>OU426975.1:9335578-9935578 GCA_911387765.1 Pyrgus malvae
TGACATTCTCATGTTATCAATGAATATTGAGACAGAAGGGTTTAAAATGTAGGTACTAATGACATTTTAAGAGTAAGTATCTGAATGACCGAACTTTGCTTGGATAAAGACAAATAATTTTGTTGGTCTAATCTCAAATAAAACTTAGAAAAGATATTATATAGATACGAATTAGATTCGTTGATAAAGGTCTCGTAATAATTGTTGTTCTCATAAAAAAACTTCAAAATTAAAATAACTAAAAAAACACGCTTTTGTGAAAATACTTACGGACTAAAAAGTAAAAAATAAGAAGAAAATGTATTTTACTGTAAAAAAAAGCGTGGGGTGCATGGTGTATCTACGTACCGAGTTTCAACAGTATAGTTCTTATAGTTTCGGAAAAAAGTGGCTGTGACATACGGACGGACAGACAGACAGACATCACGAATCCATAAGGGTTCCGTTTTTTGCCATTTGGCTACGGAACCATAAAAACCACCCCACGCTTTTTTTAACACGCTTATATTAGCTTGACTTGTATGTATGTCTGTACAATGAAACGAAATCTTTAAAAACTGATTTAGATTACAAAAATTGTTCGTTTTAAGGTATTAGATAGATATGAATATATTTTAAATAATAATAAACGTTACATACTTATAGCCCCACAGTAAGGTAATTAATACCCTGTGTCGTGGGTACCATGGACACATACAAAGACAGGAACACAAACACCCAGACTGAGAACAGAAATTTAAACTCATCATTCAAATTTCTGTTCCGCCGGGAATCGAACCCGGGACCCCTCGATTGACAGTCCGGCATGGTGACCATTGTGCCACGCGGGTCGTCAATATTTGAAGGATAATATGTCAAAGCCATACGGGCAGACTCCCAAAAGAAACTGTTGGTTTATGATAATCTCTTTGCCTTCTACCTTGTCTGGGCATCGAACTCGAACCCTCAGACGTCACGTGGGGTACAAATTGGTGTAGTCTGTTGAATTAAACCAATTTTAGTAAGTATTGTATGTATGATGTATGAGAATTTGTACTTCGGCAAATATGGCTGCAACCCTTTTTGCGTCCCACTGCTGGGCACGGGTCTCTCCCACTTATTGGGGAAGCCTGGAGCTTACTCCACCACGCTGCTCCAATGCGGGTTGGTGGAGATGCGGGTTAGTGGCCAACCCGCTGTCGGATGTTTTCAAACCGCCCATAAGGCCTCCGACAAGGTTTGACGACTGTTATCTATCGACAACAACCGGGCGTGCCCTCCGAAGCACGGAAACGCGCATGAAATTTTTTGCCACTAGCGGTCACCCATCTCACACCCGACCGCGCCCGTTTGGCTCAGCTGCATAGATCGCTTGCATTCTACGCTAGCCGCCGGGCCATGCGCGCTAACTTCGGCAAATATACGATTTTATTTCTGAAGACGGAAACTCCATAAACAAAAACAAAACATTCCTCTCTAAAGTTGTAGTTAAGCCTGTCGTTCAAAAGCGTATGTACTATCGACTGGCGTAGAACTCAATTGATTTACGTAGCTAAGCGGAACAGGTGCGGTCGGGTATGAGATTGGTGACCGCTAGTGGCAATTTTATGCGTGGTTTCCGTGCATCGGAGGATACGTTAAGCCATCACTGCTGGTTGTTGTCGATAGTTATAAGTCGTTAGTCCTTGTCGGAGGCCTTATGGGTGGTTTGAAAAACACCCGACAGCCGACAACCCGCATTGGAGCAGCGTGGTGGAGTAAATAAGTCTCTTAGGACGCAAAAAATGCTGCAGCTTAGAATTTTAGTATTTTTTTTTACGTGAAAATGTTTCCGATAGATATTTATCCGCGTCTATCACTTTGGCTGCAATTTTTTTTGCGTCCCACTGCTGGGCACGGGTCTCTCCTCATTATTGGGAGGCCTGGAGCTTACTCCACCATGCGAGTTAATGGAGATGCGGGTTAGTGGCCAACCCGCTGTCGGATGTTTTCAAACCGCCCATAAGGCCTCCGACAAGGTTTAACAACTGTTATCTATCGACAACAATCGGGACCGACAGCTTAACGTGCCCTCCGAAGCACGGAAACCCGCATGAAATTTTTGCCACTAGTGGTCACCTATCTCATAACCGACCGCGCCCGTTTGGCTTAGCTGCATAGATCGCTTGCGTTTTATACTTGCCACCGCTACCTTCGGTGGATATTTAATTGCGTCTAACAAATATCGCTAAAATCGATTCCCGCTTTGCCGCCAGTAACCCAGTGTTGCACCCTCACCCACACACTAGCGACAGTCTACTGCCCTACTTGCAAAGCGAGGCTGTGCTCTCGTGGAACTGCACCTCCGGGCACGTATACGCGGAGGGTTGTGTAAGCTTCAGTTTTTATATCGATATCTTTTTTATTTTTATTTGATTGGAGTAGCAGACGAGCATGCAGGCCACGTGGTGTTAAGTGATCGCTGCAGCCCATGGACATCTACATACAACCTGAAGCAAGCGTAGGTAAGTCTTATCTGAGGTCGTATGCAGTTGCGCTGCTACTCTGGAGGCTGGTGGTCGCCTCATGTAAGTGTGAGTAAATCACCTTTAATCGAGCGATTCTTGTATACATACGTACTTAAATATATTTTTTGAATCTCGGAAACGGCTCCAACGATTCTAATGAAATTTAGTACCCTGGTTTCGGGGGTGATAAATTGATCCAGGTAGGTTTTATTTTTTGAAATTTTAATCTATAAAAAATGATTTTAGCGATAATCAACTTAAATATAAACTTTAAATGAATATATTTTAAAAAACGCATTTTGAAGCACATAAAACTAAAGTCAAAAATAATCCTTAATATAAGCAGAAAATAATAATGAACAAAAATAGGTACTACTATTATTATTATTAAAAAAGCGTGGGGCGCTCTGTGACATATTTTTCGTATATCGAGCAACATGTCTTTGTCAGAATTTTGAATAAAACAATTATATAGATTTTTTTTATTGTTTTTGTCTTTAATTTTTTTTTTTGTTTTTATTATATAGACTGAATACAAATGCACAAGATTAGAGAACAAATAGTTATTAAAAAGGATTTTCGATTTAAATATAAGATAAATTCAGTGTTCTTTTAGCTATTTTTTTTTAATGTGTGCACCGCTGATTTAGTCACCAAAATGGTTCGGAGAATTCTCAGCTGTGTACGAACTTCGAGACTTTAAGTTACAAGTTAGGTGACAAGTTTTACTTCGAGATTTTATTTTTTAAACAGTCCTTGCTCTGTTTTATCTTATTAATACTTTTAACTTGATCTTATTTCAATATAATAAAGATCCACCACTTTCTCTTACAACAAAATGCATTATAGGTACCATCTTTTTTTTGGTATCGGGAGGGAAACCTTCAAAAGGTACCCGACACCTTGGGAGAGGATACCGGGTTATGTGGGATTTGACCGCACTAAAACCCCCTCGGTGGCCTGCCTCTGCGTTTGTGAGGACTCCGGGATCTCCATAGGAACGCACCGGTGTCCTCCACGCGCGGCGCCCCAGAACGGGCCCATCTTCGGGAGAGCAGATGTGCTCTCCTGCACCTTCAGGTGTTCACGGCGGCATGCGGCCACGCATACACCGCCGTCCCTCCCGGGGCTGCTAGCTGGACGGGTCAAGCTCCCACTCTCACCGTCCGCATCCCCGGAAGCCCCCTTTTAGTCGCCTCTTACGATCAGGCAGGGGATACCGTAGCTCTATTCTTAATCCCGAAGCTACAGGGACTATAGGTACCACCTACCCATGATATGTTTAGACAACAATTTAAGTCCGCCTTTCTTATTAGAACATTCATTTTTCTAATTGGATCATAAGATCACCTTGACAGTTTCCTGCGAAGACAAAATTAACGTACAAAAAAACTTTACTCACCAGCCGACACGACGGAAATAATTATCTGAAAAGACATACAAAATATTAATTACAATGTCTATTAGAACTTCTTATATATTAAACTGGATATATGTATATATTCAACGGTCAATCAGACCTGTATTTCTTATCTTATATAGGTACTTGATCAACTAATTTTTTTGTTTTAAACCTTTTTATGTCCCACTGCTGGGCACAGGTCTCCTCTGACAAGTGAGAGGGATTTAGGCCATAGTCCACCACGCTGGCCTAGTGCGGATTGGTGGACGTCATGTTTTCGAGAATTAAACTAAGTTATTATGCAGCATTTTATCCTATCAATTGACTTTGAAAATTAATAAAATATCCGTAAAATGACTGCGAGAAAAGTGACCTTATTTCTCCCGCGAATATCCGCGGATACGGATACGGATATCCGGAACACCACTAGTAATAATATACACTTGATGTTTGTCATTGTTGTACGGCCATCGGCAGACCGTCATCCGCTTTGGGTGCGCTAAGGCTTATATGGGCTAGGAGAAAAAAGCGGGCGGAAAAAAAATACAGCCCTTCTTTAAATAAAATTTTAGGTACAAAGGTATTTAAAATGCAGCATGACTGGGGCGACAAGGAGCACAGCTATCGTGTGTGTCAATGCTGGTATGGTAAAGTAAGCTGCAGGTGTCTCCAATAATGAGGAGAGACCCGTGCCCAGCAGTGGGACACCAAAAGGGCTGCAGCCACAAGCCACAATTGAAATACAGAGTAAAATGGCGTCCACATTATTAAAGGTACATTTGTAGGTGGGAGAACTAATATGGTTCGCCTGGGAAGTACCACCGCTGCACCCACTTCTGCTGTGAACCAATTCTGTTGTGTTTCGGTGGAAAGGTGCAGTTGCCGGCCACACTTACATGAAGCGACCACCAGCCTCCGGAGTAGCAGCGCAACTGCTTTCGACCTCACACAAGACTTACCTATGCTTGCTTGAGGTTGTATGTAGATGTCCATGGGCTGCAGCGACCACTTAACACCACGTGGCCTGCATGCTCGTCTGCGACTCCATTCAAATAAAAAACAAAGTTATGTTTTTTGCGATTAGTTAAAAAGTACGTATCTTAAACATTACACATATAGGTATTTCCTTGAATTGGTTTTATTTTTACAGGAAACATTAAATCACGCCACTTATAAACCTTACTGAATAAAACTAATCATCCAACTTAATGTCCGACAAAAAGCGTAATAATAATATATTATTTCAATAATACTTTAGCAACCCTACGCTGCACACATCCAAGTCCAGACAACTCACACAGTAACACACAAAGACAACCAGACGAGCTATACAGGATGATTCGTTTAGTTTTGTACCCTGTCTTGAGATTTGAATTTAAGTTATGACGACCCGTGTGGTGCAATGGTTACCATGCTGGACTGCCGATCGGAGGGTCCCGGGTTCGATTCCCGGCGAGGCAGAAATTGAAATGATGAGTTTTAATTTCTGTACTTGTTCTGGGTGTTTGTGTTTCTGTGTGTGTGTGTGTCCATGGCACCACGACATAGGGAATCCTAGGGTGGGGCTATAAAGGTTCCGTTTTAAAGGTTCCCGTAGGATAAAAAGCATCGTATGTCCTTTCCCAAGGTCCACTCTATCTGTGTTCCAAATTTCTTAAGCGGGAAAGCGTAGCAGATAGACAGACCGAGTTACTTTCGAATTTATTATATTAGTATGGATGTAACTACCTTATTCGACAAATAAATTATTATACTATTCTATTCCCAACTCCTCGAGTATTATAGCGGTAACCTGGTTGTAGCGGCGTCTTTGGAAGAGTTCGAACCCCCGTCGACCTTTTAGGTTTGTACTCGTAGTAATTTTGTGCGTTTTTAAGAATTATAATAAGTTTTGAATACATAAAGATGCATGGACAATTACAACAAAAAAATCGGTTGTCTGTAAAGTCGGTTTACTGACGATAGTTTAACGTGACAACGTCATAAGAAAATATTGATGGAATGGTTGTTTACTTGACGAAAACATGTAAATGTAGCAGCTGTCCACGCGGACGCATCGCTCACTCAAGAAGGAGAGAGACAGATGTCGAACGCTGCCAAACGCGGAGGCCAATTTTGTCTCTTTGTCTTTCGTTCCGCGCTCTCGCTTGCACTTCAAGCCTTAATGGAACGCCTCAGACCGAGGTAACGCCGCATGAGTCATGTTTTTTCGTGCGTGCAGCCGGCTCCATCGAATTAAAAGACGTTGTCACGTCAAAAACTATATCGATGATTCCGAACATGATTTTAGTTGCAATAATTAGAAAAAAACATCTAAAATATCAACAGAATTATAACGGACTGTACAATTCATCGTAGTTATTTATACATGCAGGAAAATCAGAACAGGACAATATTTCTTGTTTATTACAATAAGGACAATAGTAATGCACTGATGTTACTGACCTACGAGGTAATTTTTTCATCCCTGTTTCCTATCCCATTGTTTTTTTTTATTTATTTATATTATTTATATTTATTTATTATATTTATCCGTCTTCTTCTAACTTATAACCCTTCAGAGGCCTTTGTGTAAGTCTGCACGCGCGAAAATGTTATTAACGCGTTTGCGTTAAGAATTTAACTATCACCTTATTCCTTTCACGTTAAGATCTATTTGTACAATTTAAACTCGGATGCAGTAGTACAAACTTACACTAAGGGCTCAGGTATACACGGCGGCGGCGATGATAAGCATCATAATATATTATTGCCTATTTTTTTTCTCTCATCGTGGAACAGTAACAAATACGTACATAAAGAATTAAGAAGGTCCAAATATAAATATCTTCGGACAATTCACACAACAACATCTGATTCCAAACTAAGCAGAGCTTGTACTATGGTAATCAGAAAGCTGATAAACATACTTGTATAATTCCAAATACAGACTTAAATAGATAAATTAACACCCAGACACAGAACAGTCATGTTCACCACACAAATATTTGTCCTGGGTGGGAACCGAACCCACGACAGCTTCGCAGTCGGCTCATCACCCACTACGCCACGGAGGCTGGCAATATCTAATATATCATTCGATATTAACCTAGACGTATAAAATATTATTAAGGGTCCCGGGTTCGATTGCCGCCGAGGCTGGAATCCTAGTGTGTAACTTCTTTTTATGATGGTAGAAAGTACCTACTCGCATTAAAACAGCCTGGTGAAGTAAGATCCAGGCCTCCCCATATTTTTTTTTCAACCTTTTTTATGTCCCACTGCTGGGTACAGGTCTCCTACTCACAAGTGAGAGAGATTTAGGCCATAGTCCACCACGCTAGCCAGGTGCGGATTGGTGGACCAGATCCAGGCCTCCCCATATATGGATGCAAAAATAATGTTGTTTAAAAAACTAAAAAACAAGTAAATGTATTTTACTGTAAAAAAAAGCGTGGGGTGCTTTTTGAGATACTATTGACACTTATTTTTTACTTATTAGTTCGTATTTTCAAAAGAGCGTGTTTTTTAGTTTTTTAAACTATATACATTATTTATATTTAATTTTTTAGTTGGATTTTTTTTCAGGTTATTGCATTGTCATCGGCCCTTGACATATAATATAAGCGTTAAAAAGGTGCACCCAAGCTAAGTGAAGATATTTGAAAAAAATCAGTGAAGGAATCAAATCACAGAGCGTAAAGAGTTTATATCCATCCTTAGCTTTTTATTGTCCACTGCTGGACATAGGCCTCCCCTAACGTTCGCCACTCCTCCCAGTCCTGGGCCTTCTGAATCCAGCGACTACCCGCTGTCTTCTTCAGGTCATCAGTCCACCTGGTTGGAGTTTAGTAGTTATAAAAAATCAAGAGTTTATATAATAGAAGTGAGCAGCGATGGTCGAGTTGAGCAGCGATGGTCGAGTGGTAAAAAACCGTGGTCTTCGACGCGACCGATCCCAGGTTCAAATCCTCGGCTCGCACCTCTGACAAAGAAATTTGTAATGTGCGAATTTATCGCTGCTCCACGGTGATGGAAAATATCGTGATATTTCATTGATTACGATGTTCTCCATCGCCGTGCATGCCTGAGAGAAATTCATAATTTCTCGAAAACATGACGTCCACCAATCCGCACTTGGCCAGCGTGGTGGACTATGGCCTAAATCCCTCTCAATTGTATGAGAAGGAGACCTGTGCCCAGCAGTGGGACATAAAAAAGGTTGAAAAAAAATAGAAGTCAAGTTTACAATCCGTGCATAGCAAATGTCTAAATTCTAAAACTGGGAATGGCGGCAAAAACATCGATTTAGTCAGAAATCAATTAAAATTAGCTCTAATTTTACAGTGTCTGGAAACAAAACCGCATTGAATCATTCATAGTACCTAATTGATTATTAATTCGTATTGGTTTCAAATAATTAATTACCTAACAAATAGAGAAGTGACTAAAGTAATTAAAACTTAATCATTTGGGATGTTGACTTCAAAATTGGAATTAATTTAAACCTTACTAACAAAGCAATATGTTTTTTTTAAATTTAGTTTTTATAATATGATATGAGGAGTACAAAATATTCGCTTAATGAATGTCACTTTTTCCCGGTCATCGCCTTTAGGTGCCCGTTTGGGCTAGATGTTGGGCTGAGAGAAAAAAAGGCCGCGGAAAAAACTCCCAGCAGCACTGTTTTAAAAAAGTACATTATATATTTGAGATAACAGAATGGCTATGGGTTGGCAATGGGCACACGTGACAGCTGATCGTGTGAGCCACTATCAACCCACTTCCACCTGCTCACAGATGCGAGTAATTACTAATACTAATACGTGTAGTTATGTAGTAGACAACAATGCAGGCCACGTGTCAGTAAGTGGTCGCCTAGCCCATGAACATCTACGCACAACCTCGAGCAAACATAAGTGTTGCCTGTGCTCGTATGCAGTTGCGCTGCTACTCCGGAGGCTGATGGTCACCTCATGTAAGTGGCCGGCAACTGCCCCTTTCCACCGAAACACAATATATACACATCAAAAAAGTCTAAGCAACACATACAAATTTCAATTTTACAATGTGTTTTCGCATTAAATCCTTAGTATTTTCTTATTTATATTATTTTTAATGCTCTTTTGATATTAATAAAAATCGTCTGTTCTTCATAATACCCGCCCATACCATAACTGTTGAGCCGTTGTATGGATGCACTTCCTGAACGCACCTCAGTCTTTCAGTATTTCCAGGACGACGGTACACTCTTACCCTTCTAGTATCAGGCTTTAACCCAAATCGAGACTCATCGCAAAATAAAATTTTATCCCATTGTTCCCGAGTCCATGACCGAGTCCATGACCGAGTTCCCTACACCATTCATTTCGGCGAGCGCGATTCCCATGACGTATCGGCACGTCTGTCACGGCAGAAGTGGGTGCAGCGGTGGTACTTCAACCTTCTACCACCTACAGAAATCCTTTAGGTTAGTCGCCAACTTGCTGTCAGATGTTTTCAAACCGTGTCTATAAGCCCTCCGACGAGATTATACGACTGTATATTATCGATAACAATCGGACCGACGACTTAACGTGCCCTCCGTAACACGGAAACGCGCATGAATTTGCCACTAGCGGTTTCACCCATCCTTCACCCGACCGCACCCGTTTCGCTTAGCTGCATAGATCGCTTACGTGCTACGCTAGCTGCTGGACCATGCCCGATCAAATGCATTGCTAGCACAAATTTATCCATTCAATTAAGTGTACAAGTAAAACATTCTGACCTAGTAACTCACGATAGAACAAAAACCTAATAAAATCAAAACAAAACCCGAGACACTGTCAAAGTTCACAACACTCTGTATAACAACTGTCTGCACCCACACTATTGCGTAGGAGACACTCACACAGGCACACTACACACAGACGAGCCAAGTTCGTCGACCGAAAGTTTTTGCACTGAGGTTACGACTAAGAACTTACTCGTATCACTCTTGTCGTATCAGCAATAAGGTTGATAATAAAAGATGTAATGGTCGTATTATTGTCGGAGCTACAACCCTTTCTACGTGCTTAAGATGAACTCTTAAGATTTTCTGCGCTTTATAAGGTAGTTTAAGTGATAAATACTATTCTATTTTAAAAGATTAACTGACAAGTTATGACGACCCGCGTGGCGCAATGGTTACCACGCCGAACTGCCAGTCGAGGGGTCCCGGGTTCGATTCCCGGCGAAACAGAAATTTTCGCCTTCAAAAGGTACCCAGCACTTTGGAGAGGATACCGGGTTATGTGGGATTTGTACCTTACTAAAACCCCCTCGGCGGCCTGCCTCTGCGCTTGGGAAGGACTCCGGGATCTCCAGTAGAACGCACCGGTGTCCTCCACGCGTGACCAGAACTGGCCCATCCCAAGGGAGAGCAGATGCGCTCTCCTGGACCCTCAGGCATGCCGTCTTGAGCATGCGGCCACGCACACACCGCCTTCCTTCCCGGGCCGCGGGCTGGACGTATTGACCTCCCACTTTCACCACCCGCAAGCTACAGGGATTTGCCAGTGATGACCTACAACGCTGAGATGTGGTCCTTTATCCGTCTTTTCCATAGGCTCAAAGTTAGTGTGCGATGGAGAGGGCTTTGCTTGGTATTTCTCTACACCACAGAATCAGTAATGATGGATTCTGTAGACGAATTAAGATTATTATCTATATAGCGTGAGCAGCGATGGCCGAGTGGTATAAATCCACGGTCTTCGACGCGATCGATCCCGGGTTCAAATCCTCGGCGTGGCCCTCTTACAAAGAAATTTGTAATGTGCGCATTTATCGCTGCTCCACGGTGATGGAAAATATCGTGATATTTAATTGATTACGATGTTCTCCATCGCCGTGCATGCCTGAGAGGAATTCATAATTTCTCGAAAGCATGACGTCCACCAATCCGCACTTGGCCAGCGTGGTGGCCTATGGCCTAAATCCCTCTCACTAGTGAGAGACTGAGAGGAGACCTATGCCCAGCAGTGGGACATAAAAAAGGTTGAAAAAAAATAATCTACATAGCTCTTAAAATCTGCAAGCTAAATAGGCAGTACTGTAATTAGGAGGACCGACGAGCTACCGATGGCGACGTTTCTTAGTCCTCGAATGATGACCACGTCTCGGAAATAGGGGTACAGGCCGCCTGACCAACCAGGTCGACTGACGACCTGAAGAAGACAGGGGGAAGCCGCGTTTATACTTTAAACTGTACTATTATGTATTCTGTGCTTTAAATCAATAAAAATCGGCCTAGTGCAAGTCGGGCTCGCGCACGAAGGGTTCCGTACCTACCATAAAAAAATCAACCCCTTAACTATTTATTTAATTCTATTTTTTTTTGTATTCGTTGTTATAGCGGCAACAGAAACACATCATTTGTGAATTTTTTTACTGTCTAGCCGTCACGGTTCATGAGACATGATGCCTGATGACAGACAGACGGGCGGACAGCGGAGGCTTAGTAATAGGGTCCCGTTGGCACCCTTCGGATACGGAACCCTAACAAGGGATATTTATTTATGTATTTTTATTTGTCCACAATTCTATTTTATTTATTTACCATCTCTTTGTAACAATGGGCATGATGACACTATTAAAGAATCAGAGAATGGTTTTACAGAAAAATATATGCTAAAAAAGTTCTAAAAGATGATCCCGTTTTAATATTTATAAACATTAAGATTAATAAGATTTTCAATAAAATAAAAGTATTAAATACAGCAATCCGCCATGTTATCTGAAACGCCAATCAAAAGGAATGACGTCACGTCTCAGTAAAAGTCATCGTGTTGCTTGAAGTTTGACGAGCAAGCCGACGCCATGACACCTACGAGCGTTTTCGCGCTTAATTCAAATTACATAGCCAGAAAATACATTAATTTACGTTAAAACTTAAGTTTATTGGTGAAATAAACTTTTTTTCGGAACTAGGAGACGTGTACCTACTACCTACACTAAGGAAAGGTATTTAAAAATCTGTCATCATGCCTATTGGAGTTCAATCTTTGAAAAGGAGTTTTTATACAACAGAATTAAATATGGCATTAGAACGGAAAAAGGTCAACCGTTTAATTTAATACATTGACCTCAAATAGGTGTCTGCGGATTATACATGTATAGAGGGGACCACGTTACTGACTTGTTACTACTTGTTTACGACCGCAACAACAGAGATATATGATGCAATAGTCCTTTAAAAGGATTAAGCCTAGGGCTACCAACTTTTTTTCTATCAAATATAGTATTTTTAAAGTTATTGACATAAAAAATATTGTAGATGGCAAAGAAAATAAAAAATATATAGTATGTTGTTAAAATTGAACTATATATGTGAGACAGAGACAGATGAGACAGAGACGCCTACGCCTACCGCGACACGTTCGATGACACCTCGAGAGCTCGGGAGCTAGCTAAAATATAGTAGTTTCGCCTACTATATATATTTTTTAGAAATATAGTATTTGATCCCCTAAAATAGTAGGATACTATATTATATAGTAGGGTTGGCAACCCTAATTAAGCCCATACTCCACCTCTGGTTATCTAATTTTTACTATATCTAATTAATTTCACTAGGACAATTTTATTCTCATGTGATGTGATCTGGCAATCTAATTTCCGCCGGCTTTTTTCCTCTCAGTGTACAAAAACCCTGCTATATGGGTACCCAAAGCCGACGATCGGATCCGATCCGAAATAGGTATTAATAAAATATGAAAAAATAATGAAATAAACGTATGTAATAAAACTAATAAACATTGACTATTATAAATTTTTCGTTGCACCAAACTCGCTAATTAAAATCGCTAAATGTCTGCCTCTCCAAAATGCAATGCCTTACCAAGGCGCACTTGTTACTCAAATTTATTGTTAACATTTGCAAAGCATTAAATAAATAAATAAACAAACAACTAAATAAATACATACTTCTTATTTATATAACTCTCGTGTCACAATGTTAGTTACCATACTCCTCCAAAACGACTGGACCGATTTTTATGAAATTTTATATTCATATTTAGTAGGTCTGAGAATCGGCTACTATGTATTTTTCATACCCCTAAGTGATAAGGGTGGCCCACCCCAAACATTTAAACGCGATACGGAGTTCGCGGAGTCAGCTAGTATATAAATAAAATTTTAAATTTTAAAAGGCGCAATATGGGATCAAATAAAAATAATAATAAAATTGATATGTATAAATGAACATTTTTATAAATTGTGTCATAATTAAGTTTTTTACTTTTATCTTTGTAATATTTGAATACCTCATGAAGGTAAATATGGCGTACTAAATATGTATCAACTTATTTGCACCCTTATTTGTGCAAATAAAAATCTTTGTCTTTGTCTTTGAAATGTTACCGAGAAATTACCGTATGGCCGCGCGGCTGGCGTAGACCGCAAGCGATGTACACAGTTAGCTGCTTGGCTTAGGCCAAACGGGCGCGGCTGATTGTATGATGGGTGGGAAAGTACATGTGCGTTTTCCGTGCTTCGGAAGCATTTCGGAAGGCACGCTAAGCCGTCGGTTCCGTTTGTTAATACATGTTATCTAGTCGTCGAGCAACCAACCCGCATTGGAGCGTGCTGGAGTAAGCTCCAGGCCTCCCCAATAATAGGAAGAGACCCGTGCCCAGCAATGGGATACAAAAAGGGTTGCAGCATGACAAATCTAATTGCTCGCAGTGTCACAAAGTTATTATATCTCATGTATTAGCAAGCTTCTAATTCCACATGCGCCAACTCTACTGGTAGCTAGTGGTAGCTGGGCGTAAGCTAAAGAAATGGTTGTCTGAGTCGGTTTACGGACTATAGTTTAACGTGACAATAAAAAAATAAAATAAAATAAAAAGCGTTTTATTTCTTACTGTAAATACATAGTTACAATAATGAATACAAACTGTAAATATGTACATAGTTACAATGATAAATACAACGTAAAATTATCAAAACAAAACAATGAAACCACATTAAGCAGTCAACGAACGGCGCAAGCCGAACGCTCAAGCCTCAACGTAACGTTACAAGCGTAACGTTACAATGAGCGTAACGTTACAGTGAGTCATACTTTTTCGTGCGTGCAGCCGGCGTTCATCGATTTATTCAACATTATTCACTGTTCATTACTTTTACAACTACTACAATAGTTTCTGTTATATGCTGAAGTCTGTACCTACTGATGTCTCTACGGTTCCAAAATCTCACAAGACGTCGGCAAAAAATTCATTAATGCTGTTTAAATAGAATAAAATGGTGATATGATTCGTTGTTTTATTTCTGTCATCAAAATGTTCATCCTTAACTGATGTAAATGCGAAGGGCGAAATGATAAATGTATAAAAATATCCTAAATAAAGGATTTCATTTAAAATCCTATCCGCAATATGGTAGGGGCCGCAGCCGACCATGCTCAGTCTCTAAAGCGCCGCAAATATAGTGCTGTATCAGAAAATTATGAATTTGCGACGCTTGCAATGGAGACGTTGGGTCCATGGTCAGATAATATGAAAAAATTCTGGATAGATATGTCGACCCGACTTGTGCTCGCTTCGGGTGACCAGAGGGCTGGCAGTTACTTTGCTCAAAAAATCAGTCTTTTGGTTCAACGAGGGAATGCTGTCAGCGTTCTGGGCACCATGCCGCAATCAGGTCTTTTGGATGACATATACATTTTGTTAAATTTATATATTATCTTTTTCTTTTTAAGTAGTTTTTAATTGTAATAAAAGTAAATCTTAAAAATAACTAACGATAAAGAAATAAAATACTTCCTAAATATTATTTTTTTGACAATACTTTTAATATTTTATCCTAATGCTAATACTACAATGATGGTATGCGCTATAGTCTCATCGAATGCAAGACCCACATACAAAACCCTGGGCCTTCACTACTTTCGTAGCAATAAAAAGTCGTTGATTGAGACGCACACGCCGAACCATTGGTCACTCGATACAACCCCTGTTTAATTTGACAAGGGGGTGCACTGGCCAATAGGCGACTTTCACCCTCCATCGATACGCGGGTGACGTGTCATTGATTTTACTGTCGCGAGGGATGAAAGGCTTTTATTAAGACTATTTTTGTCGGGAGAAGTACTCATGTGACGGACTTTATATTTCAGAATCTCTCGAAGAGAAATTTAAAGAGGTAAATATTCTAACACTTGCATCGCAATATATTTACGAAAACATAATGTACGTATATAAGAATAAACCACATTAACCACAATTCAGGATTTACATGGTTCGAACTGTGCTTCGACCAGGAACGGCCATAACTTGCATTCCCAAAGAGTCGGCTTCGTAAAAAAAGTGACTCTTTTATTGGAATGTCTGTTAGGATTTTAATAAAATTCAAATTTTGCACAAGTTTCAAAAAACCGTAAAACAAGTCCTATGCCGTAAGGCTAGGGCTGCCATCACCTAAATTACCGACGCCGGATAAACACGGCAAAAATCCCGGACATTTGGGCAAAATATGGTTTTTTCCCCGGACATTACTGAAAAATTATTTTTGCAACAAAAATAAAAACATCATTATAATTTTTTAATTCCATTCGATCGCTGACTATTTTGCCGAGCCTTCTTGAATGCGGGTTATTGTGGATGAATTTTTAATTAAGATTTATTTCAATTTATCGTTTATCTATTAAAAAAATGGATTTCCTATGACAACAAAAGCCCTTCAAACTAGGACAAATCCGGGGAAATCCGGATGGATGGCAGCCCTACGCAAGGCACATTATGATACCAAGGACCATTTAAAATTTAAGTGATAAAAGGCTTGGGATTAAACTTAACTCACATAAGGCTGTAAAAATGTAATAATTTTAACTTTTTTGAAATTTGTGAACGCTGTATTTTAAATATGATTGTACCTAAAAAAATATTTATAACAGGGCTGAAGTTTTTTCCGCCCACTTTTTTCTCCTATCCCATATATGCCTTAGCGCAACCAAAGCGGATGACGGTCAGCTGATGGCCGTACAACAATGACAAACATCAAGTGTATATTATTACCCAGTATGTTAATAAATTATTTCATTTCATTTCATATATATAATGTTTTACACTCATATCATAACCCTTGATTACGGTAAATATACCGTGTGTCGTAGGTACCATGCACACACACAAAGACAGAAACGCAAACACCCAGACCGAGAACTGAAATTTAAACATATCTTTCAAATCTCTGTTTCGCCGGGAATCGAACCTGGGACCCTCCAATTGGGAGTCCGCTTGGTAACCATTGCGCCACGCAAGTCGTCAATGTTGATATCAAATATATTACTAGAGTAGTTGATATTATTTTTTATTTTATTTTTATTTGAATGGAGTAGCACGAGCATGCAGGCCACGTGGTGTTAAGTGGTCGCTGCAGCCCATGGACATCTGCATACAACCTCAAGCAAGCATAGGTAAGTCTTGTCTGAGGCCTTATGCAGTTGCGCTGCTACTGCCGAGGCTGGTGGTCGCCTCATGTAAGTGTGGCCGGCAACTGCACCTTTCCACCGAAACACAATATAATTGGTTCACGGCAGAAGTTGGTGCAGCGGTGGTACTTCCCCGGGCGAACGATAATAGTTCTACCACGTACAAAAAATATTTTAACCATTCACTTTTATGCTAATTGAAATAGATATTCTATTTCACGAAGTCCAATTTTAACGTTTGAAACCAATAGTTAAAAAACCTGAGTTTCCAATTTTAATGTTTGGAACGCAGATAGAGTGGACCTTGGAACCTATAAAACGGGTCCACGCGGGCGAAGCCGCTGGCGGAAGGCTGGTAAATTAATAAACTTTGTTTATTTTTATGCACTTAATAAGAACTTAGTGTAATTGACACTTTACTTGGTCTCACCGGATGGGTCTGGTCACATCCGGAACGCACACTGACACACAAAATATAATGTTACAAAACCACTATTTCATTACCTTTTCATACGATCTATATCTAAGAGGAGAGTGACTGATCCATAGTCGAAATCCCTGGAATATCAGCTTGCAAAAAACGTGATGCAATTGAATGGTTTGACCGGGGCAGTCCCACCACAAGACGAGCGAAGGTAACCGACATAGCTCTCAAAATCGCATAGCAATTAAAGCTCTCAAAATAGCATCTGCAAGCTGAAGGGGCCATACAGTTAGGAGGATGGTAGGTGGTAGAATATTTATGCAAATATATACATATTTGTGCAAATAAATATTTTTCATTTTCATTTTCATAATGTCAATGTATTAGTAGTGCGTGCGACTCTCTTGCCATGAAGACAGCGCCTGTGCCTGAAGTGCACACTTATTGTATAAAATAATAATGTTTAACAAACATAACGACCATTCAGATGGAAATCCATTTGAATCTCCGATATACATACCAATACATAAAAATTTTATCTCAAAAGATAGTCGACCGTAAAGATAGTAAGACGTCCAAAAATTCAAGGCAATAAAATGTAAAGCCTAAAACAAAAATTTGGAAGAAAAGACTTCAACGCGTTTCTGAAATTAATTTTATTTTTATTTTTTTCTAAAATCTATACTAATTATATAAATGCGAAAGTTTGGACGTGTCGATGGATGTTTATTGTTCAATCACACAAGAACGGCTGAATGGTTTGGGATGAAATAATAATAATATAATAATAGGTAATTTTTAAGTTTTTCTCCGTCTGCTCTTTTCTTCTGCTCAGCATTGCCTAAGCGCACCCAGAGCAGACAAAACTAAAAAATAACGTTCACTAAGAGTTTGTAAAGGAACCGTACAGTGAATAAAGAATATTTCATTTCATTTCATTTTATTTCATTGTCATATATAACTTTTGTACAAGATATTATTATGTTATGAAGTCTCTGGTTCCTGAGATAGTTGAAACTGTGTTTCAGAGACTAACGTGTTCTCCCACTGTCGTTGCTACAGTATGTTTTACAATTTTGATTAAAATTGTACATATATCTTATGTTAATGAAAAAAAAGATAAAAGAACAAAACGTTAAAAATTGTAGCGACTTCCGCTACTCATCAAGAGATGGCGCCACGGGTATTCCTGAATCACGCTATCGAAGTTTTCGGAATATCCTACCATCATATATACATACAAGCTCCGAATTGAGTCAGTTGGAGCGCGGCCGCTCCCCGGGCATGACCACCTCGCCCGGCGGGAGATCTCCCTTTGCCATAAAATACATACATTATTACTGGTCTATGTGTGTGTGTGTGTGTGTATGTATGTTTATTTGTGTGTGTGTGTTTGTTTGGCATAGAGATAGATTATAGTCGAAAATAGTACATAATAGGCTAGGTATGTACTTTGTATCTCACATAAGTTATCCCACGCGAACTGTACTCCCGTACTAATCTATACCAGATTAGTATATATATTTTTTTCAATTTTATTTCCCACTGCTCAGCATCGGTCTCCTCTCACAAGTAAGAGGGATTTAGACCAAAGTCTTCGAGAAATTTGAATGATTTGAGTTTCTCACAGTCATGCACAAAACATCGTAATTAATAAAATATTACAATATCTTCCATCACCAAAAACGAACATTACATTACATAACATTTGACGACCCATGTGGCGCAATGGTTACTATGCCGGACTGCCAATCGGAGGGTCCCGGGTTCGATTCCCGGCGAAATAGAAATTTGAATGATGAGTTTAAATTTCTGTTCTCGGTTTGAGTGTTTCTGTTGTGTGTGTCCATGGTACCCACGACACAGGGTATATTTACCCTACTGTGCAGCCACTGTGGGGCTATGAGTGTGAATCGTATCTACACACAACCATGCGAGCATGTCTTGCCTGTAACGTTCCAGTTACGCTGCTACTCCGGAGGCTGATGGGCACGGGTCTCTTCCCATTATAAATAAATAAATATTTTTGGACAATTTACACAACACCATCTGATTAAAACTAAGCAGAGCTTGTACTATGGTAATCAGAAAGCTGATAAAAATACTATAATTCTAAATACATATTTAAATAGATAAATTAACACCCAGACACAGAACAAATAGTCATGTTCATCACACATATTTGTCCTGGGTGGGAATCGAACCCACGACCTCACGTTTCGCAGTCGGCTCATCACCCACTACGCCACGGAGGCTGTCATTATTGGGGAGGCCAGGAGTTTACTCCACCACGCTGCTCCAATGCGGGTTGGTGGAGATGCGGATTAGTGGCCAACCCGCTGTCGGATGTTTTCAAACAGCCCATAAGGCCTCCGAAAAGATTTAACGACTGTTATCTATCAACAACAACCGGGACCGACGGCTTAACATGCCCTCCGAAACACGGTCACGCGCATGAAATTTTTGCCACTAGCGGTCACTCGACCGCTCCCGTTTGGCTTAGCTGCATAGACCGCTTGCGTTCTACGCTAGCCGCCGGGCCATGCGCGCTTCAGAAACAGTGGTGACTTACATTAAAAGATTGAAATCGTCTCATGAGCAAAATGGTTCATAAACCTGCTCAAAAGTACGAGGTAATGCCAGGCAGACGTCGCGGATTCAAACATACACACGTAACGATATAATTATATATAGCAATCGTATGGCACTGTCTGTACACGGTTTGTTAATGTCTACGTGTGTGGATGAGTAGGGTGACCACCACTGAAGGCGAGCGAGGAGACTTTATAGATGACATTCGAGATTTGACCAGACTTCGCTCGGGTGATTTTACAAATCTATCGCACGGGAACAGTATTTTTTTAACAAAAAACTATCCTTTCCCAAGGTCCACTCTTTCTGTGTACCAAATTTTATTAAAAATGGTTCAGTAGTTTAGGCGTGAAAATGTAACAGACACACACACACACAGACAAAGTGACTATCGGATAAAATATTAGTATAGATACTTTTACAATAAGGAGGAATAATGGACTACCAATATCGCTCATAGTCAAGAAGAGCAGTAGAAGGTGTAAAATAATTATATTTTGTTGTTTATGTTTTTCATGATCTCTTTAATATTAATAATTTTAAACAGAAACATTACAACCGCCTACAAAAAACTGGTTGGCAAAGGGTATTAAAGATCTCCTTATCCTACAGGCTTGTAGAAATGTAGGGCTTGCGAGCCACGGTTATATTTAATTTTATCATCATCATCGTATTCTATGGTTTCCATCACCATGAGATGTTGGATTCGAGACGCAACCTCCCTATTAAAAAATCAATAGAAAACTATTTGTGCCCCAATATTTTTAGTATTCCTCGATTTTTCCAAGACTACCTTAAATTAAGGTCTAATCATTTTTTATTGTTATTATAATTTACTTAACTTTCTATAAAAAGCATGGTTTATTTAACCTTTTTGGTCCCACTGCTAGGCTTGGGTCTCTTCTCGGAACTGAGGGAGATGTAACCACGCTGACCAAGTGCGGATTTATGGATATCACGCTTTCGAGAAATTGTAAGTCTCAAGCATGAACTCTCAAGCATGCGCGATGATGAACAACATCGTAATTAAATATCCTCCTTCATCGTGGAGCAGCGATAAATACACACTACTACTACCTAATTAACTCACTACCTATAAACAAATTTCTTTGTGAGAGTTGCGCACAGGGGTTTGAAATCGGTGTCTCCGGGTTGGAGACCGTGGTCCTTCCCGCTCGGCCAACGCTGCTCTGAGGCTTGGTCCGAAGGTAAATTATAAAAAATCTGCGAACTCATTCCAAACAGTCTCACCCAAAACCATGGTCACCCGCCCTAAACGTGTGTGTTCGACCCATGATTCATCGGAACCGGTCGGCTACCGGATTACGCGCCGCCGGTGTGCTTGTGTGTGTGTCTGTGGTTATGTCTGTGTGTGTATCGTTTATAGCGCGTCGCTGGTACACTGCGGTGAAAGGCGGGGATGGCAACGTGCTTCCTGAACTGATTTTTTTATTTTTGCGGTCGGATTTTCGTATTTTTATAGGAAGTACAATGGTTAAGTACCACCGTTGCATCAATTTCGACCAATTCTGTTGTTAAACAGCGGAAATGGAACCAGTCAGACTAGATAATGCATACCAAGATATTGTAACCCAAAAGCACAAATTGACGACCCGCGTGGTGCAATGGTTACCATGCCGGACTGCCAATCGGAAGGTCCCGGGTTCGAAATTTGAATGATGAGTTTAAATTTTTGTTCTTAGTCTGGGTGTTTGTGTTTCTGTCTTTGTATCTGTCCATGGTACCCACGACACAGGTTATATCTTCCCTACTGTGGGGCTATGAGTGTGAAACTTCAGCCTTCGGAGTAGCAGTGTATTTGCATACAATATCAGACGAGATTCCAGCGTGTTTCAGATTATGCGGTGTCCATGGACTGCAGCGACCTAACACTATGTCACCTAGAAAATAATAAAGAAGTGGTAGACGGTGAGGAAGAGGGAAGTAACGCGCTTGGCTGCAACCCTTTTTGCGTCCCACTGCTGGGCACGGGTCTCTCCCCATTATTGGAGAGGCCTGGAGCGTACTCCACCACGCTGCTCCAATGCGGGTTGGTGAAACGCGCTTACTGAACCGATTTTTCGACTAATTTTGCAGTTGCATTTTCGTGCTTCTATCTGAAATGAACTTATATCGTAACTAGCCTTCCGCCAGCGGCTTCGCCCGCGTGGACCCGTTTTATTGGTTCCCGTAGGATAAAAACCATTCTATGTCCTTTTCCAAAGTCTACTCTATCTGTGTTCCAAATTTCATTAAAATTAGTTCAGTGGTTTAAGCGGGAAAGCGAAGCAGACAGACAGACAGAGTTACTCTCGAATTTATAATATTATATTAGTAGCGGCTAGTAGGGATTAAAACAAAGAGTAAGAAGAGCAAGGACAGAGTTTTTATGGTTTAAGATCTCTGACGTGGAGGTTGCGAGTTCAAATCCCAACAAGCACTTGGCACAGGTGCCCAGAAGTGAGACGCAAAAAAGGTTGCAGCCAGCTAGCTCTGCCATTAAACATACTACAAGGTATATTGTAATTGAAGCGCTCGAGTAAATTATAAAATGCCCTCTTGGACTTTCCTTATAGTTAAAAGATAAAAATATAAAGAACTAGCCTTTCGCCAGCGGCTTCGCCCGCGTGGACCCGTTTTATAGGTTCCCGTAGGATAAAAACCATCCTATCTCCTTTCCCAAGGTCCACTCTATCTGTGTTCCAAATTTCATTAAAATTGGTTCAGTAGTTTAAGCGGGAAAGAGTAGCAGACAGAGTTACTTTCGAATTTATAATATTAGTAAGGAAAAGACACTAAACTTTCATGAACGTAACGAAATTCACAAATCCTTGACATTTTTCTGTCGTCTCTACATTCTCGCATGACAGATATTTGTCACTGACAGGTGCTAGTTAATTTTTGCTTCTCATGCAAAACTCGTCAAAAATAATTGTGTTTAAAAACTATTTTCCGGATAGCTGATAAACTACTTACTTCGAAATGATGTTAAAACATTATTTTTATTTATTAAATAAAGTGATGGTGACATTTTTAAATTATCTTTGTCGAAAATTACATTTCAATACATTGCAAGTTTTATCCAAGCTTTAGAACAATGTAGTTCCAAAAAGTAATGCCTGATTCAATTAATCTAATACCTGTAAACGAGCAATTCTTGTATATATCTAAATATATTTTTTGAATCTCGGAAACGGCTCCAAAGATTTTGATGAAATGTAGTACACTGGTTGCGAGGATGATAAATCGATCCACATTTTTTTTTTTGATAGAAATGGTCGTTTTATTTAATGTTTATGCAGTTAAATATAAAATTACTGTTACTGACATCTATTGGAAAAGATTAATAATTTTGTGGCGTCGAAAGCCGTCAAATGGCAACCGTCAATACGCCCTTCAACCAAATGACAACGTCGATATGAAAGACCTCTATAAAAATTTCGTCAATGGAATTAAAGCTTTCTTGGTCGAATGGTTACGAAAGCTGACTACGCAGCAGAGACCCGTGTGCAAACCTCAAGTAGGCAAGTTGCGTTTTTTATTTTTTGTGACATTTTTGAAGTGAAAACTTCTTTAGCGGAGTGGGTAAAAACTGTGAAACTCGCGCGAGGTCACGTGTGCTGATCGAAAAATTTCGTAAGATAGTAAAGGAGACGTGGAAGATCGACCTTCACCGATCTGATAATTCGAGGAGACATATTTTTTAACAAATATAATTTATAAACATATATGCCTATGACAACTTGACTATCGAAAAGTGTCCATAGCTATTTTTAATTTAATTAATTTTAATCAATTTTCTTTCATATCACCTTCACTCTTGTAATAACCGAACGAGTGAATATCTTCACCGGCTCTTAGACCAAGACGGAGGGGTGACAGCTGATGACGGCTCGTCTGACGGCTGTCTATACTTTTTTTCTTCAATTATGGAATCGCAAACTCTGCTATTGCCAGCGTCAAGTATAATTTTATCTTAAAATTCGTTAATATCAAGTATTTAAAATATTGAACAAAGTGCATCCATTAATGAAAAAAGTGACGAAGAAATAGTGAAAGAAAATGAGTGAGTACCTACTTTATCAAAATACTAGATGAAAACCTACTGAAAATATTAGATGAAAAATAATACCGATAATTAAAGCAATTCGTGCAAAATTATTTCCCAACCATTCCAAAATATCAAAAATGCACAACGTTAATATTCAAGTTTTCACTTCTGCCGGCACTCCCGGAGTGCAAACCGTCGTTTTTTTTTAAATTGGGAGCTAGGTATTCCAAAAGGATTTGTAACGTAACACTAAGCCAATGAATGTTTTGCTTAAAAATAAACCAAGTAAATAAATTGTTTTTATCCGAGCAACGCTCGGGCGTCCAGGTACTAAAAATATAGTTTAAAGAAACTAAAACTGGGACACAACCCACACTTTTTTTACAATAATACTAGTATATTTTTTTTATATGTAAACCGAACAAAAAGGCAGACGGGCCGCGTGGTGTTAAGCGATCACCGTCGCCCATGGACACGGGCAACCCCAGGGGAGCCACCCGAGCATTGCCGGCTTTGGAGGAGAGAGAGAGAGAGAAAGAGGAATATTTGTTCATTATTATTTTCTGCTTTTATGAAGTATTATATATTTTTTTTCTTTGATGTGATTTTAAGTTTTTTTACTATATTTATTTTTAATTGTTTAAAATAGTTTTCTTTGTAGTTCTCGGAATTAGATAAACTGATGAAATTATTGTATTGCCACCGATTCTTGATAAGTGTCCTAAGTTTGAATTAAATCTGTCCGTTGAAAGTGGGTCAAAATAGAGTCCAAAGGAGAGTTACAAACAATCTCACAGGCTCGGTTACAAACAAACATACAGGTGAAGGTAATATAAGCGTGTTTAAAAAACTTTTAGTTAACTCTATAATATCTATAAAACTATAGATAGATAAGATAGATTTGACGACTCGTGTGGCGCAATGGTTACCATGCCTGACTGCCGAGGGTCCCGGGTTCGATTCTCGGCGAGGAAGAAATTAAATGATGAGTTTTAATTTCTGTACTTGGTCTGGGTGTTTGTGTTTCTGTCTTTGTGTGTGTCCATGGTACCCACGACACAGGGAATCCTAGTGTGTAGCGTTATAAAAAAAACTTACTTCAGCTATTTGTCAAAAGATGGCGTTATAAGTATTTGTAGTAAACTTTTATCGGTTTCATATTATACTGTTATGAAAAATATTTTTAAATATATTATGACTTAGTGTCTGTAGTATGTATGATGAGACAAAGTATGTATGGATGACAAAGGCAGTGACAAAGAATGTATGATTAGACTAAGTATGTATGGATGACAAAGACAGTGACAAAGAATGTATGATTAGACAAAGTATGTATGGATGACAAAGGCAGTGACAAAGAATGTATGATTAGACAAAGTTTTAACGAATGTTATCTATCGATCCACAGATAACAGACACCGATGTCTTAACGTGCCATTGTATCTTACGGTCATCCTGCTTACACCCGACCGCGCCCATTTCGTTTAGCTATGTAATCTACGCTTGGGAGGTAAAAAATTCCAAAAACTTAATTTAATGGTCCTCGAATGGCGACAACGTCTCGGCAAAAGGAGCACAGGCCGCCCTCCAACCAGGTGGACTGACGTCCTGAGGAAGACAGGGGGATGTCGCTGGATTCAAGGGAAGCAAAACCGAACGGAGTAGCCAACAATAGGGATGGGCTATGGTGGATGGTGGATGATGGATAGTATGAATAGAATTTGAAATATTTAATTTTATCGCAATGAATTTATTTTCATTATTTACCATGTTTACAGTGCCTAATGTATAGTCGACGTTATGACTGTTATTATTATTTTATGTTTTTATAAATCATTGTAAATAAAATAAAGGTGTTATGATAATTTTGTAAAGTAGTTTCTTTGTTGTTCTTTGTTACATTCGCCTTTGTGCTCTTTGCGAGTTTTGTTATCCTGGTACCGCAAAATCGCCACCATATCAAATTTCAAAATTTTATGTACCAGTATCCCATAACCTAACAGGAGATTGTTTTTGATACTTTCGTTATTTTAGTTTTTTTTTTGGAACAAATAAAAAATATTCACTAATTAATCGAAATGAACTTCGTTCCATCCGGGTGTCCCTTGACACCTCTCAAGTTTTTTTGTGTATGTTTTGTAGTAATGCGGCATGACAAGCGCCGAAAGCGTAATAAAAGTAAAAAAAATATTATTGTAGATGACTTTTTTTTTGCTTGCGCATACATATTTGTCGTAAGTAACAAGTATTTAAAACTGTGCAATGGCATTAAGTTCAATGAAATACCAAAAATTCAGCGCTCGACAGGCGCCACCGGGCGCTCTGCGCCCGGGTGCACTCACTCATTTTGATACTGACATTTGACATTTTGACACTTGATACGACGCTTGACAAGTACAGAGAGTCGAGCCGTCATCAGCTGTCACCCCTCCGTCTTACGAATTTTCGATCAGGCCACGTGTCCTGTCGCGAGTTTGACATTTTTGACCCATCCCAAAAAAGTGCACAACGCCGCTAAAGAAGTTTTCACTTCAAAAAGGGATTTTGAAAATCTGTTCACAATTGTCAGAGATATCAGTAAAATAGCAACCAATATACTTTCAGTTACTCGCATAGGCCTAATACGTCTAATGTAACTAATGTAGCTAACAGGAAGCTGTCAGTCACCATTAGCGGGCCCCATACAGATGAATAGCCTCTTCTAAATACTTTTTAATTAACTAGCTTCCGTCCGTTGGTTGCCTCGCTTGGGCTGGCCGTATAATGCCCTATTTTCCTACTGTTAGGGATGGTAATCTCCTTTTTGCCAAAACAAGACATTTAAAAAAATACATAACAATATCAAAAAGGCATTGACTGAAAGGTAAAAGGTTATTGGCGGGAAGTCGGAAAGGACGTGTTGTGCTCTTGTTTTATTTTCATTTTCTTGGTGTATTTTTGAGTTATATCGGATAAGGTTGATGGCGTTTTGTTCGATATAGGTTAATGATAGTGCACGAGTGTTGTGAAATAAAATAACAAAGCGAAAACATTTTTTTTCAGCTTGCCTCCAAAACTTCATCGGACACGATCTGGAAAAGTAGCCGTCGCTTTACTTGAACATTTGACTGACTAGACTGACCGATTACTGACGACTAACAGATTTTTTCAAGTGATGCAAAAAATATACTTGACGCTGGCAATATGCACAGAGTTTGCGATGACGTTGTTGAAAAAAATGTTAGTAAAATTGAAAAATTGATTCTAAAAATAACCATTCTTTATAAAAACATCATTATTGAGGTTTTCAATACTTGCTGTAACGGATATCCCTTGGTTCTTCGGAAGAAAACGTGAGTTTTATGGTAGAACTTTATTACGGATAAAACTAGAATCGAAAACAGAAAAACATGTACAAGCTACGAACGACTAAAAAAAAGACATAGACAACGTCACCAAAGAAAAACTTAAAACAGAAAAGTTTATACATAGTTTAATGTGTCGCCTACACTTGCTATTATAATATATACTATATTATAACTAGTGGGCCCCGCAGACGTTGTCCTGCCTTAAAAGTAATGAAAGAGGATTTGTTTTCTTATTATCTTAAAGAGATTTTATGTTACTGTCAAACAAAAATATAAAACAAATAATGACACACGAACTGTCTTGTTATTCTGACTGTGTCAAAGATTAGAACAGCATGGCACGAAATACAAACGTTTGATAGGTAGGAACAATTTATATGGGAAAACTACTTATATATTTGGCAAAGGGAGATCTCCCGCCGGGCGAGGTGGTCATGCCCGGGGAGCGGCCGCGCTCCAACTGACTCAATTCGGAGCTTGTATATATGGTAGGGTATTCAGAAAACTTCGATAGCGTGATTCAGAATACCCGTGGCACCATCTCTTGATGAGTAGCGGAAGGTCGCTACATATACAAAAAAAAATATTAAAAAACATTTCCAGTGTCCCAAATTGTGAATCTAAACCATTCTCAAATCCCCTTAAACACACACAATAAATTTCATCATAATCCGTCCAGTCGTTTAGGAGGAGTTCAGTGACATACACACTCACAGAAGAATTATATATATAAAGATTATCGTATGTTCTATACATGCATATAATCTCCATTTAAATCGATAGTGGCATAGATTAGTATTATGATGTAAGCTCAAATTTCCTGTCAAAAAAAAACCTTCAAAATTTCAAATACGTCGGTTTAATTTTTAAAATTTGTTTGAATTTTTTTATTGGGCTTAGAGAGACGATAGAGGCCACCCGTTCATATCGTAATATGAAATAACCTTGGCACGCACACGAGAGACCATAACTATTATTTCATGAGACCACAGTTTCCTGTAAATATTGACAGATTAAGCGTTGAAACGGTCGGAAGCACGTTCATGAAACTCGATAGAGGTGCAGATTCGTCTGGACTATATTAATTTTCTACAATACTTTATTTGAAATGAAATGAAATGAAATAGTTGGAGTTTTGGCGGGAAGTCGAAAAAGACATATTGTGCTCTTGTTTTATTTTCATTTTCTTGGTGTATTTTTGAGTTATATCGGATAAAGTTGATGGCATTTTGTTTGATATAGGTTAATTACAGTGCACGAGTGTTGTGAAATAGAATAACAGTGCTAAAATATGTTTTTTCTGCTTGCCTCCAAAATTCCATCGGACACGTTCTAGTAAAGTAGCCATCGCTTTACTTGAAGGTTGGACTGACTAGACTGACTGATTACTGACGACTTACTTACTGATTTTGTTATTACTTCGTCCAGTTTCATTGAAACTGGCAAAAAATTGATGCAAAAATTATACTTGACGCTGGCAGTATGCACAGAGTTTGCGATGCCATAATTGAAAAAAAAATGAAATAGTTGAAATGAAATAGTTTATTAACATCCTACTTGATGTTTGTCATTGTTGTACGGCCATCGGCTGACCGTCATCCGCTTTGGGTGCGCTAAGGCTTATATGGGCTAGGAGAAAAAAACAGGCGGAAAAAAAACTCCAGCCCTGTTTTAAATAAATTTACAGGTACAATGGGTATTTATTATGCAGCATGACTGTGGTGCGACAAGGAGCACACGAGACAGCTATTGTGTTTGTCAATGCTATCACACTGCTCACTCACAAATTTTAAAAATGTTTAAATTATTACATGGTATATAGAAACAGTCTTATGTGAGTTAAGTTTAATCCCAAGCCTTTTTATCATTTAAATAGTCCTTGGTTTCATAATAGGCCTTGCGGCATAGGACTTGTTTAACAGTTTTCTTAAACTTGTGTAAAGGCAAGGATTGCACTTTTTCTGGAATTTTATTATAGATCCTAACAGACATCCCAATAAAAGAGTGACTTTTTTTACGAAGCCGAAGATTTACCTTTAAACAAATCTTTACAATATTAATATCAAAACATAAAAAAACATAAAATAAACTTAACTATTTATACATATAATACAATGAAACATTAAAAAAACGCATATAAAATAAAAATAATCGCCTGGTTGTATTTAGAACTAGGTGTGTCCCATGGGATTGAGATATTTTAACCGGGTAAAAAGTTGCCACCGGGTATAAGACATTATCCATTTATATCCTCACTCACTTTATATTTTATCGCTACTCCACGGTGAGGGAAAACTATGTGATATTTAATTACAATGTTTTCCATCACTGCGCAAGCATGAGGGTTACTCATAATGTATCGAAGTCATGATGTCCTCTAACAACTTGGCCAGCGTAGTTGACTATGGCATAAATCCTCCTCGCTTCCGAGGGGAGATCTGTGCCCAGCGGTGTGACATAAAAAGGATAAAAAATATTTTTTGAAAATAATAAAAACTTAATAAAACATGGAAATCACAGCTTCTCGTAAACATTGAGAGACACCAATAAAATAACATTGACTGACGTGAGCGTTGAAAGCAGTTGAGAAGCACGTCCATGCAACTCGATAGATTATGCAAATTTTAATTTGTAAGCCGCCTTACGACATATTATTACTATATACTATGGGTCGCCCACGAAACATTCGCATTTATTCAATACTAGACGCGACAGACGTTTTCCTGTCTTAAATAAAAAACAAAAAAATAAAAAAAAACGTCACACTCATAGCCCCACAGTGGGGTAGGTATGCCCTATGTCGTGGGTACCAGGACACAAAGACAGAAACACAACCCAGACCGAGAACAGAAATTCAAACTGATATATATATTTTTTTTTTCTTTCATAAGAACCTCCTGCCAAGAACAAACACAACAAAAAAAATTGCGAAATCGGTCCAGCCGTTCACGCCTGATGCCGTGACCAAGGAAAATAGGGATTTATTTTATATATAGAAAGAAGATTTAATTGGGGTGTCATTACATACTTTTTATATTTAAAAAGTTTGTAATGACACCCCAACTTTGACATTGGCAAAATGGTCAAAAGATGGAGACGCTTCTCAAAAAGAAAATGTAATGACAGACGCCTCTTGCGTCACATTTTTGAATGAGGAACTAACAAAAAATATTTCAATGATTAAATTAATTCTATACTAAAATAAAATGTATATATTTCTGCACATCTTTGCTGGAGCTCTTCAAAATGAGACCATAGCCATCCATAACCGATCTTTTTATGAACAGCTATCGTATCGTGAGCAGCGATGGCCGAGTGGTATGAATCCGCGGTCTTCGACGCGATCGATCCCGGTATCAAATCCTCCGCGCACCTCTGACAAAGAAATTTGTAATGTGCGCATTTATCACTGCTCCACGATGATGGAAAAAATCGTGATATTTAATTGATTACGATGTTCTCCATCGCCGTGCATGCTTGAGAGGAATTCATAATTTCTCGAAAGCATGACGTCCACCAATCCGCACTTGGCCAGCGTGGCGGACTATGGCTTAAAATCCCTCTCACTAGTGAGAGGAGACCTGTGCCCAGCAGTGGGACATATAAAAAAAGATTGAAAAAAATATATCGTATCGTAATCACTGGGCCAACAATCGTCTTGCGCTATTTTTTTTTCAATCCCAAAAATTCGAAAGTAACTCTGTCTGTCTGTCTGCTACGTTTTCCCGCCTAAACTACTGAACCATATTTAATGAAATTTGGAACACAGATAGAGTAGACCTTGGGAAAGTACATAGGATGGTTTTTATCCTACGGGAACCTATAAAACGGGTCCACGCAAGCGAAGCCGCTGGCGGAAGGCTAGTATATAATATAGCGAGCCGTTTCAGTTACTGAGAGAGCACATTTTCAAAAACATAAAATTAAACTTTGTCATTAAAACAAAGTTAACAAAATTATAATGAAACGCGAAGTCAGGAATAATTTTCTGGTGAAATATGGCTTTCTGCCATAAAACCCTGTATGGCCACATGGGCACTTTCTTAGAACAAAGTGTAACACAAGAGTTATTATACTTAGGGCCTCTTTCACCACCTTCAAGTAAAGTACTTGTCGTACGCTAACTTCAATTTCAATTTCACGATGTTCGTGTAGCACTAATCATATGATAAACTGATCCGTACTTATAGCTTTTACTTGCCAATTAACTTTACTTGGGACGTAACTAATCAACTCTTTACTTGGAGATGGTGAACGAGGCCCTTATGTTGTATGTTGTACATTATGTTGGGATTACAATTCGATCATATTTTTTTTCAGTTTTTTTTAAACTACATCTAATACCTTTAAACGAGCAATTCTTGTAAATTAATTATATATCTATTTATTGTTTTTGAATCTCGGAAACGGCTCCAAAGATTTTGATGAAATTTAGTAGGTACCCTGGTTTCGGGGATGATAAATCGATCCACAAATTTTTATTGATAGTAGTTGTCGTTTTATTTAATGTTTATGACGTTAAATATAAAATTACTCTTACTGACATCTATTGGAGAATATTAATAATATTGTGGCGTAGGAAGCCGTCAAATGTCGACCGTCAATCCGCCCTTCAAACAAATGACAATGTCGATATGAAAGACCTCTATAAAAATTTCGTCCATAGAAATAAAGCTTTCTTGGTCGAATGGTTACGAAAGCTGACTACAGAGCTGGAGTCCTGGATTCAAATCTCAAGTAGGCAAGTTGCGTTTATTATTTTTTGTGACAATTTTATTTTAAATTGGGAGCTAGGTATGTCAAAAGGCTTTGTTAAGTAACACTAAGCCAATGAATGTTTTGCTTTAAAATAAACCAAGAAAATCAATTGTTTTTATCCGAGCAACGCTCAGGCGTCCAGGTACTATTATTTACCAGTGAATCCAATAATAGTTTATTACTAGTATGTATTTTGATGAGACCATAGTTTCCTGTAAACATTGATATAAACGTTGAAAACGATAGAGTATGCAAATTTCAAGCTGTCGAGTCATTTAGTGTAGTGTGTGGAGTATATAGATTAATTTGCATATCGTTAGTAGTATTTTATTTAAAAACTACAAAATTATATTATCAACTATAGCTATGTATTTGTTTTGTCTTGCTGTAGTGACAGAGAGCCATTATCTCAAAAACTACCGTAACGATTTCGATGATTACCTTTACCTACCTTTGACTATTCCCTAAGTAACAAAAAAGGATGTAAGTATGTAGATGTAATCAAATCCATCCAATTATTAAAAATGTGATGATGTGTTTCTTTGTTTGTTTGTTTATCCTTCTTTCTCATATCATTCTCATTGTTTGAAGTTTCTTTTCTAATAATTTTAATTCTATACAGTATACTAAATTGTAATATGTAAAAATATGTTTTTCACTTAATGAATAAGTACTTTAAATATATCTCAACATTATCCTTACTGCCCATAGGTATTTGTCAACATTTTAGTTAACTAAGTATTTAATATTTTTTTACCTTTTGATAAGTAATTAAATCTGGTTGTCAAGTGAACCACAAAGGACATCCGAGTGTTTTATCTCCTATCCTGGATGGACTGGATGTGAATCAGGTAATTTTATGTATTTATGTATAAAATATCAAACCGATTAAGTCGAGTTAAGTAGATTCATACAAAATGTTACTAGAATTACAAAACACACTCTTAAATCCACACGTAAAAGTTAAGGTGAATAACCTACATATATATAAATGTTTGACGACCTGCGTGGCGCAATGGTTACCATGCCGGACTGCCAATCAAAGGGTCCAGGGTTCGATTCCCGACTAAATAGAAATTTGAATGATGAGTTTAAATTTCTGTTCTCGGTCTGGGTGTTTGTGTTTCTATCTTTGTGTGTGTCCAAGGTACCCACGACACAGGGTATATCTACCCTACTGTGGGGCTATGAGTGTGAAGCGTTACCTATTTATTTATTGATTCTTTTCTATTGTATATCACTCAAACTCAATAAAACGAGTAAAAACTGGACTTCAATGTTTTTTTCCTTCCAGTAACGGTATCGCCTGCGTATTGACAGTTTCAAAAGATTTTTTTTATCCTGTTCTTGTTTTCTTTCGTTAAAATTGGGCGATATAATGATAGTTTAAGGTCAAATCCTTCGTCAAGAATCAGATAGTCATGTCAGTCAGTCAAGTAAAGCAAAAGCTACTTTCCCAGAACGTCTTCATTGAGTTTTGGAGGCAAGCTGAAAAAACATTTTCGCGTTGTTATTTAATTTCACAACACTCGTGCACTGTAATGTAGCTACATCGAACAAAATGCCATCAACTTTATCCGATATAACTCAAAAATATACCAAGAAAAATAAAATAAAACAAAAGCACAACATATTTTTTTTATTTCCCGCCAAAAACTCGACTTAAAAAGGAGCAGATTATTAAAAAAGCTGCCCAAAATTATACAGTCACTTTTGAAAGCTTTCGAAAACCGAACCTGCTGGACAGAGGATTAAACAAAATAATAATACGTTTGACCTTGACTTTTGTCTGCAGACAGACAGACGGCATCAACTAATTGATTACCGTTCGCCGTCCAATTATACGGAAGAAGGCAGGTTATATCATCAAACTAGTTTGCGCACGCGATCTCGCTCGTGTGCTTAATATTTATATTTATTTATGTAAATGTGTGATGAACTGAAGAAAATGTAGCGCGTATGGCGGCTCGCGTAAAGCAAGCTATCTATGCAGCTAAGCGAAGCGGGCGCAGTCAAATTAGTGATAAAATTTCAGGCAATTCTATTGCGTTTCGGCGAAAAGTTGGAGTTGCTAGCCGTACTTGAATGAGGAACCATTAGCCTTCGGAGAAGCAGTGCAACTGGATACGACTACAGGCAAGGCAAGACCAAGTGGTCAAGTCTCTACAGCCCATGGACTTTTTGACGCTACTTCAAACAGGACCAAAGGTCGTTTCCTTTCCTGTTATGTTCTTACTCCAGAGACCAGATAGTTACCAAACAAAAGTATACAGGCAGCTTATCATATTGTTGGTCAAAGGTTTCCTTTTGAATTTTTATTACACTTACCACTGAACCCACAGGGGGATATCCCTGTAGCTTCAGGCGACTATAAGAGGGCTTCCGGAGTTGAGGACAGTGACAGAGTTAGACCCGTCCAGCCAGCAGCCCCGGGAAGGACGGGGTGGGTGCATGCCACTGTGAACACCTGAAGGTGCTCATCTGCACATCTGCTCTCCAAAAGACGGGCCCAGGATGGGGCGCCGCGCGTGGAAAACACCGGTGCGTTCCACTGGAGATCCCGGAGTCCTCCCCAAGCGCAGAGGTAGGCCGAGGTGGTTTTAGTGCGGTCAAATTCAATTCGTTTTGCGTTTCCGTAAACTCTTATTTTTAATCGCGACGGGCGCGGTCGGGTATGAGATGGGTGACGGCTAGTGGCAAAAAATTTCATGCGCGTTTCCGTGCTTCGGATGGCAAGTTAGCCATCAGACCCAGTTGTTGTCGAAAAAATTGTTTGTAAAGTAGGTTTACGATCGAGATGTTTACGTGATAATGTCCGCACGAGAAAATCTCCATTCGTTTGTATGCCGCTAGAGTGAGAGAGACGGAAGATCGGTCCACTCACTCGAACGCTATGCCAGCCTCCGCTCGTGAGGATTCCGCGTGACAAGTTTCACGGAATGACTGGCAGCGCTCGAGATGAGACGGGAGATCGGTCCGTCTCTCTCTCGTTATACCTGCGATCGCGCTCGTGAGGTTTTGGTGTGACACAAGTTTCTGAACATGTCACCCGACTAAAACGATTTTAAAGACGTTATCACGTCAAAACCCAAAAACATTTTTTTTGGGTTTTTCAACTTTTGGACAAATTTTTCTTGGTAATTTTTTTATGGTGTGGCATTAAAAAATGCATTTAGCCCTAAATTTTTACTCTTCTACCACCAAAGGCTATAATTTAATCGCCATATTAGTAGGCGGTACGAAGTTCGTGGTGTCAGCTAGGTTATTCTTATGACAATTAACTGAATTACACAATCATTATATTAAAATTCGAATGTCATAAATTGGAATTAAGATGATGATGTTTTTTGCAATTTCATTTTGCGACGAAGATGGGTAGAATTACGTAGAATGACGAACCTATTGTGGTATTTACGAAAATATTTTTCTATAAATAAATCGTAATGTAGAAACTCCTGGCAACACTGATTCATAAAAAGAAATTTATATACAGAGGTACTATAAAGGTGGATTGCAGATTTTATTTATTTATTGTAAAGGCGTATTACTCAGTCACTGATTTCATAATAGAAGGAATTCCATAAAAACCTGGGAGGTTTTTTTTTTCCGCCGGCTTTTTTTCCTCTTACTGTACAAAAACCCTGCAATATGGGTACCCAAAGCCGACGATCTAATTCGACCCGAAGTACAAATAAATATGAATATATAATTAAATAAACAAACAACTAAATAAATACATACTTGAAGAAATAAAATTAAAAAATATTTTTTTAAATGTGCTATGTGGGATTAAATAAAAATAAAAATAAAATTGATAATGTACATTTTTATAAATTGTGTTATTATTTAGTTTTTCTTTTATCTTTGTAATATTTGCATACCTCATGGTCATGAAGGTAAATATGGCGTACTAAATATGTATTAACAACTTTTGTAAACACCCATATTTGTGCAAATAAAGTTCTTTGTCTTTGTCTTTGTCACACCAACAGCAGACATACAATATAATAAAAAAGAAAAAAAAATCATACATGTTGTTACAGGCAGGTGTGAAAGCCAATTACAGGCGTGAATAGCTTTCACCAAATTTAAATAAACCAAATTTTTTCCTATAACCTAATTTCGTGTTGAGCAGCGATGGCCGAGTGGTAAGAATCGTGGTCTTCGTAGCGGGAGATGCCGGGTTCAAATCCCCGGCGTGCACCTCTGTCAAAAGAAATTTGAGATGTGCGCATTTCATCGCTGCTCCACGGTGACGGAAAATATTGTAATAATTATTTGATTACAATGTTTTCCATTGCCGTGCATGCTTGAAAGATACTTATAATTTCTTAAAGGTATGGTGTCCACCAATCAGCACTCGGCCAGCGTGGTGAACTATGACCTAAATCCCTCTCACTTGTTAGCCCAGCAGTGGGACATAAAAAGGTCGCAAAAAAAATTTTGATGCCATTTCATTGAAAAATAATTATAGAGTAACGCCTGTACACAATGTGGTGGTAACAGTGGTCATCGCAGTCCAAGGTCATTTACATCTATTCCTTCAAAGAGGACCAGAGGTCAAATACAGTTGTGCTCGTGAGGCCAGATGACATCAGGAAAGTTTGTAGACTGCTGACAATATATCATCGTGATGGTCAAAGGCCCTTGGATTTTGATTGAGATCGAGGTAAAATAGTGGGTTATAAAAGATAAGTGATTAGGACATTATGGATACCAAAAAAAATTTTATTGCCACCATTTTTCAGAGTTTTTTTTATTTGTATTGATGATATGTGTATTATGTATATACATATGTACAAGTATGCACTGTATGAAATGTATTGATAGAGTTTAGATTTGATGAATTAAATAATTACCTATAGAGTTTTTTTATCAGATACAAAATGACATTTCCTACAAAAAGTTTTTATGAACTATACCTGAAATGGTATTGATAAAAAATAGGAGCGTGTATTAAATAAAGTTTTTTTTTCAAAACAAATCCTGATGTAGAGACACGTGGAAACAACTCCCATGAAAAAAAATTTTATGTAGAATCACTTTCAAGGTTGGAAAAATTTAATCGTCCTCGACCTGATTGAATCTCTACATAGAGATAGCAACTGACCCCATATTATACAACGTGATATTAATAACAGTTGACACTGCAGCTCATGATAATTGAGTTGCTACTCCGGAGGTGTTGGAGTGAAGGTCAGAGGATTTGGATTTAAATTTTAGTAAAAACCCATGTCCCAATAGTGGCTTGTAAAGGCCTTGTATGCTTGGGATATTATAGAGATCCAAAAATATTTTAACAATAAGTAGTGTTTTCATCAATTTCAACAATCATACAAAAGATAAGGGACTGGGACCTGGGACTTTATAGAAACTTAAAAATTAGGTTTCAACAAGGTTTATACTTTCACCATTCGTACTTACGAATGTACTTACATAGTCTCGAAAATGAATTTAATTTTTAATTTTATGTTACGATAATGGGTATGATAAAGATAATAAATATTATAATCATTACGAATTCATAATCTATACACATAAATAAAATTGGAGTGTCTGTTTGTAATATTAAAAATAACCGCTTTTTACTACATGCATATGAATGTTTATATGGTAGGTACATATACCAAAACAGCATTTTTTACAATTTTTGTCTGTCTGTCTGTCTGTTTGTTTGTTCCAGCTAATCTCTGAAACGGCTGGACCGATTATGATGGAACTTTCACTGGCAGGTAGCTGATGTAATAACGAGTAACTTAGGTTACATTTATTTTAGAAAAAAATTAAAACTAAAGTCCACTCGAACGAAGTCGCGGGAGGCCGCTAGTGATTAATAAAACATAATTGCAAATCGAAATAAATCCATTTTTTGACACCATTTTTTCTGTGTTTGTGTGTGACTATTTGTTCTGTGCTTGGGTGTTAATTTATCTATTTAAGTATTGTATTTAAAATTATATAAGTATGTTTATCAGCTTTCTGATTACCATAGTACAAGCTCTGCTTAGTTTAGAATCAGATGGTGCTGTGTGAATTGTCCAAAGATATTTATTTATTATTATTATTTATTTATATGATATGCACTCTACTTTGATATGCATTACTTTACATACCACGTGGTGGTAACACTAGATGCTTCAGTCTCAGACAGTTTATTTATTTTATTTTTTTAAATAATAGTTGCTTGCACCAACTCGCATTGGAGCAGCGTGGTGGAGTACGCTCCAGGCCTCCCAATAATGGGGAGAGACCCGTGCCCAGCAGTGGGACGCAAAAAGGGTTGCAGCCAGTTGCTTGCATCTCTTACAGCGATGTCAAAACAGTTGCTATTTCAGAGCCATATTTTATTAGTATCAGGCCTATTTTATTTTTTCGCTAGCGGCCGCCAGCGACTTCGTCTGCGTGGATTTTAGTTTTAGAATTTTTCTAAAATAAAAGTAGCCTAAGTTACTCTTTATTACATCAGCTACCTTCCAGTAAAAGTCCCGTCAACATCGTTCCAGCCGTTTCAGATATTAGCCGGAATTAACAGACAGACCGACAAAAATTTTAAAAAATGTTATTTTGGTACGGTACATATAAATTCTTAGCATGTAGAGTAAGCATGTAATTCTTAGCATAAAGCAGTTATTTTAATAATACAAACATACACTCCAATTTTATTTGTATAGATTAAGATCTAGGTCCAACAGTGGGTCTGAAAAAAAGCCATGTGTGTTATAGAGCTTCAAAAACATTTGTGTTTTAGTAAAGTTAACAGTTTAAACAATCTTAAAAAAATGTTTTAAAAAAGATCAAAAATTTCACTAACCAAAATAAGCATTCCACAAAGGATTTAATTTTTTCTTTTTTGTTACTATGATGGGTATGATTTAGTATATATATAGGTAAAAAATTGTAAGAAAAATGCAGGTCTCCGAAAAAGTTAATACTTTAATGAGTGATATTGTGGCATTAACAAAGCTTATTTTTTAACACGCTTTTATTAACTTGACCTGTACGTATGTATGTAATGGAATCTTTGAACTTCATTTTCACTTACTTCTAAGAGAGAGTTGCACAGGGGTCAAGGGTCGATGACAATACAATAATCTCACAACTTTATATTAAAGTCCTAAGTAGGATAATCAGGATAAAAAAAATATACGACGGACGGCTGATAAGTTTGTGGCCTAAGGTACTTAATGAAACAAATATAAAGTTTTATATTTTTAACACGTCTAAGCGTCTGATTAACTTTAAAATTTACACAGGGGTCAAGGGCCGATGACAATGCGATAATATGAGTATAAAAATCCTACTAAAAAAATTAAAAATAAATAATGTAGTTTAAAAAACTAAATAACACGCTTTTGTGAAAATAGGTGTTTTATGGTGTCAATAGTACCTATCTAAAAAAACACCCCACGCTTTTTTTATAGTAAAATACATTTTCTTCTTATTTTTTTAGTTTCTAGTTCGTATTTTCACAAAAGCGTGTTTTTTAGTTTTTTAAACTACATTATTTATTTTATATCATTATTATTTTATTTTATTTTTAATGAAGATGAAAAGACATGAAAACCAACTTTAAAGAAAATTACTTTATTATGTAGAGCCACTGTCAAGGTAGCTTGTAAGTCGAAATATTTTATATTTTTTCTGTTCTATTCCACACACCAATTTTTTGAAGAAATCGAATAGTGATAGAGTTTTAGACTCTACCTTGATTATTTATTTTACATAATGAGGTAGCAACTTATTTCATATAACACGTGGTGGTAACACACTGCAGTGTAAGGATTTTTTTCTCCTACGGTGTATTTGTTTTACTTATTTATTTATTTATTTATTATAATAATAATTGATTATAGCACTTACAGCGATGTTAAAAGATACCAGTTGCGTTGCTACTATAGAGGTCTGTACCAGTCTGTAGGCTAGTAATATTTATCATGTTGGTCATGATGGCCTTTTATGTACTTTTCTTGAGTTTTTAGATCCAACAGTGGGCTTGAAAATACCCATTAATTAATACCATTTTACGATCCAAAAATACTTTTTGAAACGGTGGTGACTGGTAATAATAGTTATAATAAAGTTAATTTCTCGCAAGATCTTGACTATATCATATTGTTGAATTAGTAAAAAAAATCAAAATTAATCTAGATGTAGAGACACATAAACACTTCCATGAAAATAAATTCAGATCTAGTCACTATCAAGGTGTATAGCAAATTGAAAATAACCTATAATTGCCGCGATGTTTCAGGAGAAATTTTGAAAAGAGAATGGTACTTACACGAGGTTGTCTATGGTGTCATGGCGTCCAACGACTTTTCCATAAAGATCCAAACTTTTCAGTTATCACTTCACTTCTAATAACATTACTACATCTAAAACGTGATCATTTTGAAAATCTCAGAGCCAACGACAGAGCAATAAAAACTGTAAAACCGAACCTTTCACCTCACTTTAAAAAAAAAAGCCAAACTGTCAGATGGAAGAAAGTTTAATAAGGACAAACGCTTCTCATAAGAACGGACCAAATAATGACTGCATCGACCGAAGAGCGAGACAGCCGCTGATTTGAATGCTCCATCTGAAACGAGAGTTCAATGGACGCCCTCCTTAAGTCGTGTCAGACGGGACGATTTCACAGTCAGTCAGCCACGACAACCAAGTCCAAGGTAGCGGATTGACCCCTAAAACGGCCTGTTATGTGGGCGGTCACGACACGACACTTTCTAGTTTTAATAATATGGACGAGAAAGAGACGGAACACCGGCCTTGGCAAATCAAAAGACCACCCCTTTTGATAAATCAAACCGTATGGCAGTGCCTTAACGTGGGCGCGGGCGACGCTATCGTCCTTTCCGCTCGCACGTGTGAGGTCGGCGTGGATGGAAAGAGATGCGCGATCGGACCACTTTTTGCCGCGAACTTGAATGTCGATCAGTATACTGCGATTCGTGAGGTATTGATACTTGCCAATTTTTATAAAAAAAAATTGGGCTGATTTTAGATAATAGGGGGTTCACGTGCCTGCTTAATGCAGTATAATGCCCCTGAAGTTATCCTATTGTATGCCTTTGGAATTAGAAAATACTGTATTGAAAATCTTTAATGTTACGACTATACATAACATCCTGCCTGAGCAATAAAAGGTTAAACTTTTCAAATAATAAGTGTACAAGACAGTAATACAAAGACAAACACTAAAACTCTTAGTCATAAATTATACTTCATTATTTAATTATTCAGTGTTTGTCGTTTCCCAGATTTCTTACCAGATGGCTCTGTATGATTTACCTATTTTTTTAATTAAATGAAGAAGCAATAGATTATAAAGGTCACGTGGTCCCATGTCCGTCTACATATCTATTCTCAAGCAAGACTCGAGTCTTGAGTTTAAGGCTGTTTCCAGCTGCGCTGCTACTACAGTCTTCACAATTAATTTCTAGTGTAATATATTATCACCTCATGCAAGAAAGGCTAAAATTGCACCTCTCGTCTTCCACTAAAACGCAATAAAACTTCCTCGAGCGAACCGTATTTTACTAGTAAGAAACCACAGATAGACAGACGCTAGTTACCCCATATATTTAAACCCAACACAAATGTAGACGGATAGTTAACCTACTTGTAAGAGGAGAAGCACTAACAAACTAATAATCAAGACAACAATTCTGTCAAGAAGCTAAGGAGGGGAAGGAATGTAATTGCTCAAGTTGCCAATTGATAATACATTTAATTACTTTGACAGTGATTTAGCGTAGCTGGCGTTTCATTCATATGACACGAATAATGATTAATTGTTAGTATTAACCACCTTTTAAACTTAAATATAACCAGACCTGAGTCACATCTCAGTCTCAGTTCCTTTGTATGCTAAGTTTATTAAGGTAGCGTATAAGCAAAACTGCAGGCCACTTGGTTGGATCTACCGAAATAACGAAAGTTTCAGCTGTCTTAATTGGTAAGAATGCATGTTTCTTGCGACTCCTTAAGCTAATGATCGAAACGTGTAAATGTGGTCGATAACCATACCTTGAAACTGAACAATCTAGAAAATGTTAATGGCATTAATGACTACAGTGATGAACGTGACATGACTCTCTAAATTATATTTATATAAATTTTAGTTATAAGTGCCTTAGTTTTTTTTGCTTCATGACGATGATGAAGATCTGCGTTTTGTTCTATCGTTCTTGTTTTTTATTTATAGCTTTTTATTAACATGAATACTTAGCGGCCATGTTGTGTATGACAAAATTTAAAACGTCCAAAATCAGCTCCATTTATTCCTCAGTCTCTTTCTGAATCAAATAACATCGAATCATATTTTTAACCTTTGTTATATTTTTTACCTTTAAACTGAACAATCAAGAAGATGGTAAATTAAATTTTGATTTAGTTTAAGACTCAAAGTTTCATATTAAAAGTTAAAATCAAAACCACCAAGAACCATCATCCTCTGCATCGTTAACTTGAACTCAGCGCATATAAAAATCAGCGCCAACGCCGTGCATTCAAGCCATCCAACGGGTATGTTAAGAACGCAGTTCGTTGCCTAGCAACCGGCTATTTATAGCCTGATATTTATAGAGTTGATTCACTCAATTAGAGGCTAGACTCGTTGTATAGTTTTTTCTCTGTCGTATTGAGAGCTAATTTATTGGCCGTTTTAACATTTCTTGGCTAAGTATGAGTTGTTGTATTATCAGATTCCTAGTGTAAATATTCTCAATGTATTTTCATTTTTCACATATTTGTGTTATTTTGTAAACCTGTAACTAATGCTGAAAATTTAGGTTTAGAGAAGTCGAAAGAATATACATTAATGATTTACACAATTACCTTATTTCATAAACTCTTAACTTACTTAATGCTAGAAAATCTTTATAAAAATATATTTTTAATGTCTATTAAAATAATTATTATTATTTTTTCCTTTTTATTAATAAATGACACGCACTAAAAGAAGAATAAACATACTTTCGCTATGAAAACTTCAGCGTTCATAAGCGTTCCGTAGTCTAAAATTGTTAATTGTTAATTGTTTGTTATGTTATTGCCTATGTTTAGAAATAAAATGAAAAAAGATTGTAAAGGATTTACATTGAAATTGAATATATATTACTTGATCATTAAAGGTATTTTTACTGCTGTATGTAAGTATTAAAATCCTGTATTTTGAAAAAAGATTGTAAAGGATTTACATTGAAATTGAATATATATTACTTGATCATTAAAGGTATTTTTACTGCTGTATGTAAGTATTAAAATCCTGTATTTTATTGCAATTTTTATTTTTGTTACTACGTTAAATTTTATGCAGTATTTTGCATAACATTAAAATATTGCATTACATTTAAACAACGGCGATACGGCCTTATCGAGTGGCAACAATTTGTTAGTTTGTACTAAACATTTAGTATTTTATTCGAAGACTTTAAACAAAAAATGAATACAACATAGTTGGCATTTGCGACATAAAGTGCTAATTTTATAGCATGCAGTTGCCAAGTCAGTACTAAAATAAATCCATTATGGGCTAATGGCCTCAAAATGGCCTGGTTTTCCTCCGAGTCGACTCAATTTATTGGTAAGATTATATGCCTAACGTAGAAAGAGACATTTGAAAATTGCAAAATGTTTTTTAAATTAAGATGTGTGTTTCTTCATTTACTTTAAATGTAGGTCCTTTTCTTGTTTCTTTACGTAGAAGGTTGAACTCAATTCATATTTATTAGCTTAATTTAAATTCTTTTTATAGCAAAAATTGACAGTTTGGACCATTTTAACACGCTTATATTAGCTTGACATGTATGTATCCAAAAAAAACCAACTAAAAATAAATAATGTAGTTTAAAAAACTAAAAAACACGCTTTTGTTACAATACGAACTAAAAAGTAAAAAAAAAAGAAGAAAATGTATTTTACGGTAAAAAAAAGCGTGAGGTGCTTTTTGAGATACTATTGACACCATGCACCCTTGAATACACACATGAATACATTTTTTTCTTATTTTATTACTTTTTAGTTCGTATTTTCACAAAAAGCGTGTTTTTTAGTTTTTTAAACTACATTATTTTTGTGTCGAGCTGCAAAAAAAGTAGGCGGAGAAATACTCCTTGCGAAAAATATTTATTAACTTGTATCGTAACTGGTGTATATTATTTTATTAGACTAGATAATTATAAGAAGATATATTATGTTAAGTTGAAAATAACATTTTAATTGGACACAATCCGTGCAATGTTCTAAACACTTCAGATCACCAAAATATTGCCTATAATATATTAAAATACCCACTGTCATTTTACACCTCTTGTTCAGTAATAATATTAACAATAATAGGACAAATATTATTAAAAATAAAATAAAACAACATTAAATTTTCGTTCTCCTTAATCCATTTGCAGTATAAAATATAATTATTACGTACAATGTCCGTTACAAGCAACCTTGTAGTACGTATATGCATTTTATTACATTAGTATCATCTGTGAGTCACACGATGGCTCATGAGCTACAGCAAACATCATTATCTGTTTAAGTACGCTCGGTTACAGTAAATTCTTGATAATCACCTCAACAACTTTTCTTAAGAATCTGATATCCGACAATATATTATTGTTATATAACTTTCAACCTTTAGATATATTCTTTCAAGAGTTGTAGATACATCACAAATTTAACTGTATAAAGCAAAGTAATGTAGTGTTAACTACTTTGCCTTATTTTTTATTTGCTTAAATTATCAATTTGTTAAATAATATTGTGACATTACGACGCCTTATTTGGGATAATGCTATTATGCTATTTTCATGTAAGATCTATCGACTTTGTAAACAATCATGATTTTTTGAATTTGACGTTGATTTGATAGTGTAAATAATCTATTTATTTTGTATATAATGTTTTGTATATAAACAGAATAAATAAAAGTAGTAATTGTGTCAAGTCTGGGTAATCGAATTTCAACTTCTCCAATCTAAAATCTCTTACATGAATCATCGAAATAGTAAAAAAAAACAAATATTTATTTCATACTAGTCTACCGCCAGCGGCTTCACCCGCGTGGTCCCGTTTTATAGGTTCCCTTAGGATAAAACCCATCCTATGTCATTTCCCAAGGTCCACTCTATCTGTGTTCCAAATTTCACTAAAATTGGTTCAGTGGTTTAAGCCGGAAAGCGTAGCAGACAGACAGATAGACAGAGTTACTTTCGAATTTATAATATTAGTAGGGATTAGGAATACAAAATATTTTCTTAATGAATGTCATTTATTCCCGGATAAGAAATCATCTAAGAAAGAATGGTTTACTATCGCAGACGTTCAAAACATGTCGACCAAGACTCCAATCTAATAAGAATCTCCAATAAGTATTTACAGACACTAAAGATTGCTAATTAGACTTTCCTGCTAATTATTAATGTATGCAAAACATAGTGGCGCGTATTCAAGCAAATTATCATAATTATACTCATCGGATGAAAGTGTTAAAGTATTGGCTGAATTAATACATTGTTTTTTCTTCCGTAGCAACAGGTGAGTGGAAATATGGTATAGGCAAAACTGCTTTCACTTCAATAACTCTAGGCTTAATTTATAACTACGTACTCGAAGAAAGGGGATGCAAATATGTGTGTAGAATTTATTCATAAGAGCTCGTGAAACCCTCTGATTGGCGTAATAAACAAACGTTCTACTGAGCTCAACTCATCACTCCTAGAGCCGATGAGCGCTGAAAGATTGATATTAATTAAGAGAATATTTGTATTCCAATAAAGAATAAAACATTTTAAGTTTTTGATTTTTTATTTATTTATATCCAGCTAATCAAAACGAGCGCAGTTGTAGTAGTAATAACAGTCGTTAAGCCCTGTCGGAAGCCTTATGAACTTGAAAACATCCTACCGCAGGCTCTTCAGAGGAATAATTGCCATGAAGATAAAAATAATGCAGGTAGATAAATAAACAAAACCCAATAAAACCAATTGCAAGTAATAAAAAACCATAACTAGTTAAAAATGTTGCTAATGATGCTAAGCCGAGCTGTTTACTTAATAAAAAAGCCATTTAATTTATCATAGTAACGCCAGGTGACCTATATTGAAACTGGATTCTTGTAAATTCAGTCGCAAGTCGCCAGGGGTGGCTATCGCATTAATAAAAGTATGCCAGCAGGCCCCTGGCGGAAAGCTATTCGTGTAGTCAGGTTATTATTACTTAACTGGCAAGTACTTATTGTAAGTCAAGGTCTCGAAATGAAAAAGAAAAATCAGTCAAGTGTGAGTGGAAATTGTGTCGAGGGTTCCGCACAAGAACGTTATAATACGCACGTCTAAGTTAGTAGCATATTGACACAATCTTTTAAGAAGTAATAAAAGATATGAGATATTAATTTGATAGATATCATTTCAGTAGTAGAAGCTCTGAAGTTAATACCTAAGCAAAAACAATAGTTTTCCCTGTCCATTGAATGGGACTCACTCAAGTGTACAATAATAATTTACGGATTAGAAGATACAGATCAGTGTGCTAAATGCGAGTTTCAAATAACCAATCGAATTCGATTGGTTATTTGAAACGTAACGTTTGGTAAAGTAATTACTTTACCATCGCGTTAATCGAATAAACGTCAAACGTGTCGACAATCGAAAGCATGCGAGTGTGCGAAGTGTCAAAAATGTAAACTCGCACTCGCTATAACACATAATCAACCAATCACGAGCGCTGACCTCGTCACTATCGAGTGTCGTTTGACACCTGATGCTCGAAACCGAAGACGTAAAAAACTTGCACTCGCAACAAAAGTTTCATATTACTACAGCTAGATGGCGCTGCTTCGATTCCATATAAATCGCGTAAACGCAAACGCGATCGAGTAGGTGATAAAAACTCGCACTTAGCACACTGATGAAAAATACGCTTCTGGTACCTAGATATGTCCTAATTTTAATTTAATACAATCATTTTGCAGCGTTAGTACTGTCATCGACCACTATACTGTACCAAAGCTGTACCCATTTTTGATGTGCAACAATTTTTAAGAAAGTAAAGGAATTGACTGACCAACAACTTCTTTGGCTGCAACCCTTTTTACGTCCCACTGCTGGGCACGGGTCTCTCCCCATTATTGGGGAGGCCTGTAGCTTACTCCACCACGCTGCTCCAATGCGGGTTAGAAGACAACTTCTTTAGTGGCAGCGATTTGCTCTGCGCATACGACCTCAGATAATACCTAAACCTTACCTAAAATTCTATCTTGATATCAATGGGCTGCAAAAACCAGTCAACACCTCGTTGCCTGCATGTTTGATTGCCACATATAATTTGAAAAATGATTGCCTAGTAACAGGGTCTATGGAACGGCCTACTGAACCCTAAGACATGGTGCATATGTTACATTAAGCTTTCAAGGCAATAAGCGTAAAGAAACAAAAAGTCGGCCGTCTGCCATTAAACTGGTATTTACAAGGCATGCAAGTCAAGGTTAAGCTGTTCCTTTTATCCTCCATTTTATGCGCAACCTTCGCAAGTAGAGCGTTACTGAATCGATTTTTGCAAGGCTTTAGGTGCGGTAAATATGCATTAATTGTACAAAAACTGGAGAAAAAAACATAGTAGATGGATTTTAATGGTCACTGCAGATCATCCACTTCATGGACCAAACTAGAAGAATTTGTTACAACACAGTACAGTGTTAGAAAAAAAATAGAACAAAAGAAATGCGTGTTTTAATCTTATTGTGCTAAAAGTTAGAAGGGATGTGTCAGTGGACTCTTCAATAACATTTAAGTAGCAGTTTAAGTAAGCAAAATTACTGATTAGTTGTATAAATTAAAAATTCACACTCATATTTTGGCCTCAACAAAACTCAAACTCAACTCAAACAAAAAAAAAACAATTAAAATTAATATTAAATTATGCTCTAATAATAAATGATTATTATTATATTTATAGCTAAATGTTGATTGTAATGATTATACCTTTAACTTAATTAATATTAAGTTTACAATATCTGTACTAAAAGCTGTAATTAACCTATAACGAAACGCTAACACCACTACAAATCTTATCGTAAAATTCTATAACACAAAACTAAATTGATCTAAAAACGTACATTTAAAATTAAATGCAAAGTATCAAAACCATTAGCCGCGCTATCCACGCCGCGTAAGGGGGAGTGAGGTAGGCGTTACGTTAGATAGAGACAGAAGTATAGACTCAGCTCCAGCTGTGAAGTAACGGTGCGCCCGCGCCGGTTTAGACGTCGAATGTCCACAGTTTGATTTCGCTCAGAATTACATACGGAGGAAGTCTGTAGTATTCGTATAGACGTGGTTCATCTGCTAGGAATTCTCGGATCCAGGATACCGGGTTACACGTTACACGTAGATTTCGGGTCATTAAACCCGCTGTAAAGATTTTCGAGTTTGATGCTGGATTTTTAGTTTGCAAATTTTGAATTGGGACTTTAGTTTTGTTTAGTTGAAATCTACAACTTTAGTTTAGCGTAAAATGGGCTATTGAAAAGGCTAAAATTCGTTGAAAACGATTTTTGATTGGAGTTTTTTAAATAAGTTTGTTTAAGCCTATTTGTTTATTTTAAGAATACTATCACAGACTGAAAACTCTACAATTTATTACAGAATGGCCTAAGCAATATAGCCGATCTTTTTTTTCGTTGGATACTCACAAAATTTTAGACTTACCTATTTTTTTTTAATTAATTAATTTTTAAATTTGAAAAAAAAATTGTAAAAATTCTCATTCTATTTATAAAAGCAACTCTATAATTTTGTTTTAGTAGTTATAATAATGTTCTTTTTTGGTGTAAAACGTAACGTTTTTTATTGGACATTATAATTTTACATTCTCAGATTTTTAAATATTACCCCGTTTTACAAACTCTACAATTTATTTTTAGGATAAAATGGTCAAAAGGTGAATTAAACTCAACTTTTCATACTGGCCAATATTTCTCAGGTTTATTATACTTAAATGAAAAAATACAAAATGTTGGGAACTCTACTATCACTATCAAAGGAAAAATACTATTACGTCTTGAGATTTCTACAATTTAATTTCAGACCAATAATTTTATTACACACTTGCAAATATATTTCCTTTAATTTACTCCCCAAATTTTTTATTTGGACACTAAGTTTGTTTAAATATATTATTTTTATGTTATGAAGAAAAAACAATAATAAAAATAAAATCCATCGCTAGCTATTTTCGTATTTTGATGTCTTTATTTTTTTCATTTTAATTATTTTTGATTGGATTGGTATAATAATATAAAATATAATCTAATAAAGGTACTTATTACTTTATTTTAGTACAAAAATACTATCACGGACTGAAAACTCTACAATTTAATTTCAGTACAAAAAGACCTTACAAAGCCATCCGTTGGATTAAATGCGGTATTATTGGTTAAATAAAGTATTTCAGATTTATTTTTATCATAATGGAAAAAAGTTATAGCAAATTGGGAACTCTACAATTTTGTTTTAGAAATAAAAATCCGTTGAAAACTATTTTTAAATAAATGTAATAAATATGAATAAATGAATAAAAAACTATTTTTAAAAATGGATTTCTGTAATTATTTCAATTAGATTTATTTTAAAAGCACATTTTTATTTTTCTGAAACTTTCTCAACTCTACAATGTATTTTTGGTTCTATTATATTTTGTAAGTGGAAAACTTTTCAGTCCATTTTACGAAATTATTGATATATTTTTTCCAAATTTTATACTTTTCTTGATAAATTAAGTTTAATACTTCATTATTTTTTTAAAACTTTTTCTTTTTCGTTGCCATTTTTGTCTTAGCTCCAAATTTACTCAAAAGGGCACAAAGGTGATGATTGGGGAAAGAACAATTTAATTAGGAGAATATTTACCTAGTATTTATCATATTTCAAAAATTCTAGTTTATTTGGAAGTGCCCATTACGTACCTATACAAAATTGTAATTTTTCAGGCTTCACATTACTTAAAAAAAATTATGCATTATAGGTTATCGAAGATTATTGTTTATTTTTAAAAGAAAATAGAAACGGTTGTATCATTGAAATAATTTTGATTTTTTAAAGTGATAAAAAATTATTCAGTACCTAGGTATTATGTTAAAAAAAATACAATACAAATAATGCTATTTTAATTTTGTTCATTAATCTTCCCTCAATTACGAAAGATTCGTACTCACTCAGTAAAGTAAAAAACTGATTCAATAAAAATATATTACGACTTCAAATTAAAAGTAATTAAACTGTATTAAATTATTATCCTACTTAATTTTTTGTTTTTTATTTATAAAAATAAAATAAATTTATTATAAAAAAGAAGTAATTCAGAAGTAATATTAAATTAGAATATTTTGTTCTGAATAATTATTTAAGTTTATTAGTTAACTAACTTACCATGAACTCTCCTGTACTTCTTCATCTCTATATCTGAAAAAAGAAAAAAAAGATTAGAAACACAGGTATTTTTTTGTCCATTAGAGTAGCAGATACGATCTCACGTGGCGACTGTCAGCCTCCAGAGTATAGCGCAACTTCATGTGACCTCAGGAGAGATTAGCTTATCCATAGTCTGCAGGGACCACATAGCATTAAGTGGTCTGCGTGGTCTACATTGTTAAATGCGTACTGATAAAACGTCAAAAAAAGTGTAAAGTCAAAAATATTTATTTCATATACGAATGCAATAATTCGCTTAATGAATGTATTTTTTCCCAGTCATCACCTTTAGGTGCCCGTTAGGGTTAGATTTAGGAAGTTAGAAAAAAGGCGGCGGAAATAACTCCAAGCAGCACTTTCTTTTTTTAAGTACATATATATTTGAGATAACAGTTATAATTATGAGTTCACTAGCGGCCGCCCGCGACTTCGTCCGCGTGAACTTTGGTATGAAATTTTTCTTGAATTTTCTTTACTATAAACCTCACGCAGCCCGAGACCTTTCCAACGAATGCAAAACCGTGAAAATCGATTCGTGCGTTCTGGAGTTATAGCGTCAGGAAGGAAAACCCGACTTATTTTTACATAGTAGAAGATAAAATGGGCAGACGTGACAGTGAGTTTATTTGTTTGTCTGTTTATCCTTCTTTCCCGTCGCAAAGGTGCTATGTATTGACCTCATTTTTTGTGTGGAGATAGTTTAGGGGTTGGAGAGTGATAGTATCTCACACGATCAGCTATCATGTGTGCCCATTATTGACCCATAGCCATTCTGTTATCCCAAATTTATAAATGTACTTTTTTTAAAAGAGTGCTGCTGGGTTTTTTTGTCGCCTTTTTTCTCTCAGCTCAATTTCCCAAACGGGTACGTAAAAGCGATGACCGGGAAAAAATTATATTCATTAAGCAAATATTTTGTATTCCAAATATGATTTTTTTTTGTTTCTTTTTCTTTTCATATGCTACTTTACCCGGGGAAAATATATCATTCCTATGGGAAGAAACGCGGGTGGACCACAGGAAGAAAACAAGTCAAGAAATATATCAAAATCTATGGTCTTTAAGACGTACCATTGTATGTCTTACTAAGAAAAGGAATGAAATAGTTTCCAGAACAAAAATGATACATTTATTTCGTCTTTCATGTTTTTTTTTCTAGACCCCCATACATCTATACTAATATTATAAAGAGGAAAGATTTGTATTTATTATGTTTGTAATGAATAAACTCAAAAACTACTGTTTCGATTTCAATAATTCTTTCACCATTAGAAAGCTACATTCACCTTGAGTAACATAGGCTACTTTTTACCGCGGGAAAATGTTTCACCCCTACGTGAAAACGGGTAATAAGTCAACGCGGTTGAAGCAACTTGCTAAATGTTTATAATTTTAATATAGCAATGAAGCCTGGAATAGCACATAGGCTATTTTTTATCCTACGGGGACCCATTAAACGTCCACGCGGGCAAAGCCGCTGGCGGAAGGCTAGTAATAAAATATAGTAAGTACATGGTTTCGCTCGGGTGTTTTGACTTTATATAATGATACGAATCTAGCCCATTGGAACATTTTTCTGGAATAGCTAAAGCAACTACGTGCTACAACAACAACAAGCATACGTGCTTTTTCAGACTAAAGTCTATATCTGTGCCAAATTTCATCCCAATCCGTTCAGCTGTTTCTACGTGTTTGAGCAACAAACTTCCATCGAAACATTCAAACTTTCGCATTTCTGTTTTTAGTATAGACTAGTGGTCTTCACAGGGTCGAAATTCGACTATCTGGCCGCAACCCTTTTTGCGTCCCACTGCTGGGCACGGGTCTCTCCCCATTATTGGGGAGGCCTGGAGCTTACTCCACCACGCTGCTCCAATGCGGGTTGGTGGAAATGCGGGTTAGTGGCCAACCCGCTGTCGGATGTTTTCAAACCGCCCATAAGGCCTCCGACAAGGTTTAACGACTGTTATCTATCGACAACAACCGGGACCGACGGCTTAACGTGCCCTCCGAAGCACGAAAACGCGCATGAATTTTTTTGCCACTAGCGGTCACCCATCTCAGACCCGACCGCGCCCGTTTGGCTTAGTTGCATAGATCGTTTGCATTCTACGCTAACCGCCGGGCCATGCGCGCTTATTAATTCTTTTTTTTTAAATTGCATTCAAATTCTTTGACTTGACACTGGCATTAAGCACATACATATATCGTGTGATGCTATTACTGAAAGATAAAGAAATTTTCTTAAATTCTTCTTCTTCTTTTCAGCCTTTTGTAGTCCACTGCTGGACGTAAAGGTATCTAAGCAACCATTATGATATTTTATATGTATTTAATGAATTCTTTTAATTGCAACCCAGAATCCTCTTAATATATTTGCACATCTACGGCTGGAGCCTTTCAAAATGTCATATAAACATAGGGACAAAAATCGGACTAGATTTTTTTAATTCAATCAAATGTTTCAACCCGCATACCACAATAATACGTACATAAAAATAATATGTATTAAAAAATAGAATATTTTGAAGCGATTCAGCAAAATTCGTCTAATTTTCAACGTTCAATCCCTCTCACCCTCATGTTTTGTAATCAGCCACCCCTTTGTGCTTTTAATTTCTTTTTAAAGGGTTGTTTGATCCAATCCTTCCACCCGCCGAATTGTGTTGTATTGTAAGGTTTTATTTTTCTCTTTCCTTTTTGATTTTATTTCTGTCTACACGCGTATTTTCCTTCACGTTTTTTTTTGGATTTTCTTGGAGCCTCTTTTATAGGAATGGTTGGTTTTTAACTCAAGTTGTAAGCCTGGTTTTTGATGACCCAGCAGTGGAAGTGGGGTTAATAGGTTCACAGGAAGTATCCTGCAGGTATTAATTCTCTTGCGAGTATCTTCCTTCCCTACCTGCCTTTTCACGTAGTGCTTCGTAGTTTTTGAAACCTTATAACTTTTGTTTCGAATATAGTTACCCGTTAGTAAAATTTTAACGTGATGACGTCAATAATTCTGATACTTTACGTTTTGTTGATGTCTAAAATACTTCGATTTCGTCACTGACATACTGATTGATGAACATAAAAATTGTTGGAAGTGTACCATTTCCTGAAATGCTACAAATTAGGAATATTTAGTATACAAACAACAAAAAAATCAAAACCTTTAACTTTAGTTCCTTGTCCACCAATCTGCACTTGGCCAGCGTGGTGGACTATGGCCTGAATCCGTCTCACTTACGAGTGAAGACCTGTGCCCAGCAATGAGACATAAAAAAGATTTAAAAATAGTATATTTCATTACAAGTGCGGAAAGGCTGTCATTGCAAGGAGCTCCGACAAATGTCTACCCGAGCCGAGGCGCAGCCGAAGGTGAGGGTTGACAGTCGGAACTCCTTCCAATGACGGTTCCGCACGTGTACTGAACGACTATTTTTAATACAGTTGCGAAAAAATGAAGCAATTTAATAAAATAATAAAAACTCACAAAGAACATTTTTGAAAAATGGCGCCAACCTTAAAACAATACCTATATGCAGAGATTTTTTTGTTTTCTTCACCCATTCTGGGTAGGCAAAGGGAACTATGCCCATACAGCCAAGTCTTTAGTAGAAATTTTTTATTCATATGAAATGAAAATGTTAATGAGATGAAATGAAATGCAACCTAACCTAACTCATTGAATCAAATCATTAAATCTGATATTGAAACAAATTAGTAGCTTCTTTTTAGAAATATTTGCATGAACCATACAAACTTCTAAAACTTGGTCGGTTTTTGTTTTTTTTTAATAGACATTATTTTGACAGTTGGGAAAGAGTACGCACGAGTGCAGAAAAGGTAAAGAAAAAGCACGAGTGTGTAATAGCCCACTTCCCGCACGCTAAACGTCCCTGCAATACGTCACTTTTTGAGCAACTGTATTAAAAAATACTTTTGCCCTTTAGGCCTGAGTCCTGCCTATTGTTATATGGTCCGACGCTGCATGTATTACTTAGTGTAAGTTTAGTTGTTACGACACTAAACGTGCACCGTTTTACCAACGACATAGGTATGTTCATGGGCGTACCCAGATTCTTTGTCAAGGGGGGGCATGAATTTTGTCAGGGGGGGGGCAAGTACTTGGTCAGGGGGAGCAAGTTCTTAGTCGGAGCGGAAAGAGCTAATTTTTAGGTTCTTGGCCGGGGGGGGGGGGGGGGTATTTTTTTTTCAAACTGGGTACTGGGGTTTCAAATATATAAAATATTTAATACTAAATGGACTATTCAACATAATATTTTTCAATTTGAACCAGGAGTTCCTAAACAAACAAACAAACTCTTCAGCTTTATATATTAGTATAGATACAAAAGAAGCATCAGGAGGTAGCATATCTAGCTTAGCATCTCTAAGAAGATCTTTTTGAGATTTTTGAATCCCTGAATCTTGACCTTGATCCAGGGCAGTTGCTCCCCTGCTCCCCCCCCCCCCTGGGTACGCCCATGGGTATGTTGTCGTTGATTTCGACAGAAAATAATGGTTCCCTGGTCGAAGCATGCAAGTAAGGTTTCAGATATATGCCTCTATGGCTGTATTGTAGCCTATATTTTGGTCATAAAGCACTCATTCATCCAGAATGGGATCAAGAATTGAATAGGTTTATTCCGTTTATTGAGGCACCCATTTGTGAAAAGCATCTATCTTTTAAAAAATGAATACCTGTTTTAAAGATACTTCGAAATTTTAATGCTACAAAAATATATCCATCCGTTCATTAAAAATTCCATTTTAGCCTTTAAAATTCCACTGCTGGACATAGGCCTTCCGTAATGTTCGCCACTCCGTCTGGTCCTCCCTCTGAACCCAGCGGCTTCCCGCTGTCTTCTTCATGTCGGCAGTCCACCTGGTTGGAGGGTATCAACTTAGGTAGATATCAAAATCTCAAAGCTAAACATAATTAATTTTTCTTTTTTATTGTGTAGATTTTTTAATACTCCTGGGGCTCAATCATAAAAAAAATTCTTTCATTTCACTGATCTTTATCCTAAATTGACGAAATCTTATTTTACACCAATTTTCATTTCATTAACCACTAACCACTTCCTGAAGTGCTACAAATTAGGAATATTTAGTATACAAACGACAAAAAAAATCAAAACCTATATTTTTTGCCCGTTAGACCTGAGTCCTGCCTATGGTCATAATGATGGTGATGAGGACGGTGAATTTAGCGAGTCGGTTCGTCGGTTGATCGCGACATGGGCACAGTGCGTGGGGCGGCCCAAGACTTTATTTTAGTTTTAAATCCGGACTACAAATTCCGGCCCAAAGTCCGCAAAAGTCCGGCCCGGACGCTCCCCGGACGCCCTCTAAACTAGGACAAATCCGGGGAAACCCGGGCGGATGGCAACCCTACTCCCGACGCTACATGTTACCTAGTGTAAGTTTGGTTGTTACGACACTAAACGGCACCATTTCACCAGACACATCATTATTTTTTCTTTTTTTTTTATTGTGTAGACTTTTAAATTATTCCTGGGACTCAATCGTGAAAAAAAATCTTTCATTTCACTGATCCTTATCCTAAATTCAAGAAATCTTTTTTTACATCAACTTTCATTTAAATTGTTAAATGCATTGAAACATTTGACACCCAATGCGTACATGTGAGTATAGCATAAATTATACGATTACATACTCATTTGTGTTCGAGCTGGCAACGTCGCTCAAAAAATACCAAATAGTCGCTATTGAGGGGAGCGTGTCCCTTCTTCCTCTAACGTATGCGTCTGTCCCTATCTAATTATCTATTCGGAACCTGTTAAAATGTGGGTGTATCGTCGATTTTTTTGGTTATTTTCTTGCGGCCGTGTCAAGGGCCTGTGAACTCTATGGTAGGGCTTATAGGAACTATTGTTACATAGGTTAAGATTGTTCTTTCTTTTGTAGTAGTGTGCTATGTATGTTTAGAAAGGTGGTTTTCTTTTTCGTTATTGATAATGGGCGGATAGGGAGAGATTTTTTTGGAAAATATTACATTAATAATAATAAGATAATATTAAAAAAAATATGATAAAATAGAGTGTTTGGAAGCAGAGGCTTGAATCCATCCATCCTCAGCAGCTTAGTCGACTGCTGGACACAGGCCTCCCAGGCCGCCCCTATCGTTCGCCAATCCTCCCGGTCCTGGGCCTTCTGAATCCAGCGACTACTTGCTGTCTTCTTCAGGTCATCAGTCCACCTGATTGGAGGGCGGCCTGTACTCCTTTTGCCGAGACGTGGTCGCCATTCGAGGACGTGAATACTACGTGATAAGTGGTAGACCTTTTATAGTTCGACCGATAAAGTACCACCATTGCACCTACCTACTCGTATTTCTACATACCGTTCACAATTCCATTGTTTTCGGTGGACAACTGCGGTTGCCAGCCAGACTTACCTACATGAGGCGATTATCAGCCTCCGGAGTACTTGCACATGACCCCATGCATGGCTTATGCTTGCTTATGGTTGTGTGTAGATGTTTTACTTTTACATTTAAATAAATATTACATGACCACAATGGAAGTCTTCTCGAGGTTTTGGCGGGAAGTTGAAAATGGGCTACAATTTTTTTTTCAATAATGTGTTAAACAAGGCATGTAGTAATCGTAGCCCAGAGTTTTGGCAGGAAGTCGGAAGGACCATGGGCGTACCCAGAGGGGGCAGGGGGGCAACTGCCCCCACCCCTGGATCAAGGTCCAGATTCAAGGATTCAAATATCTCAAAAAGATCTCCCAAACGAAAAAAGAAACCTATGAAGAATAAGCTAGATATGCTACCTCCTGATATAAAGCTGAAGAGTTTGTTTGTTTGTTTAGGAAATCCTGGTTCATATTGAAAAATTATTTTTGTCTTGAATAGTCCATTTAGTATTAAATATTTTATATACATATTTGGCAAATTTACGCACGGTACCCAGTTTGAAAACCCTCGCGAAAAACCTAAAAATTAGCTCTTCCCGCCCCGACTAAGAACTTGCCCCCCCCCTGACCAAGTACTTGCCCCCCTCTGACAAAATTCTTGCCTCCCCCTTGACCAAGAATCTGGGTACGCCCATGGGAAGGAAATTTTCTCTATCTATTATATACTATTTATTATATAAAAGATTATTATTTTTTTTAGTTTGGTGTGCGTTAAAAGTTTCTGTTTTAGTTTTTTTTTTAATATATATTTTCATTTTTATTCCGATTTATTGTTAAAAATATTTTCATCAAATTCTCGGAATTAAATAAACTGATGAAATTATTGCATTGCCACCTAATCTTTTCTTTATTTGAATGGAGTAGCAGACGAGCATGCCGGCCACGTGGTGTTAAGTGGTCGCTGCAGCCCATGGACATCTACATACAACCTCAAGCAAGCATAGGTAAGTCTTGTCTGAGGTCGTATGCAGTTCCGCTGCTACTCCGGAGCTGGTGGTCGCCTCATGTAAGTGTGGCCGGCAACAGCACATTTCCACCGAAACACAACAGAATTGGTTCACGGCAGAAGTGGGTGCAGCGGTGGTACTTCCCCGGGCGAACCATAATAGTTCTACCACCTATTAACGATTAAATTAAAAATCTTTATAAGTGTCCAAAGTTTGAATTAAATCTGTCCGTTGAAAGTGTGTCAAAATCGAGTCCAAAGGAGAGATACAAACAAGTTCACAAACTCAGTTACAAACAAACATACAGGTGAAGGTAATATAAGCGTTTTAAAAAGAGCCTTCAAAGACGGTCAGTAACGAAGGCGGTAGGCTCTGCATAGACACTTGCTAACTTACTTTTTGTTGAGTCAGGTCGGTCCTTCCGCTTCCGGTCAGATTACTAGACATGTGACGCACACAAGGTCATGCGTACAGTTGCATATAATTATATGGAATATTTTATTGTTACTATACAATATTAGAAGCGATGGCCGAGTGGTCAAAAACCGCGGTCTTCGACGCGACAGATCCCGGGTTCAAATCCTCGGCGCGCACCTCTGACAAGGAATTTGTAATGTGCGCATTTATCGCTGCTCCACGGTGATGGAAAATATCGTGATATTTAATTGATTACGATGTTCTCCATCGCCGTGCATGCCTGAGAGAAATTCATAATTTCTCGAAAGCATGACGTCCACCAATCCGCACTTGACCAGCGTGGTGGACAATGGCCTAAATTCCTCTCACTTGTGAGGAGGAGACCTGTGCCCAGCAGTGGGACATAAAAAAAAAGGTTGAAAAAAACGGTATAGAATATTACCTACATATCATTCCGGATCATTTGCACAAATGCCTAGGCATAGCCGCATCTAGATGCAGAAGTACCTACGATGTTTTGTAAAGTAGCATTTCTCTCAGGCATGCACGGCGATGGAGAACATCAATCAATTAAATATCTCGATATTTTCCATCACCGTGGAGCAGCGATAAATGCGCACATTACAAATTTCTTTCTTTCAGAGGTGCGAGCCGAGGATTTGAACCTGGGACCGGTCGCGTCGAAGACCGCGATTTTTTACCACTCGGCCATCGCTGCTCAGGCCATTCTATACCTATTACAGTAAAATTCACCAAACTGTCACCGACTTCAGGTCTATTAAGCAAAACAACGTAAGTAATAAAAATGAAAAAGTGGCCAACTTAATAGTTTACTATTGAAATGATCAGTCATATTGTGCAATAAAACTTATGGAAATACTGTATTTTAACTGAAAAATTTCATGTCTAAAATTAGCTAAATCAGCGAAATCGGCAAAATTTCGTGTACGGCCTCTTAAGCATAACAAGTGTCACCTTTCAGGAGCATTTACTCACTTTGATCTCTTAAAGCATCAAGGTATGACAGGTATGACACCAGTCAGAGGAGTGGCCTTTACGGGTGAACCCCTCGTCCCAACGTGCATGCACAATGTGCCTTCTTCGTCAGTGTTGTCGGTGCATAGAAAATGACGTTGTTAATTTAAATTGACATATTTAGAAATGTATGCGTCTGTAGCTATGAATGAATATTTGTGAATGTGTGACAAAATTAAAATGTGTGCGTTCTTCCCCCCGCACCAGATTTGGCACAAAAATTATGTATCGAAGCGAGGCGCTATGCCGTCTCTACAGAAGGGTGAGTCAGTAACTTTGATGCTCTACGTTTGATCTCTCCCAAATTCCCAAATGTCAAGTTTGAAGCAAAAAAACTGAAGGATTTTCATACAAACTTGCGAGAGTCATTTGACCCTAATCTGGTCCTATTACAAAATTTGTTCTTAGCTGACAATTACTAACAAAAAACTATCTACCAAATTTTATCATTACACGACACGGAGTATTCGAAATTTCGTGAGGAGTGAGTGAGTGACCTTTCTCTTTTAAAAATTAAGATGAGATAATGTGATTGATTTATAGATAGCCAAATTAATGGATATTGAAACAGAAACACCTACACAACCTGCGTCGGCGTCGTAGCGGCTAGACGGTTGCGTCACGCCACGCCACGCTGACGTCACGCTTGTGTAAGCGGGACACGTGTTTGGCCTTAACGTGGACTTTTTAACTGACTTTTAAACATGATTTTTAGTTGATAGTAGTTTTGTGGATAAGTGGCGACATGTCCAGCTTTTTACAGAGCCCTTTCTTAAAAACTATGTAGGAGTTTGATTTTTTATTATTAATTCATTATTATATTATTCTAATAATTCTAATAAATTCAAAGTTCAAGTTAAAGTCCTAACTACTACCGCCTTCAAAGGGCTAAAACGGTCTCATTTATGTAAAACCAGCACATTAATGTTAAAAAAAGATAGTCCAACTTGCTTAGAGCATCACAGGTACTGACAGGTATGGCACCCGTCAGAGGAGTGGCCTTTACGGGCGAACCTGTGCTCCTTGTCGCCCTACAGTCATGCTACATAATGAATACCCATTGTACCTGAAAATTTATTTAAAACAGGGCTGGAGTTTTTTTCCGCCCGCTTTTTTCTCCTAGCCCATATATGCCTTAGCGCACTTAAAGCGGATGACGGTCAGCTGATGGCCGTACAACAATGACAAACATCAAGTGTATATTATTACCCAGGATGTTAATAAAATATTTCATTTCAAACTATTTCATTTCATTTCACCCCTCGTCCCAACGTGCATGGACAATGTGCCTTCTAGTCTAGTTATATACAACTAGTGAGTGTGTGTGTTGCTGTCAGTCAGTGTTGTCGGTGCATAGAAAATGACGTTGTTAATTAAAATTAACATATTTAGAAATGTATGCGACTGTAGCGATGAAAGAATATTTGTGAATGTGTGACAAAATTAAATGTGTGCGTTCTTCCCCGCACCAGATACGGCACAAAAATTATGTATCGAAGCGAGGCGCTATGCCCTCTCCACTGACGGGTGAGTCAGTACTTTGATGCTTTAAGTCCAACTCGTAATAACACAGATTATAAACAATTTCATGCTTTTACCGTAAATATCATACTGACTCTACCAATTGTAGCCTCGATATACTAATAAAAAATTCATAATGGAAGGCAATATGGTGGTGCATTTAATAATAGGCGGTGCCGAATCTCACATGAATAAGAAATGGGTTTCGACGTCTGTTTGTACGAGTATCGGTTCAATAAAAATGTTGTATAAATAAATAACGTTTCACACTCATAGTCCCGCAGTAGAGTAGTTTTTCCTGTGTCGTGGGTGCCATGGACACACAAACAGAAACACAACCACCCAGACCGAGAACATAAATTTTAAACTCATCAAACTGCTTCGTTTGGAATCGAACCCGGGACCTGGGATCGTCAGTCTGGCATAGTAACTATTACGCCACGCGGGTCGTGGAATATACGGCAAGTACAAAATATGATAAGCTAACTTTTTTAAGCGAAGCATGGCTTGGCGGTTAGCGTAGAACGCAAACGATCTATGCAACTGAGAAAAACGGGTGCGGTCGGGTGTGAGATGGGTGACCGCTAGTGGCAAAAATTTCATGCGCGTTTACGTGCTTCGGAGGGCACGTTAATCCGTCGGTCCCGGTTGTTGTCGATAGATATAACAGTCGTTAAAAATTCTCACTCATTTTCTTTCACTATTTCTTCGTCACTTTTTTCATTAATAGATGCACTTTGTTCAATGTCCATATTTTAAATACTTGATATAAACGAATTTTACAAGTATAGACAGTCGAGCAATCAGCTTTCACCCCTCCGTATTACGAATATTCGATCAGGCCACGTGTCCTGACGCGAGTTTACCATTTTTTACCCATCCCAAAAAAGTGCACAGCGCCGCTAAATAAGTTTTCACTTCAAAAATATTAAAAACCTGAATTTCAAAACAAAATGCACCTCCATTGTTCAATTAACAATGTAATGTAACAAAATCGATAGAAGCTTGCGTGCAGTAAAGTGGTAACAAAGAATAATTAGTAAGTACCTAGTTTTTATATAAGTATTCATATTAGCCCAACTGTCATGTGGTAGGTAGGTATGTGGTCACCAGCTTGTGGCGGACTTATTATTAAGGCTACATAGAAGGTTACTAATTTTTATGGAGTTACTCATATTTAAGAGAAATACTTTATAATTTAATACTGACGACCACGTGGCGCAATGGTTACCATGCCGGACTGCCAATCGAGGGGTCCCGCCGCGGGTTCGATTCCCGGCGAAACAGAATTTCTGTTCTCTGTCTGGGTGTTTGTGTTTATATCTATAACTAGCTGTGCCCCGCGGTTTCACCCGCGTTAGAGAGGATCATTAGCATAAAGTGAAGTACCTTCTGAAGTGCCGTGGACCGGCTTTTTTGTAAGACTATTTAAGATAAACGTTTCCATCATACATTACATATGTGTAACTCTAGCGGTTTTGGCAGCGCACGCCAGAATAGCTCGCATATGGTAGATTTTTTCCTACTTACTTGACACTTATCGTCATATTTTGGACAATTCACACAATATCTTTATAAATGTAGCCTATGTGTTATTTTGATGTAGAAGCTATATTATTGTAAAGTTTCATTTAAATCCATTCAGTAGTTTTTATGTGAAAGAGTAACAAACATCCATACTTACAAACTTTTGCGTTTATAATATTAGTAGGATTGTCCAGATAATTTGAGAAATTTCTGGAACTTTCTCGAACATTCTCAATTAATTAAAACAGTTTGCAATTTTTTTAAATTTCTTCAGATCATTCGAGAAGTTTCTGGAACTTTCTCGAATATTTTCAATTAATTAAAAAAAATTGCAATTATTTTAAAAATTTCCAGATAATTCGAAAAACTATTACAATTATTTAAAAAAATCCAGATCATTTGAGAAGCTTTCTCGAATATTCTCAATTTATTAAAATTATTTAAAAAAATTCAAATGATTCGAGAAGTTTCTGGTACTTTCTCGAACATTCTCAATAAAATTAAAATTAAAATAGTTTGCTAGATCATCCCAGTAATTTTGAGATCCACCCAGAAGTCCCTATTGGTTAGAAAAGTATAGATATTTTTTTTCCAGATTCTTTCACCCACTTCCACCCACCGCGATCAAACTCCCTTACTATCATCTACGCACTAAGGGGTGTTTACCACCCCAACGGGAAGTTGATTGGAGTTAATGATAATAGAGAAAACCGTGTCTTTACGTACAAAGAAAACCCTTTACTTTTTATATATTAAGATTAAGATTTTGCTTAATAGACCTGAAGCCAGGTATCTATACATCTATACATATAATAAAACTGTAAGCAGGGTCAATTCTGTACATTGCATATAAATTTAAAAAAATACTTCTAGGGGTCTTTTTATAAGTAACAGAAGCTAAAAATATAAGTTTTGAAATTATTGTCTGTCTGTCTGTCTGTCTGTCTGTTGATAGCTTTTCACGCAAAAACTACTGTACGGATTTTGATGAAACTTTTTTTGTTTTATATATATTAGTCCTCGCTAACATTTAGGCTATAGATAATTTTAAAAATCAGCCTATAAGGGTGTGAAATGAGCGATGAAAATTTGTATGGAAAAGTTGGATTTTTTCAATAGATTTTCTTGAAATTTGGTATAAATATTTTCTAACTAAAATAAAAGAATACATGTTTCAGTATTTCCCGAAATTCACCCTTTAAATGTCAATTTTCTTTGAAACTCTTTGAAAATTGAGTGTCGAAACTTGATGTACAGAATATTTTTGTGCAGAGTAATATACTTATAATTTTGTATTTGTAAAATATACTAACATAGTAAGAATTCTATTTAAGCTTTTTTCAAAACTACCCCTCAATAGCAAATAAAATGGATTCGAAAGTTGGTATCTCAAGCGTACAATAATTAACCTTAACTTAATATTTCATTCTCAAATTCTTTTCCCTTCTTTGAATGATGTGTTTACTGATATATTGTTGAATGAATTTTCGTAACATTAGTGTGTATTTGATATCAATCGGGTGATAAACAAAAAAGTTATGTTCATTTACACAATACGCGACATAAACTTAAAATGCACTTTGGGGAATTTGTATGAAAGTTTCGGTAACAGCCCATTCAAAACCATAAATAAAAGTTTAAATTTAAGTAAAATTCTTTTGAACTCTCACTAATATTGTCGACTATATTAAATATACTTAGATCAGCTTACTGTATTTTCTTTCGTTGGCCGAGAATAGCTAGACTATAGGTACCTAATAAGTGCATCGCGAGCCTTACCGCGGCCGAACCTTACATCACAGGCTCCATTGAGTTAGTTGCTCACCTTATTAGTCTTCTTTTGGGGTGGAAGATTATGAACAGGCTGCAGCTGAAACGATTATCATCGCTACATTATATCAAGCTGTAACCTTTTTAGCATTCCACTGCTGAGCATGGAGCTCTCCCAATATTGAGGAGGCCTCTAGCTCCGATGAACCGAAATCCAAATCTTACAATCTCAATGCATCCAGCATTAAGGTTGTAAGATACGGAATCTAAACCTTCATACAGAATGTAGGTACAAAGCCTTAACAAAACGAGACTACTGCAGACATCTAGGTGACGAATAGTTAAACTTTTAGTGAACCAACTGTTAATCTCAATATCTACCTATTTGGTAATTTGACAATCGATTTATCAACCACAAAGTTTACATGTCATACGGTAGATGGCGTTATTGAGCAATATTCATTTCTTCTCCAAAGTGATTCGATGGAGATAATTTCAAATAAAAGCCTTAAGTGTAATAAAAGTAAGTACATAGTGTAAAAAAAATAAAAAATAACATTTCACACGTATAGCCTCACATTAGGGTAGATATACCCTGTGTCGTGGGTGCCATGAACACACATAGAGACAGAAACACAACCACCCAGATCGAGAACAGTTTAAACTCATCATTGAAGTTTCTGCTTCGCCCGGATTCTAACCCGGGACAGTTCGATTAGCAGTCCGGCATGGTAAACATTGCGCCACGCGGGTTGTCCCATCGTTGGGTAGGTATACGTATGATGCTGAACATTGTTAATTGGACCAATGATAACTTAACTCATTTTTTGCGTCTCTTTATTGCGTACGGGCTGAGGGCTCATCCACACACGTTGATTGACGGAGATATTAAGGATTATTTATAAAAATATTCTTTACTAGTGGATCCCGCAGACGTTGTCCTGCCTTAAAAGTTTTGTAAGAGGATTAGTTTCTTTATCATCTCAAAGGGTTTTTATGTTACTGTCAAATTAAAAATTAAAAACGAACAGTGACAGATGAACTGTTATTCAGACTATGTCAAACTTTTGGACGATGGCGCGAAGAACCAATGTTTGACAATTACTGTTTATATAGGAAAAAAAAATTATTTTACTATTAATTTCGCAATGCTCCCAAATTTTCTCACCGTTTAAACCTTCCCTGGACTTCTACTAATATTTCAAGACCAAAATTAGCCATATCGGTTCAGACGTTCTTGAGTTTTAGCGAGACTAACGAACGGCAATTCATTTATAGAGTATAGAATAGAGTTCATATATATAAAGATTCGAAGAACATTATATTAATTTATTATTTAAAAATAACAATTTATAATAATTATAATATAAAACAAACATGAATAAGCCAAAGACAATACTATACTTTATTAATCTATGAAATGAAATAAGAAACATACAATTTTTCTTTTCTTTTAATATTGAATGGCTAAAAGGATTTTTATACAATGCCGTAAAACGAATAAAAAAAATAAGAAACATAAAAGTCAACCGTGACAATTTTGATAGCTGCGTGAAAATATAAATAAACAAACACCGAAATTAAATAATTTTGTAAAGAAATAATAAAGGAAAAGTAAAGTATAAGAATAAAAAAATTGAATTTAAGTTATAAAATATGATAATGGACGTCAATGAAGTACAGTAAGTAATAACATGTAGTGTATTTACGTACACGACGCATTTCATTCATTCCATTTGCTTCCCGTGGGAATGAGATATTTTCACGCGGCAAAAAGTAGCCTATGTTCTTTCTCAAAGTCCTTTCTTTGTTTATGCCAAATTTCATCAAAATTCAGGTTCAGTGGTTTAAGCGTGAAAGAGTAGCAGACAGACAGACTTTCGAATTTATAATATTAGTATGGATTACATAAGTGTCCATGGCACTTACGACACAGGGTATATCTACCCTACCCTATGCGAGTAATTACTAAAACTAATACATTCTATGAAGAAATAGCCTTGTGTGAGAGAGATTCAAAATCCATACCTTAAAAATAGCACTAAGTCACGCTTGAACAGTAGGATAATTGTTTATTTATTTTTGTACGATTTTTTTTAAATACCTAAACAAAAAAATAATCAATTGACTATAAATGAGTTGTGACGTCACAAATCATTTTCTCATACAAATGTATGAGGATGTCACGTTTTGACAGTTCATCAAAAGTATCTCAATTGACTTGGTAGCCCAAGACCGGATTCCCGGATAAGTGACGTGCGTGACATCATATATAGGTAGTCAATTGACTTCATTATTATTGATTTCAGTGGTAATAAAAATCATGTATAAAAAAGAATAAACAATTATATTGTTTTCCAAGCGTGATTTAGTGCAACCTTTTTAAGGTAAGGATTTTGAATTTTTTTGTGCATGGTGTCCAAGACCCTATTGCTTCACGGCAGAATTGGGAGCCACAGTGGTACTACCCCGGTCCAACTTTCTATCTCTTATCTTATTATGAGATATTATTAATATTTCTCAACCTACCATCCAATTGGCAACATTCGGCGCCAGAGGTCCGACGTGACAAGTTTGATTACACAAGAGTGACGTCAGCGTGACGCAACGCGGTGTCGTCGTCCGCGCATTACATATAACATCGAATAAAAGTTCAAAATCTTGACCTGGTTTTTGTTTTACGAAGTTTAAATCGAGGGTTTTAGCGGGAAATCAGAAAAGATATGATATGATCTTGTTTAAATTTTTTTTTGCTTGGTGTATTTTTGACTTAAGTACCTACATATAGGTATCGGATAAAATTGATGCATTTTGTTCGATACATGTTCATTACAGTGCACTAGCGTTGTATTTTAAAATACCTTGCAAAAACACTTAGAATAATTACAATTACATTATAGAAACCAATTTCGCGCGCCCTAATTGAAGCATGTTGATTAGTGCCATTAATGGCACCAAACGCGGCTTTTAAAAACAAAAGAAGTCTAATAAAATAACTTTTCACAGTGTTTCCAATATTTTGTAGTTTTTTATAGTTAATTTGGCCAAAATAAAAATATTTGGTCAGATGTGACAGCTGTAGGAAGGAATCTACTTATTTAGTGTTTCAATTTTGAGAGCGCGCTTGTATGAAGACTGACGTTCAAGCAAAAACATTTTTTTTTCAGCTTGCCGCCACAAAAACATGTTTTTTTCAGCTTGCCGCCACAACTCCATCGGACACGTTTTAGTAAAGTAGCCATCGCTTTACTTGAACTTTCATTGAAACTGGCAAAAAATTGATGCAAAAATTGTATTTGATGCTGGCAATATGCACAGAGTTTGCGATGCCATAATTAAAGAAAAAAAAAGACCAATTTTTTCGTATCGATATTGATATATAAAATAGGCATCGCTTTACTTGAATATCTGACTGACTTGACTGACTGATTATTGTCGACTTACTGATTTTTCTCTATTACCATTTTCGTTTCGTTGAAACTAGACGAAGTTCGCACTGTTATTTTACTTATTTCACAACATGCACTTTAATTAACCTAAGTATATTGAATAAAATGCCATCAGCTTTATCCGATAAAACCCAAAATTACACCAAGATAATGAAAATAAAACAAGGTTATAATATCTATTTTGGTTTTCAGCCAAAACTCTGCTGTTTGTCTTATTCTTGGTGGTGGTGGAAAAAAAAATTAAATATAAAATAATAATACATTAGTTTTGAATTTAAACAAGAATCATAAAATTCATAAAACTTGGTTGACCTAAAAATTTATAAGATATACATAAAAATACAGAAAAGTCAGCCCTCCTTTTTTGAAATTGGTTTAATTTAAACTATAAATTTGGCAGAAATTATGTGTCTTAAAGATTGCCTTTAATAACATGAAAAATTAACGTTTCGAAAAGCTTCGTACTTGTGTCACCTAAATTCAATAGAAAAAAATTTTGAATGTGATAAAATTACGGTTCCTACCAATCAATTTAATCTTAATATAGGTATTTACATTACTCAATCAAAGACTAAAATAATCATAAGTCTAAATAAATTTATCCAAGGAAAATTAATTGTTAAAGCTACAGAAGCTCCTAAGACATCAAAAACGGTTTTATCAGTCCTCTACCTAATAAAATGAAAAGCAACCCATCAAGTTAGTTAGGTAACCATAAAACATCAACTCCACGAATATAAAACCCAAACACACAGCCATAAATTTAATAATCTATATACACACCCAACCTTCCACAAACTATGGGCATAGATAAAGAAAAAAAAAAAGCTGTCATGTCAAACTAACCAACGGAGCGCGGGATCTATGAAAAATAGACCAATAGTCTATGAGGGCATAGGACGGGTGCATCGGCCAATGGTGCGCTCGCGCCATGGCCAATAGCCCTTGGTTCGAGCTGGCAACGTCGCGGCCCTTAAACCGGTTCTGTGTGATGGGGATAGCCCAGAATCGAAATTGTTGAATCGAATTGGTTTAAAATTAGAAGCGTGGATTTAGATTTTTCTTTTTGTGAGCGTTTTGAAAGTTGTTTTTTAAAGGGAGGCAAAGATTTTTTAATTAAGTTTTCACTGTCTCGAAAGTTTTAGGGTTAAGACCGATAATCAATATGTTTGTCGAAAAAGTGAAAAATTTTAACCCTTAGGAAGAAGAAAATTTATTTTCTTATTTTTAAGTGCCAATTTACTATACTTTATATAAGGTACATTAATTTTTTTTATTTAAGTTACCCAGGTATATAAAAATAGGCAAAGTCGTCGTGTCTATTAAACTTTGAAAAAAAAAACAAAATTGTTTAACCTTATAATATTAAAAAATCTGTAAATCGTAATATTTATAATAAATTTGCATAATACTTAACGATGAGAATCGTCTACATTTTTTTAATTACTTATGGCCTAAAGGCAAAAGTTTCTTTATGTTTCCAGCTAATGCTTTATTTATTTTACTACCTAGAATCCTCCGTAGGATTCTCGATGTAGTTTTTTAATCTGTTCTAGTGGGGTCACCTACCTGCATTTTTTATTAAGATCCCATCGGCCCATCATTGGTTAATTTTCGGGCATTTGGAGACTATTTACTTTTTCCATGGTTTATATAATACATAGTCCAGAAATGGAAGGTTCTATTTCAACCTTATGTATTTTTTACATTGGTGATTATTTTCCTTCCTGCTTTTTGTGAATTGCATTAGTTTTACAGATTATGTGGTGTACAAAAACAGCTATCATAAACTCATAAATATTCGTTTAGAAGTTTTATAAGTAAACTAACAAAAAAAAATCACATCACATTCATGTTTCGTTCGGGATCTCGGCAAATTTTTTTTCAATTATGGCATCGCAAACTCTGTGCATACTGCCAGCGTCAAGTATTATTTTTGCATCAATTTTTGCCAGTTTCAATGAAACTGGATGAAGTAATAACAAAGTCAGTGAGTAAGTCGTCAGTAATCAGCCAGTCTAGTCAGTCCAACAATCAAGTAAAGCGATGGCTACTTTACTAGAACGTGTCCGATGGAATTTTGGAGACAAGCAGAAAAAAACATATTTTAGCACTGTTATTCTATTTCACAAACACTCGTGCACTGTAATTAACCTATATCAAACAAAATGCCATCTGCTTTATACGATATAACTCAAAAATACACGAAGAAAATTAAAATAAAACAAGACCACAATATGTCTTTTTCGACTTCCCCTCACTCGAACTGTCAAAAAAAAAATAACACAAACTAAAAAGAAAGAAACAAGTTTTAAAAGACACGTTGACAGCTACGACCCATTTTAATATTACTGGGTTTTTGGAAAGATTCGAATGGTCGAAAATCAGTCATCGCGTTTGGTCTCTGCAAGACAACATAGAAACGAACATACATGAAAACAATGAGTAGGTATATACACAGTTTTCTCCCTTGAGTGCCGCAGTACGCTAAAAAGTTATTAAAACTAATGTAGTAATAAGGGTTGTATAGATGAATGAAACGTTCTCTTTAATGCTCAAAACTAAAATCACTAAATATGAAACGCTTAAATCGAAAAGACATAACAATAAACTTAGTTCAATTCGGGACGAGAAGATACTTTGACGAAAGACACTTACTAACGCTATACTTACTTAAGCTACTTTTTATATGGGAAAAATAGGTATTTCATTCTGTTGGGAAAAAGGTATATCAGCGAAACATCTCATTCTCTTAAGAAGATCCATTAGAATGTATTTGATCCTTTCTAATGCGGGTGAATCCATGGATCACAACTAGTTCTTACGTAATATTACAAAATTCAGTGTGTTTGATTGTTTGTTTGTTTGTTCTTCTTACACGTCGCAACAGTACTTTGAATTAGCCTGATTTTCGTATGGTATAAGTTAGGAAGTTTGTGAGTGACGTAATAATATCACATTTCTACGCGAAAGTCTGTAGCCCACGCGGGTGAAACCGCGAGGCACAGATAGTCCTTTATAGTAATTCTAAGCTGTCTACATAAGTGCAATACGATGACGCCGAAGGGTTCAAGGACCGGGTATCGACGCGTTATCAATGCAACGCATTATGGGTGAGTGACCCCGCATCGTGTGTCAATTAATGTTTACTTAGCAGGGTCTTTGTAACTTGCTTTTTAATGACGTTTGTTTTTGGCCAGATTTACATGAAGCCAGCAGCCTCCGGAGTAGGTAGCAGCGCAAATACGTAGGTACGACCTCTGTGTGATAGCCGACGTGTACGATAGCCGTTTTCGTATCTCACCTACATGCATTGCCCGTGGTCTCACCTATCTGATTGTAACATCCTTGGTACCACGGGAATTTTCTTAATAACTAGTGGCCGCCCGCGACTTCGTCCGCGTGGAGTTTGGTATTAGTCATAGCATGATGTTATATAGCTTAAAGCCTTCCCCAATAAATGGACTATTCAACGCAAAAATAATTTTTCAATTCGAACCAGTAGTTCCTGAGATTAGCGCGTTCAAACATATTGGTATAGATTTTCCCCGTTTTTACAACATTTTTCACGGATGTTTCGCTCCTATTGATCGCAGCATAATGTTATATAGCCTAAAGCCTTCCTCGATAAATGGACTATCCAACACAAAAATATTTTTTTTAATTCAAACCAGTAGAGCTTGAGATTACCGCGTTCAAACAAACAAACTCTTAAGCTCTATATATGACTGTAGATAAACGACCCCCGAGGTACCAACACTGAGGTACAGTATTTAGATGGGTACCACCGGCATTAACAGTGTTACCATGGGTAAATTTCCCATCTACTCTGGCAAATAAATGCATTCCATAAAAAGCAAGTAATAAACCCAACAAACTATGCAAAAAAGCATAATCCTTCTCTGGACTATCTAGTAAATAAACCGTAAAAAGTAAATAGTCCCGAAATTCAACCAATCGTGGAACGATGGGATATTAATAAAGAGTGCAGGTAGATGACCCCACTAGAACAGCTTAAAAAACTAGAGGGATTCTAGGTAACAAAATAAATAAGAAGGTATGGGCTGGAACCATAAAGATACCTTTGCCTTTAGGCCACAAATAAAATTTAAAAAAATACAATGCAGTAGATGATTGACGTTGTTAACTATAAAACTAAAAATGAAGAGGGAGTTTTGTGGTGTCGAGGTTTTTGGCGGGAACACGGAAAAGACGTATTGTGCTCTTGTTTTATTTTCATTTCCTTGGTGTAGTTTTGAATTATATCGGATAAATTGGATGGCATTTTGTTCGATATAGTTTAATTACAGAGCACGAGTGTTGTGAAATAAAATAACGATGCGAAAATATGTTTTTTTCGGCTTGCCTCAAAATTTCTGTTAAGGCTTTACTTGAATGACTGACTTGACTGACTGATTACTGACGACTAAACGATTTTTTATTAGAAAGAAAGAAAGAAAATACTTTATTGTTGACTGTTTACATACATACAGTTAGATGTTTAAAATTATTATAAGAGTTTAAACAGTCTACCACGCTCTGGCATACAATATTATATTATTAATTTAAAGTTAACTAAAATAGTTTTATTTTAAGATCCGCTAAGAATATTTTTAACGGATCATCGGCTTTTGATGCTATTCTATGACTACTTCGTCCAGTTTTAAGGAAACTGGTTAAAACTGATGGAAAAGTTATAAGTACTTGACGCTGGCAATGTGTACAGAGTTTGGTTTTGCACGTGCCGTTTTCATACATTTATTATGAAAAAAATATTTATGACGCCACAAGGTTGTATAGTCAATAGACATTATTGATTTAAAAGGCAATAAACAATTATTCAACTTTCCACGCGTAGTTTAGTGCAACCTTATTAAGATATGAATTTAGATTTTTTTTTGCAAATAACAATGTCAGATAACCTATTTATTTGAAGTCCGCTACCGCGCCTCCTTTCAAAGCCTTTGGGCGGGCCGAGGGCGGGCGGGCGACAGGAAGGCTTCTACGCCTGTGCCGCATTGATTTTAACTCGCAACTACTACTGCACGCCGCACACGTAACGAATTATTACGATTTTAGACTGTACAGATAAATCGAACGCCCATAGTGCCTCCTCTCCTCACGCCACCTATATATGCGTCGATCGTCAATTTTTCGCAGAAGTTCGCACAATAAACATGTCTTCCACGATGGAAAATGACGATGACGTAGTTGCGTTATTGGGCCTAATTCTGTACTTTAAAAAAAGCGAGGAGTATACATATTATATAGCATAAAGCTCGCTTTGCGTGATATCCGCGTCCGAACAGAATCGGGGTCTGAGACCACAAATTAATTGGAGATACTGCCGAAATGAACTGCCGAACTGAGCGATCACGACGGCCATCCACACGTAACGATAAACTGTGCTAATGCAGTCGAAAACGATTTATCTAATGATTTGCAACTGCCGCCGATGAACGGTTATCTGCAACGATTATTAAGTATATTTTTCCTTGCTGATTGTAGTGATTCTTAAAGCTATTTTGAAGTCTAGTCCTTAGTAAAATGGCGCACCTTTCGCTCTGAATGGGTACCGACTCCAAAACAGCTTTACGAGTCACTACCATTAACAAGGAAATTAAGTATCATATGCTTAGTACTTACTGAACAATTTTATTTTTTACTGTTTGAAGTCGGTTTCATTTTTTGTTAAAAACTTATACATATTATTATGATTATCGATTTATTTATTATACGAATTACATTTCATCCTACGTGTCCTTTCCCAAGATCCCAAGTTTTCTATCTGTGTACCAAATTTCATTAAAATTAGCTCAGTAGTTTTTGCGTAAAAACATTAGAGTTATTTTCGTAGTCTTTAAGCTGTAAAAAAGCTCTCCTCCAAAGTCGGCAATGCTCGGGAGGCTCCCCTGGGGTTGCCCGTGTCCATGGGCGACGGTGATCGCTTAACACCACGCGGCCCGTCTGCCTTTTTGTTTAGTTTACATATATAAAAAAAAGTCAACTTAATATTAGTATGAAAGTGTGGACTAGTATGAATTGTATTGTATACAATAATGTTTTCTTTTAGTGCTTTTTCATTAGAACATTGTGCAAACATTTTTGTCACTTTTGCCAAATGCGAATGATTTTGGAAGTTATCACTTTTAACTTTAAGAGTGCTGATTTTGTATTTTCCATATTTTTTTGTTTGTGTACCTCTACGAGAATAATAATCTGCATCCAACGTTGTCGACTAATGCCTATATTCCTCTCAACATACGACGACCCTCGTGGCGTAATGGTTACCTTTTTTTTTGGTATCGGGGGGGGGGAACCTTCAAAAGGTACCCGACACCGGGTTATGTGGGATTTGATCGCACTAAAACCCCCTCGGTGGCCTGCCTCTGCGTTTGTGAGGACTCCGGGATCTCCATAGGAACGCACCGGTGTCCACGCGTGGCGCCCCAGAACAGGCCCATCTTCGGGAGAGCAGAAGTGCTCGCATACACCGCCGTCCCTCCCGGGGCTGCTAGTTGGACGGGTCAAGCTCCGACTCTCACCGTCCGCATCCCCGGAAGCTCCCCTTTTAGTCGCCTCTTACGATCAGGCAGGGCATACCGTAGCTCTATTCTTAATCCCGAAGCCACAGGGACTGGCGTAATGGTTACCATGCCGGACTGCCGATCGGAGAGTCCTGGCATTCCCGGCGAAACAGAAATTTGAATGACGAGTTGAAAATTTCTATTATCGGTCTGGGTGTTTCTGTTTTTGTCTGTGTGTGTGTCCATGGCACCCACAACACACGGTATATATGCCCTACAGTGGGGCTATGAGTGTGAAGTGTAATTATATTACTTATGAATATCGAGATACCTATGCCCAGCAGTGGGGCATTAAAGAATTTAAAGAAATTGTGTTGTGTTACTCATAAAAACTTTTTAAATAGCTTATGTCAAGCATTTAAATAGGCGCCCTAACTAATGGATTAATTAGCCTTTAAACAATTTTAACATATTAGGAAGTTTTATTTCACAGCTATTTAAGACACAGATTAAACAGATGGTTAAGGGGCCGTATACGAAATTTAACCGATTTTGCTTATTAGCAGCAGCAGATAAATTACAGTACTTCTACAAGTATTGCACAACATAACTTTTCATTTCATTAATAATCTAATACATTGGACAATTTTATAGCTTGCGTCAAGAATTATAATGCGAGATTTAGGTTACTTTAAAAGATGTTTAATGCTGAATGATCATTATTAATATGATTTTTTTTTTCAGGAAACGGATTGATTATAAACTGAAGAGTATTTATGTCAAATAAATTTCACGAAAGATTATTCCAATTTGCCGAAATCAAATGAAATTTCTGGCCCATTTTCTCTCAAAATTGACTAAGTTCAATGTTTTTTTACAAATATTTTTTGTATTAGAGTGGCAAAGAAAGCCTCATACACTATGTATGTGATTTTTACAGCAATACATGGAATTTTTTCGATCTGTGTAGACTTTAAAATGTTCCAGAAATATGTGATATTCTAAACCTATTACAGTAATATTTACAAAACTATCACCGGCTTCAGGTCTATTAAGCAAAATAACGAAATAAACATTAAAAAGTGGCTCATTTAATATTTTATTATTGAAATGATCAGTCATATTGTGCAATAAACCATATGGATATATTGTATTTTAACTGCAAAATCTCCTGTATAAACTGAGCTAAATCAGCGAAATCGGCAAAATTTCGTATACGGCCTCTTAACACTAAACTACGTTTAATAATGCCAATTTTTTAAACATTAATTTCAAAATTGCTTAAAATTTAAGCACCATTTATGAATAAAGCTTTAAATATACAAGAAATAATTATAAATAATTTAAATCATCCCTTCTAACACAGACTTTTTAGATGAAGTAAATAAATAAATAAATATCTTTGGACAATTCACACAACGCCATCTGATTCCAAGCTGAGCAGAGCTTGTACTATGGTAATCAGAAAGCTGATAAACATACTTATATAATTCTAAATACATACTTAAATAGATAAATTAACACCGACACAGAACAAATAGTCATGTTCATCACAAATATTTGTCCTGGGTGGGAATCGAGCCCACGACCTCACGTTCGCAGACGGCTCTACGGCCCACTACGCCACGGCGGCTGTCAAAGTCAAGTATTTTATTTATAAGCCTTTTATATTTTGTTTGTTTTTATTTTTATTTTAAGGTTTGTTTAATTATATAGCTTATAAGTTTAGTTCTAAATTTTGTATGTATGATTATAGTATATTATATTTGACAAAAGGAAAATAAATGTTTCAGAAATGTTATTACATATATAATACAAATTTGATCAAATTTTATTTGACAACCCTACGCAGTAACATGGTACCGCCCCAAAATCGTTACTTCCTCAACGTAAAGACGAACAGAAAATATCCAAAGAGGACCGGGATTTGTGTACATAGTACATATTGTTTTTATAACATTTATAAAAATCTATGCCACGTACCTACTTCAAAACGTTTAAAAGAAATAAGTAAAAAAATTGCAGGCAAATCTTGACTTTAATATAAAAAAAAATATTGTCATTTTGATATTATATTTCAGCAACTCTATTTTTAGCTTTGCTTCCAATTAAGTAAAAGAACTTTTATAAAAAGTAAGTATGTATTGTATATGTAGATCAGAAAAGCTGTTTACTTAGTACTCATTTTTAAAAGCTACACTGTAAAGAAATAGTAGAGTTCCAATATTTCCTTCGAAACGTAATCTTACTATAAAACTGTAATGCATTACAAGAAAATATTTTAAATTTGTTAAACTTAAATAAATATATAAAAACCAATTTTTCAAACTTTTGGTGGGTGGTAGAACTATTATGGTTCGCCCGGGGAAGTACCACCGCTGCCGCCACTTCTGCCGTGAGCAATTCTATTGTGTTTCGGTGGAAAGGTGCAGTTGCCGGCCACACTTACATGAGGCGACCACCAGCCTCCGGAGTAGCAGCGCAACTGCATACGACCTGCTTGAGGTTGTATGTTTTCCATGAGCTGCAGCAACCACTTAACACCACGTGGCCTGCAGGCTCGTCTGCTACTCCATTCAAATAAAAAAATAAAAAAACTACAAAAGCAAAAACAACAAATAAAAATGATTATTAAAAATTTACTTTATTCATACTTCTCCAATGTTGTTCCATTCTTTTACAATGTTGTTTCTGGACATCGTAATGGAATCTTTTTAAGATGATAACAATTTTCTTGTTTACCAGCAGTGAATTATCGATTGTTGAAGACAAAGAAACTGTTCGATAAATTATTTATTCATCGTATCGGAAAGCCTACCGTACTGTACCTACGAGTTAGTAGAGCATTCGAGGCTCAGTCCGGGAAAGGCCGAGACAAAGAATCTGCCAAAAATGGCGGAATTATTGTAAATTTCAGAAACAGACCTGTCCAGTTTCCTTATGAAAGATTTTTCTTGCATTTTAGTCATGTTTTCATTAGTAATCTGGAATAATTACATCCAAAATATCCCCAAATGTAATCAAACGAAAATAACCGAATTCGTCTTTGGAAGGGTGCGACGCCCAAATCCAAGATGGCTGCTTCCAACTTATGTGACGTAATACCTCAAAAATCACCGAAAACACTCGAAAATTACAACAAATGGTATCGTTTTCTTATACAATTGTGGATTTCAATGCGTGTTGTAAATGTCGACGATAATGTAAGCGCAAAATGCGTTGACAGCGCTATCTTCAATCCATTGTCTTCACCACGGACCGAGTTAAACACATTTCGTACTGCGTAATACAGCTCAAAATCACAAAAAATACACAAAAAAGAAATCGATCACGAAAATTTCAGACAAAACACGAAAAAAAATCACAAAAAATCCTCAAAAGGCCCTGTCCGCTACCATCGCCTGTGCGTGGAAAAAAACAATAAAAAAACAAAACGTATTTTAAAAATGGCGTAGGTACGCATGAACGGTCGAAAAAAAATTGGAAAGCGAACTCACCTCTGCAACATGGCGGTGGACAAAGGACAAAGAAAACTGCGATCCTTATGGAATTCTCTCGAAACTGTGCTCAAATAGTTCCGCGGGGGCGCACTGGACGGATTTTGGGGTTGAAAATGTGTGATTTTTGGTTTTTCGCGGCGTCGAACGAGCGTATGCATTCAGTGAGATGCATCGGGGTGTACTGACCTAGGGCTTACTGCAACGCGCAGGGCTTATACAGTAACACACACAGCGACACTGTTCGGCAGTTCAGACGATTCTGGCATCTACTCCGACTCGCGTAAAGGTGGAAATCGGCTGAAGCACACATACATACGTAGAAAGTCTGATCCAAGCGCTCGATACAGCGACAGTCTGAAACAACACTGAGCCTAACCGACTTCACATAAAGTTTGCATTTCCATTACATGTTCGGATCATACATCCTATCGACCACACCTAGTTCTTGCGACGCGGAATCTGTTGCTTTTTTCAAATTTGAATTTCGAACGATTTTTTTTTCAAGGCCAGGATTTGAAATTCAGTGCGTCTGGCTTTCTAAAATGGATGATACAGTAATTTTGAAAAGTTGAGGCTGTAGCTGGAGTCTGGACCTACACATAAACACGTCAAGTACTTCTTTGGTATCGATTTTCAGAAGACATAAGTATTTATAGTTTTAGGACCAAGCCATGGGCGTGCCGAGGAGGGGCAAAGGGGGAGCAAGGTACCCCTCTGGATCAAGGTCCAAATTCAGGGATTCAAGAATCCCAAAAGATCTCCCATACGTTAAAAGAAACCTTTAAAGAACAAGCTAGATATGCTTCCTCCTGCTGTTTCCTTTGTATCTATACATATAATAAAACTGTAAGCAGGGTCAATTCTGTACATTGCATATAAATTTAAAAAAATACTTCTAGGGGTCTTTTTATAAGTAACAGAAGCTAAAAATATAAGTTTTGAAATTATTGTCTGTCTGTCTGTCTGTCTGTCTGTCTGTCTGTCTGTCTGTCTGTTGTTAGCTTTTCACGCAAAAACTACTGGACGGATTTTGATGAAACTTTTTTTGTTTTATATATATTGGTCCTCGCTAACATTTAGGCTATAGATAATTTTAAAAATCACCCTTTAAGGGTGTGAAATGAGCGATGAAAATTTGTATGGAAAACTTGGATTTTTTCAATAGATTTTCTTGAAATTTGGTATAAATATTTTCTAACCAAAATAAAAGAATACGTGTTTCAGCATTTCCCGAAATTCACCCTTTAAATGTCAATTTTCTTTGAAACTCTTTGAAAATTGAGTGTCGAAACTTGATGTACAGAATATTTTTGTGCAAAGTAATATACTTATAATTTTGTATTTGTAATCTTTACTAACATAGTAAGAATTCTATTTAAGCTTTTTACAAAACTACCCCTCAATAGCAAATAAAATGGATTCGAAAGTTGGTATCTCAAGCGTACAATAATTAACCTTAACTTAATATTTCACTCTCAAATTCTTTTCCCTTCTTTGAATGATGTGTTTACTGATATATTGTTGAATGAATTTCCGTAACATTAGTGTGTATTTCATATCAATCGGGTGATAAACAAAAAAGTTATGGTCATTTACACAATACATGACATAAACTTAAAAGGCACTTTGGGGAATTTGTATGAAAGTTTCGGTAACAGCCCATTCAAAACCATAAATAAAAGTTTAAATTTAAGTAAAATTATTTTGAACTCTCACTAATATTGTCGACTATATTAAATATACTTAGATCAGCTTACTGTATTTTCTTTCGTTGGCCGAGAATGGCTAGACTATTGGTACCTAATAAGTGCATCGCGAGCCTTACCGCCGCCGAACCTTACATCACAGGTTCCATTGAGTTAGTTGCTCAGCTTATTAGTCTTCTTTTGGGGTGGAAGATTATGAACAGACTGCAGCTGAAACGATTATTATCGCTACATTATATCAAGCTGCAACCTTTTTAGCATTCCACTGCTGAGCATGGAGCTCTCCCAATATTGAGGAGGCCTCTAGCTCCGATGAACCGAAATCCAAATCTTACAATCTCAATGCATCCAGCATTAAGGTTGTAAGATACGGAATCTAAACCTTCATACAGAATGTACAAAGCCTTAACAAAACGAGACTACTGCAGACATCTAGGTGACGAATAGTTAAACTTTTAGTGAACCAACTGATAATCTCAATATCTACCTATTAGTAATTTGACATTCGATTTATCAACCACAAAGTTTACATGTCATACGGTAGATGGCGTTATTGAGCAATATTTATTTCTTCTCCAAAGTGATTCGATGGAGATAACTTCAAATAAAAGCCTTAAGTCTAATAAAAGTAAGTACATAGTGTAAAAAAAATAAAAAATAACATTTCACACATATAGCCTCACATTAGGGTAGATATACCCTGTGTCGTGGGTGCCATGAACACACATAGAGACAGAAACACAACCACCCAGACCGAGAACAGTTTAAACTCATCATTGAAATTTCTGCTTCGCCCGGATTCTAACCCGGGACAGTTCGATTAGCAGTCCGGCATGGTAAACATTGCGCCACGCGGGTTGTCCCATCGTTGGGTAGGTATACGTATGATGCTGAACATTGTTAATTGGACCATTTTTTGCGTCTCTTTATTGCGTACGGGCTGAGGGCTCATCCACACACGTTGATTGATGGAGATATTAAGGATTCTTTAAAGATTCTTTATAAAAATATTCTTTATTTCCAAATACAGATAGCACACTGTGTAGAGACCCTGCCGTCTGCTTTAGTTTTCAGAATGTTATATGATTTATGACTTATGACCAAACTGCTGTCCGCAAATTTTAAACCTATAGTTTATTAATTGACCTTACAATTATTTTTCCGATTGTTTAATCCTAAGCACGTGTATGTTTAAAAATTTTATCTCCCAACTACAAGTAGTTGTATAGTGCACCTCTTTTCTGCAGTAGGTTAAAGCTATGTATATAGAATGAGTCTATACATTCTTTGCAGGATAAATTCACCCAATTTACTAAAGATACTATTTTTAACATAGATGAAGCCATCTATACATATAATAAAACTGTAAGCAGGGTCAATTCTGTATTCTGTACATTGCATATAAATTTAAAAAAATACTTCTAGGGGTCTTTTTATAAGTAACAGAAGCTAACAATATAAGTTTTGTAATTATTGTCTGTCTGTCTGTCTGTCTGTCTGTTGTTAGCTTTTCACGCAAAAACTACTAGACGGATTTTGATGAAACTTTTTTTGTTTTATATATATTGGTCTTCGCTAACATTTAGGCTATAGATAATTTTAAAAATCACCCTTTAAGGGTGTGAAATGAGCGATGAAAATTTGTATGGAAAACTTGGATTTTTTCAATAGATTTTCTTGAAATTTGGTATAAATATTTTCTAATCAAAATAAAAGAATACGTGTTTCAGCATTTCCCGAAATTCACCCTGTAAATGTCAATTTTCTTTGAAACTCTTTGAAAATTGAGTGTCGAAACTTGATGTACAGAATATTTTTGTGCAGAGTAATATACTTATAATTTTGTATTTGTAATCTTTACTAATATTGTAAGAATTCTATTTAAGCTTTTTTCAAAACTACCCCTCAATAGCAAATAAAATGGATTCGAATGTTGGTATCTCAAGCGTACAATAATTAACCTTAACTTAATATTTCATTCTCAAATTCTTTTCCCTTCTTTGAATGATGTGTTTACTGATATATTGTTAAATGAATTTCCGTAACATTAGTGTGTATTTCATATCAATCGGGTGATAAACAAAAAAGTTATGTTCATTTACACAATACGCGACATAAACTTAAAAGGCACTTTGGGGAATTTGTATGAAAGTTTCGGTAACAGCCCATTCAAAACCATAAATAAAAGTTAAAATTTAAGTAAAATTATTTTGAACTCTCACCAATATTGTCGACTATATTAAATATACTTAGATCAGCTTACTGTATTTTCTTTCCTTGGCCGAGAATGGCTAGACTATAGGTACACCTAATAAGCGCATCGCGATAAAGCTCGCGCCGAACCTTACATCACAGGCTCCATTGAGTTAGTTGCTCAGCTTATTAGTCTTCTTTTGTGGTGGAAGATTATGAACAGGCTGCAGCTGAAACGATTATTATCGCTACATTATATCAAGCTGCAACCTTTTTAGCATTCCACTGCTGAGCATAGAGCTCTCCCAATATTGAGGAGGCCTCTAGCTCCGATGAACCGAAATCCAAATCTTACAACTCAATGCATCCAGCATTAAGGTTGTCAGATACGGAATCTAAACCTTCATACAGAATGTACAAAGCCTTAACAAAACGAGACTACTGCAGACATCTAGGTGACGAATAGTTAAACTTTTAGTGAACCAACTGTTAATCTCAATATCTACCTATTTGGTAATTTGACATTCGATTTATCAACCACAAAGTTTACATGTCATACGGTAGATGGCGTTATTGAGCAATATTCATTTCTTCTCCAAAGTGATTCGATGGAGATAATTTCAAATAAAAGCCTTAAGTCTAATAAAAGTAAGTACATAGTGTAAAAAAATAAAAAATAACATTTCACACGTGTAGCCTCACATTAGGGTAGATATACCCTGTGTCGTGGGTGCCATGAACACACATAGAGACAGAAACACATCATTGAAATTTCTGCTTCGCCCGGATTCTAACCCGGGACAGTTCGATTAGCAGTCCGGCATGGTAAACATTGCGCCACGCGGGTTGTCCCATCGTTGGGTAGGTATACGTATGATGCTGAACATTGTTAATTGGACCAATGATACTTAACTCATTTTTTGCGTCTCTTTATTGCGTACGGGCTGAGGGCTCATCCACACACGTTGATTGATGGAGATATTAAGGATTCTTTAAAGATTCTTTATAAAAATATTCTTTATTTCCAAATACAGATAGCACACTGTGTAGAGACCTGCCTTCTGCTTTAGTTTTCACAATGTTATATGAGTTATGACTTATGACCAAACTGCTGTCCGCAAGTTTTAAACCTATAGTTTATTAATTGACCTTACAATTATTTTTCCGATTGTTTAATCCTAAGCACGTGTATGTTTAGAAATTTTATCTCCCAACTACAAGTAGTTGTATAGTGCACCTCTTTTCTGCAGTAGGTTAAAGCTATGTATATAGAATGAGTCTATACATTCTTTGCAGTATAAATTCACCCAATTTACTAAAGATACTATTTTTAACATAGATGAAGCCACGGGTACAGCAGTATCTCTTAACTTTAATAAACGAGGTACATACATATTTTTAAAGAGAATCTTATTGCGCGAGAAAAGCGAAACGTGAGAAAAGTGGATAGTAAGATCAGTACAGTAAGCATTCCTTACTGTTTTAGGTTTGAAGGATTTAGAAAAAATACATTAGGTTTCTTCTGAACATATGAACATTGTATTATAAGTGATTTCACTATAATGTAAGAATAATCTACCTACTACTTATTCAATGCAAATAAATAATCTTTAATTTTTAATCAATCCATTTTATAAAAGTCTTTATACACGCGGACGACGTCGCGGGCACAGCTAGTATTTAATATATTTTAGTGTGCGTGTCTGCGTGTATCGTGGAAGGCAAATTCAGGCGCGGTACCTAGCTTAAAAAAAATTTGGCGCCCTGACCATGAACCTAAAAATTTGCGCCCTCCCCTGGCCAAGCCTGGATCAAGTAGTATGTTAAGTTATTAAATTTTGAACTTATTTATCTGAAATAAAATTATTAAGAATAATTTGTAGAGCCTCTATATTTAATAAGCAGACAATAAAATCATTCAAAATACAATACAATCTTATTTCGATTCTTTGATTTTGAGAAAGAAAACATTTTGTTTTTTATTTGAGAGTAAAAAAAGAGAAAGCATTGAAATAATGTAGAGTCGAAAATAAAAAAAATGGTAAAATTTAATTAAAACGTTAAAATGTTACACACTCATAGCCCACAGTAAGGTTATCAATACCCTGTGTCGTGAGTACCATGGACACATACAAAGACAGGAACACAAACACCCAGATCGAGAACAGAAATTTAAACTTTAGATTCAAATTTCTTAAAACTTAAATAGAAAGAATAGAAAAATAACTTAAAATTCCCCTTTCCCCTCGATTGGCAGTCCGGCATGGTAACCATTACGCCACGCGGGTCGTCAATTAAATTGAAATATTATTTTTTAATACAGTTGCTCAAAAAGTGGCATATTGCAGGGACGTATAGCGTTCGAGAAGTGGGCTATTATACACGAGCTCGTGCTTTTTCTTTACCTTTTCCGAACTCGTGCGTTCTCTTTCCCAATTGTCAAAATAATGTCTATTAAAAAAAACCAACCACGAAGTTTTAGAAGTTTTTATGATTCATGCAAATATTTCTAAAAAAACAGCTACTTTGTTTCAATATCAGATTTAATGATTTGATTCAATGACTTATGTTAGGTTTCATTTCTTTTCATCTAATTAAAATTTTCATTTCATATCAATAAAAAAATTCTACTGAAGACTTGGCTGTATGGGCATAGTTCCATTTGCCTACCCAGAATGGGTGAACAAAAGAAATAAAAAATCTCTGCATATAGGTAGGTATTCTTTTACGGTTGGCGCCACTTTTCAAAAACGTTATTTGCGAGTTTTTATTATTTTATTAAATTGCTTCATTTTTTCGCAACTGTATTAAAAATAGTTGTTCAGTACACGTGCGGAACCGTCATTGGAAGGAGTTCCGACTGTCAACCCTCACCTTCGGCTGCGCCTTGGCTCGGGTAGACATTTGTCGGAACTACTTGCAATGACAGTCTTTCCGCACTTGTAATAAAATATACTATTTCCTCCCAAATTTACATACTTATTATAAGAAGGTGACAGCTAAATTTTAGCTTCCTTAGGTTAAGTTTAAGACTTATTGGTCCTACCAACCTCAAAAGGGAGGAGGTACTTACTATATTTGTCTGTACCTATGTATTTTTTAAGTATGCTTTCCAATTTTATGTTTATCATAAGCATTTAATTGTGTTAAACGAATCAAATATTCGAAAATGGGCTGATCACTCATCATAGCTTTAGTATTATGGTTCCGAACAGGGTTTTTTTTATTTGAATGGAGTAGCAGACAAGCATGCAGTCCACGTGGTGTTAGGTGGTCGCTGCAGCCTATGGACATCTACATACAATATCAAGCAAGCATAGGTAAGTTTTGTCTGAGGTCGTATGCAGTTGCGCTGATACTCCGGAGGCTGGTGGTCGCCTCATGTAAGTGTGGCCGGCAACTGCACCTTTCCACCGAAACACAACAGAATTGGTTCACGGCAGAAGTGGGTGCAGCGGTGGTACTTCCCCGGGCGAACCATAACAGTTTTTCCACCTACAAACAAATTTTCCATTTAGTGTTTTTTTTTGTTGTCCCTCTGTACGTCTGTAAAATCCTTTTGCTGTCCACGAGCTTTCTTGACAAGGCTTAACTTCTCCTTTCTATAAATATAATAGGACCCAATAATTTAACGTGTCCCCTGAAGAACGAAAGCCTGTATGAAATTCATCATTTTCGGTCACCCATCCAAGACCCAACATTTCTATCCATAAGTTTTTTTTAAAGTCAATACTGAAGTAAACAGTCCCTGTTCCCATTGAGTTATATTCTTATGTTTCTTGTATCAGAGGGGAAACCTTCTAAAGGTGCCCGACACATTGGGAAAGATACTATATTATGTGCAATTTTTACCGAAGTAAAACCAGTAGGTAGCCCGCCTCAGTGCTTGGGGAGAACTCCGGGGTCTCCAGAGAAGCGAAACGGTGTCCGTCCGAACCGGCACCCAAAACGAGCACATCATCCGGAGGAAGCCCAAATCCGAGTGATTTAACCGCACTAAAACCCCCTCGGTGGTCTTCCTCTGCGCTTGGGGAGGACTTCGGGATCTCCAGGCTTTTTACGATCTTAAGGACTATTTAATTGATAAAAAAGCTTGGGATTGAGGTGTAGTCCCACAAGGCTGTTTCTATAACTGATGTAATAGACTTAAATGAATTAAATTGCCATGTTAGCAGATGGCTGTGGGACGACATTGACACATGCGGTAGCTGTCACGTATGTTCCTTATCGGCCCATAGCTACTCTGTAAGAAAGTTAGCTATTGTATACCCCATATTTTAAAACAGGGCTGAAGTTTTTCTCCGTCTGCTCTTTTCTTCAGCTCAGCATTGCCTAAGCGCACCCAGAGCAGACAGAACAAAAAATAACGTTCACTAAGAGTTTGTAAAGGAACCGTACAGTGAATAAAGAATATTTCATTTCATTTCATTTCCAGTGGAACGCACCGGTGACCTCCATGCTCGGCGCCCATTTTTGGGAGAGCAGACATCTGCTCTACGCACCTTTCGATGCTTATGGCGGCATGCGACCACGCACACACCGCCGCCCTTCCCGGGACTGCTGGCGGACGGATCGAGCTCCCACTCTCACCGCCCGCAACCCCAGAAGCCTCTTTTATTCGCCTCTTACAATCAGGCAGGGTACCTATACCGTAGCTCTATTCTTAATCCCGAAGCTATGGGGATTAGCGCTGTGGGACTTTATTTAAACATACCTTTCTATCGAAACACAATAGAATTGCTTCGCGACTAAAATTTTTGCAGTCCCTGAAAGTTCTATCATTAACAACCAGTTCATGACCTTCCCTGGATCGGTAATTGACATTGTAATTAGATGAGACTAAACAGATTCGTTTAGATAGCACGATACGCGATACTACGAAACAATATGCAGAGCAATCAGTTTTATCAATATGTCAGCACATTTCGTTGCAGCGTTGGCGTTATACACATGTTTATCGTCAAATAATTGTTTATAAATACGATAAAATAGTACTAGCTGTGTCTACGGTATCATCCGCGTTAGAAAGAAGGAACTTTGAAGCAAAGCGAAACGGGCGCGTTCGGTTGTAAGATGGGAAACTGCTAGTGGTAAGTTTCATGGGCGTTTCCCAAGCAAAAAGCAAGTTAGACCGTTGGTCTAGTTATGTGGCACCCGCGTGGCAAAATGGTTACCATGCTGGACTGCCAATCAAAGGCATTCTTCGGTTCGGTTCGGGTTCGATTCCCGGCGAGAGAGAAATTTGAATGATGAGTTTTTCTGTTCTCGGTCTGGGTTTTTGTGTTTCTTTGTGTGTATCCATGGTACCCACGACACAGGGTGTATCTACCCTACTGTGGGGCTATGAGTGTGAAACGTTTATTATATTATTATCAATTTATACTAATAGATGTCGTTATTATTGAAGATCTTATGAGTGTTGAAAAAAATTAACAGCTATTTGGTCACCCTGTATTTCTGCCCAACCAGCATGCGCAGCGCGGTAAAGTAAGCTCCAGGCCTCTAATAATGACGAGAGAAACATGTCCAGCAGTGGAACGCAAGAAACGATTATAGCCAACAAAATACAGTGATTAATTTAGTCTCACCGTAAGGGAAGACAATTCTGAAACTATAAGAGATGTCGATAGTTCCGTATACCTTTTTTGGTATCGGGGGGAAAACCTTCAAAAGGTACCCGGCACCTTGGGAGAGGATACCGGCTTATGTGGGATTTGACGGCACTAAAACCCCCTGGCCTGCCTCTGCGCTTGGGGAGGACTCCGGGAACTCCAGTGGAACGCACCGGTGACCTCCACGCGCGGCGCCCAGAATGGGCCCATCTTCGGGAGAGCAGACATGTCCTGCACCTTCCGATGCTTACAGCGGCATGCAGCTACGCACATGCCACGTCCTTCCCAGGGCTGCCGGTTACCCGAAGCTACAGGGACTAGTTCTATACAGAAATACCTACATACTACCAAGGACATGGCTGCAGTAAACAAGCGCAAAAGGTGTCTTTGAAAATCTCGCTTTATACAGATAGCTAATGGAAATTTTTGCACGTTTTTGACCTTCGCAGAGCATGCAATATGATACAGTTGCAAAACTTTTTATTTAATTACTTCGCGAATCAAAATTCAATTCTATTTATAGTACCTTCGTCTTTGTGTCACGAAAAAGCGTATGCGTTCCGAATTTCAACTTGCTTCGTTAAATATTCCATTTTTAATATAGTTTCTGAGCAAATTTGCTGTTACAGAACAGCAGACCCATCTGTTTCTATAAGACATTCTTTGTTTTCTCCTACGGAACTTCATAAAGGGTGGAAAAAACATTTTAGTGTCGCTATACTATAAATCTTTTTTAAACCCGAAGTTTTATAACCACTATGCTTGGCTGCAACCCTATTTGCGTCCCACTGCTGAGCGCGGGTCTCTCCTCATTATTGCGGAGGCTTGGAGCTTACTCCACCAGGCAGCTCCAATGCTGGTTGGTGCAGCTCTACTTCTTTATAAAACTTCTACTTCGTTATAAAACTTCGGATTTCCACGCCTGTGGAATTTGCGGGGTGTCTTTTTCGACTTCACATTAACTATTTCATATCAAATCTGAAAATTCAGTAAACCATAAATGCATTTTTTTCTTCAATTATGGCATCACGACCTCTGCATATTGCCAACGTGAAGTATAATTTTTGCATCACGTTTTTGCCAGTTTCGGTAAAACTTAACGAGTAATAATAGGTAAAGTCAGTAAGTCGTCAGTAATCAGTCAGTCAAGTCAAGTCAGTCAAATATTCAAGTAAAGCGATAGCTTCTTTACTAGAACGTGACCAATGGAATTTTGGAGACAAACCGAAAAAACATATTTTCGCACTGTTATTTTAATTCGCAACACTCGTGCACTATAGGTAATTAACCTATATCGAAAAAAATGCCATCTTTATCCGATATAACTCAAAAATACACCAAGAAAATAAAAATAAAACAAGAGCACAATATGTCTTTTTCAACTTCCCGCCAAAAACTCCATAAATGCATTAATGATGATAAATCAAGCAATTATTTTAAAAATCACCTGTCATCACCGCATATTTTTTGCATCTGCTTTAAAGCCACGACAACAGAGCAGGCAAAGACATCGCGCTGCTCAGCCAAGGAGAACGTCACAGTTACGGTAATGCTTCGTTCAGAAACATTACTTTCCGGAAAACGATTCGATTCTCTGAGATTTGCTGATCACAGGGAACCTCAGATCCCAGAATTGGATTTAGCCCAAAGTTCACCACCCGTGACGTTTGACGACCCATGTAGCGCAACGGTTACCATGCCGGGCTGCCACGGGGGTCTCGGCTTCGATTCCTGGCGAAGCAGAGATTGAAAACTAAGAGTTCTGGTTTCTGTTCTCGGTCTGGATGTTTGTGTTTATATCTATAATTACATAAGTGTCCATGGCACTTACGACACAGGGTATATCTACCTTACCCTATCTTGAATTGAATTGACGGGTATGGCGCGTTGTTTACCATTCGGACTGTCGATCGATGATTTCGGGTTCGATTCCCGGCGGGGCATTTTTTTTAATTAATTTAAATTTCCGTTTCCATTGTTGTCCATGGTACACACGTTCAGTTTGCGGTCTTTTCAAGAAACTTTTTCAGAATTTTAATTCGTACGTGGTTTTATTAAATTAACGGTTCACATTTATAGCCCCACACTAGGATTCCGTATGGCGTGGGTACCATCATGCCATGGACGTACACGAACTCGGGACCATGAATAAGTAGTTTAACATGCTAACCATTGCACCATATGCATCATGATAATCAGATTCTTACATCGTACCACATGTAAAGAACTATAATTGGCAATATTCCTCTTCTTAGGATTCAAATTATGCCTATCATGCAGTAATGTTGACTCAACGATACAAGGCGACCCACTTACTCGTAATCAAAATGTAACTGAATTTATCAAGTTCAGCATTAATAGAATACGTGTTTTAAGCTTACCCTAAACCCGACTTACCAAGGCCGACTGAAGAGTACCGGGCCCAGAACGGAGCCTTGTAGTACGCAATGAAAAAACAAACAAAAATCAAGACTTGCTCTCTTATCAATTATTCCCTGGCCGGTTTCATGCTTGTAAGTGAAATGGAGGCCTCTCCAAACCATTATCTACCTTCACTTGAACGAAATAAGAGTCAAATTCGAATGTCACGATGTCAAAGGCCTTGGCAAAGACAAAAGTGGGGTGTGGTAAAATTATGCTGTTGCTAAGTGACCTGGTAGGACTTTAGCGATGCAGGCATAAGAGTTTTTACTTTAAGTTATTGGAAAAATACAGTTTTACGAAGTGTTAACAGTATGTATGCTCTTTAAATTGCATTTGTCCAGCGTGGTTGACTGTTCTTCTAAATGGCTTCTCTGATTCCTGTACCACAAATTAGCCGATGAATTATTTTTAACCGATTTCAAAAAAAATATGTTTCATGGTTTAACCGCGAATGGTTTTCAAATTATTAACCACTTTTTTATTTTAATGGATTAAGAGTCGATGCAGGCCACGATGTGTAAAGTGGTCGCTGCAGCTGATGAACATCTACGTACAACGTATAGCAAGCATGAGTCTTGCCTGAGGTCGTATGCAGTCGCGCTGTTACTTATGAGGCTTCTGTTAGCCTCATGTGAGTCTGGCCAAACCGCACCTTTCTAACAAAACGCAATAGAGTTGGGATGTTGATACTATGTGCAAATTAATTCTAAATGCATACTTGCCTCAAAAAAGTTTACACTAAATTACGATTAATGAAGCGCGCATGGCCCGGCGGTTAGCGTAGTATGCAAACGATCTATGCAACTAAGATAAAAACGGGCGCGGTCGGGTGTGAGATGGGTGACCATTAGTGGCAAAAAATTTCATGCGCGCTTCCGTGCTTCGGAGGGCACGTTGAGCCGTCGGTCCCGGTTGTAGTCGATACATAACTGTCGTTTAACTTTGTCGGAGGCCTTATGGGCGGTTTAAAAACATCCGACAGCGGCCACTAACCCGCATCTCTACCGACCCGTATTGGAGCAGCGTGGTGGAGTAAGCTCCAGGCCTCTCCAATAATGGGGAGAGACCCGTGCCCAGCAGTGGGACGCAGAAAGGGTTGCAGCCAAATTACGATTAATAACCAGGATAATTGATTATTCATTTTATTAAATGATTTTTATTGTATTTTAAATTATTAGCAATTTAATAAATTGACCATATCGGCTTGTGACGTCACATATATTTTTCTCATACAAAATGTATGAGGATGTCACGTTCTGATAGGTCATTAAGAGCTCAATTGATTTGGTAGTTAACTACCATATTGCTTCGCGGCAGTAATGGGAGCAGCGCGCAGCGGTGACTTTTCTCGTTCAAACTATAAGGCCCGTCGTCGTAAATTCGGAATTAGCTTTCGGAATTACGATTCGAAATCGATTCGGGATTCCGATTTTCCGGATTTCGAACGCCGATTCTATGGACCTACGTAGTTTTCCGTTCGAAAATTTCCCATTCAGATTTCCAAATGGGGGCCTGTGCAATCGGAATCACGCACGAAAAAAAAGCCTGGATTATCTTGTAATTTAGTCTTTTTTATATAAAATTATTTTTTTATTTTACATCCGTGTTAGTTGACATTTTTTTAAATTCAAACTGCACCGTTCGAATGGAATGACAAGGCTCACTTGCCTTGTCATTCCGTTCTAAAAAAAAGGCAAGTGCGTGCGTGTGCGTATTTATGGATTACTGAATTTACATTTTGAATCGGAATTCCGTAACAGAATTTTGAATGTATGTATAGAGCCATCGCTCTAAAAGTTCTATCTATAACTTATGTACAAAGTGGAATTCTTAGCCATCTATCAGTGTTGTAACGCAACTAATTAGGTTTATGAGATAATAACGTGGGATGTCGGTACCGTAAATATATTTATATCGTGTATTTTATTAATCTTCTTTTATAGGTCATTGCCCTCTTAGTAGGTCAAATGAGTGCAAGTCAGAGCACAGATTTTTGGATTTTAACTTTTTGATTAGAAAAAAATATTATAAAAAGACAGCTAGACAGTTAAAAACAGCTCTTATTGTAATCCGAAATAAAAAGTAGAAAAGTAGTTTTATAATAAAAAATACCTTGTTGTTTAAAGTCCACTAGTGGATCAGATTTAATGGTAATAAAATAGCAAATTGCGATTGTTTTCATAGTATTAATGTCAAAGTGATATTTGCTCTCTATATATAAGTATATCTCAAAAACTGCTTGCTCTATCTCCTTCAAATCAATTTTCCTTGAAAGTATTCATTGATATCTACAGCATATTGTTTTATTATTTCGATTCGATTTTTACTCTTTTAGAGGAGGAAGTGTTATGACTTATGAAGAATCTTTCAAACGATAATATATTTGATGTAATAATGTAATAATTACAATTACATTATAGAAACCAAGTATGCGCGCCCAAATTGAAGCATGTTGATTGGTGCCATTAATAATAATAATAATAATAATAATAATGGCACCAAACGCCGGGCTGCTCCGTAAGACCTAAGGTTAAATATAACACAACATATTTTAAAAACAAAAGAAGTCTAATAAGATAGTTTTTCACAGTGTTTTCAATATTTTGTAGTATTTTATAGTTAATTTGGTCAAAATAAAAATATTTTGTTTGTCAGATGTGACATATCTATTTAGTGCTTCAATTTTGACAGCGCGCTTGTATGAAGACTGACGTTCTTAACGTTATTATTCTAAGGATGTTTTTTTTTGTTTCATTTGCGTTTCACAGTTTTAATTGTATAATCCTAATGGTTTCAAAATAAAGCAGCTGTAAGATACCGATGGACAGACAGAGGGCACACATGAGAAATCTATAAAGTTTCCGATTTTTGCCATTCGGCTCTCAATTTCAAGCACCCACGTTTCCTCTTCGCTTCTTACAAATTAAAAGAAAATATTTTATTTTAAATTATTTAATCCAAAAAAAATGAAAAGAAAAAAAATATTTATTTCATATTAGGAATTCGCTTAATGAATGTCATTTTTTCCGTCATCAGTCATTGCTTTTAGGTGCCCGTTTGGAATAGATGTTGAGCTGAGAGAAAGAAAGAAAGAAAAAAAAATATTTATTTCCTATTAGGAATACAAAATATTCGCTTAATGAATGACATTTTTTCCGTCATCAGTCATTGCTTTTAGGTGCCCGTTTGGAATAGATGTTGAGCTGAGAGAAAGAAAGAAAGAAAAAAAAATATTTATTTCCTATTAGGAATACAAAATATTCGCTTAATGAATGACATTTTTTCCGTCATCAGTCATTGCTTTTAGGTGCCCGTTTGGAATAGATGTTGAGCTGAGAGAAAGAAAGAAAGAAAGAAAAATATTTATTTCCTATTAGGAATACAAAATATTCGCTTAATGAATGACATTTTTTCCGTCATCAGTCATTGCTTTTAGGTGCCCGTTTGGAATAGATGTTGAACTGAGAGAAAGAAAGAAAGAAAAAAAAATATTTATTTCCTATTAGGAATACAAAATATTCGCTTAATGAATGACATTTTTTCCGTCATCAGTCATTGCTTTTAGGTGCCCGTTTGGAATAGATGTTGAGCTGAGAGAAAGAAAGAAAGAAAGAAAAATATTTATTTCCTATTAGGAATACAAAATATTCGCTTAATGAATGACATTTTTTCCGTCATCAGTCATTGCTTTTAGGTGCCCGTTTGGAATAGATGTTGAGCTGAGAGAAAGAAAGAAAGAAAGAAAAATATTTATTTCCTATTAGGAATACAAAATATTCGCTTAATGAATGACATTTTTCCCGGTCATCGCCTTTAAGTGCCCGTTTTGGCTAGATGTTGAGCTGAGAGAAAAAAGGCGACGAAAAAAACTCCCAGCACTCTTTTTTTTAAAAAAGTACATGATAATATATTTGAGATAACAGAATGTCTATGGGTTGTTATTGGTCACACGTGACAGCTGATCGTGTGAGACAGAGAAAAAAGGCGGCGGAAAAACCTCTTTGATACAATAAGCGATCGGATCTATCGACATAATTTTACTTCCAATTTCAATGCATGCAAGTTTAATGGTCCCAATAATAATTTAAAATTAAAAAAGTAACAGAAATATCCATAAGATCATAGAAAATGTTTTTTATTAACGTTTCGTAAAAAGCGAATTACTTAAAAGTTTTCACACGCAACTTTTCATGTATTGACTATCTTTATTTGCTGACAAAAGAGTACATAAATAAAAAACTTAAAAAGTCTTAAACACTGACCTTTTCAACGTTTTAATTACAAGTTGTCAGCAAACTTTGATTTCAATATTTTTCTTGTCAGCAACACACTTTATAAAAGGAAATCATAGCATTAATGAGTTTATATTTATTTTTACATTGAATTAGATACCTACAGTTTCATTGTTACACATATACTAAGCGGATTTACGAATATCTAAAACCGGATCAAAGTAAAAAAAATATGTGCCAGGCTATTACACTTATTATAGAATTGATTTTTTTTGGAGATTCACTAATAATTACAAAAAAATTACGCCCTAGGCTAATCGCAACTTCTTAAATTCAAATTCAAAATATTTTATTCATTTTTGGAATACAAATATTCTCTTTATGAACATCAATCTTTTAGCGGTCATCGGCTCCTGGTGCCGGTGTGGGCGATGAATTGAGCTGAGAGAAAAGAGCCGAAGGAGAAAAACTCTTAGCAGCACTTTTTAATGCCAGTTATTAGAAAAATATTAATTTCATGCATGTAACCCTAAAAATCAACCACTACACTTAAAATAATATAGAATGAGTGTATTCATACAAGCGCACTGTCAAAATTGAAGCACTAAATAGATTCACATGACAACTGTCACATCTGACTAACAAAATATTTTTATTTTTACCAAATTAGCTATAAAACACTACAAAATATTGAAAACTTTACTGTGTAAAGTTATGTTATTAGACTTCTTTAGACCAGGTTTTCAAAAGTGTTGTGACACATTTTAACACCACAAACTGTCATATTTATTTCGGTAGATCTATACGTTCGGCGTGCTTTAACCTTGCCATTAATGGCACCAATTAAAATTCTTCAATTTGGGCGCGCGAACTTGGTTTCTATAATGTAATTATTCTAAGCCACTACAATTATTAAATTTGATTCTAATATAATAGAAGCGATAAATATTATGTTAATTTTGTAGAATGTCTTGTGTGAACTTTGGTTAAATAATGGTAGAGTTTTGATACAAATTACTTAAAAATAAACAAATTTTCGTTTCCTATCAATTATTTTTCTTTATTTTTGTTACAAATTCTTTGAAAAGTAGTGCCAACATTGTTTACCACGTCTGCCTTCTAACAAAAAAATTAAGTCGTTGACGAAAAATTTAGGTAATTCAAAGAGATGTTGTAACTAGATATTAAATTAATTCGAATTTTCATTTTGAAGTATTATAATAAGTAACTTTTTTAGCATTTAGTAGTTATTTTTATTTGCTACAATTATATATTTTATATGATAACAAAAGGGACTCAAATAAGGCTCAAGCATTTTGTAAGGCTGTCTACCAAAACCAAAAACCGAGCCTCCATTTTGAGGTCCTATCGATCCGTTGCTAGGCAACAGTGCATGCGCTGTTGAAAGAACACAAGTCGACAGCCGTCCTTGTCTCATTCTGGGGATGGGGGATGGGGGTAGGATCGAAATACGCCGTAGTTTGGGTATGTTACAAGTTGTGTAAACGACGAGTATCGAAGCAATAAAGGAGTACGTTGCCGTGAATAGTTTCCTATAAAACGGATTTGTAGGAACCTTCCTGGAAGAACCTTCAGGGTTCGACCCCGAAAGTAGACCTACCAACGATGCATCTGACATGACTGTCAAGTGACTAGATTTTCGCGCCACATAATCACGACTTCACTTATTGTCGACGAACACGGTCTCTCTGTAACTATTAATACCATGGCATGTATTAAGTGATAACAAAACTACTTATTGTGTATATCTTATTTGTATAATCACAAGTAGATTATGCTACAACCGCAAGCCCGTGTTTCCTTCACTTGCGACTAGGGTTGCCATCTCTAAAATTTGTAAACCAGGACAAGACGCGTTAAAACCCCGGATTTTAGAGCCCAAAACCCGGACATTTCACCAGCGGGGGAACGGTGAATTTACCGAGTCGGTTCGTCGGTTGATCGCGATGTGCGGGCACAGTGTGTAATTTTTTTAAACCCGGACTGCGAATGAAGTCCGGGCCGGTCGCTCTCCGGACGCCCTCTAAACTAGGACAAATCCGGGGAAACCCGGACGGATGGCAACCCTACTTGCGACGAACCCATCCGTGGCAAGCTCCAAACAGATTTCTTCGCCCCCCCCCCCCCCCCCCCGCCCTAACTGCAATACAATTCCATACGAAAAAAGGCAACGGGTACATAAATAACCATGTATTTAATAAATCACTTATTTAAGAAACTGCTTTCTATCGGCGAACTTTTTTAGTATGTATTCAAAGTCCATGTCCTCTGCAATTTCATTTTCGATTGTAATGTATTGTTAATAATTGTAATGGAATGTAGATTGAGAGATAGTCGATATGTTTTATCAGCTTCAACTTGGAAAAACTCTTTTCCCCATTAGCAACCGTTACGGGTGTAGACAAAGTGTCTTCTAGTCCAGGGCACTGCGGGTGCCCCTTTTCATCCGGCGCCCCTGGGCGGTCACCCAACCGCGCCCTCCCTAACGCTGCTACCGGCTCCAACACACCCATTCGACCCCAGGCAACAATCAAGCTCCATTTACTGTGACTAAACTGAGCTTGTAGTTTTCTTTTCTGCTGGCCGGTAGTGTTCTGGCCTGGTGCACGAAGCGCAGAGATGATGGACACAGGCGCCTGGCAGCAACGCCTTTGATGATCGTCTTCCGTCATGCCGTTTATTTTAGGAAGATTTTGATGACTTCGGTGATATTTCTCTTTCTTCCTTTTCTTGATTCAGGTTTTTTTCTTTTTTTTTTTGGTTTCTCTATTTTGGCGAACTACTTTCAATTTTTCTTCTTTCTTAACAAGCTGCTGCTGTTATTGTAACAGCCTGCATGCTCGTCTACTCCATTTGAAAACGAAAATTTATATAGTGTAGGTATATACTAGCTGACCACGCGAACTCGGTACCGCGTTTAAATTGTTGGATTGGACCACCCTTAACATTTAGGGGTAGGTATGAAAAATAGATGTTGACCGATTGTCTGACCTATCCGATATGCACACATAATTTTATGAGAATCGGTCGAGCCATTTCGGAAGAGTTTGACAACAAACACTGCGACACGAGAAGTTTATATAAAAGTTAGACATTATAAAAAGCAAGACGCGAGTTACCTGATTTATTTTAACCATAAAAGAAAATTCTCAAAAATTCAGAAACAAAATCATGACTAGAAAACTATAAAACTTTATTTAAAGCTCGACCAATAGAGTCACAGTCGAGAATTCCTCAAAATAGAGCCGCTATGCTAGATTTAGGGAACTATTGGCAGACAGATCAATACTAACTAACCGACTAGACTGTTACAATTGTCTTATATAGCGAGTAACTGCGTCCAGTAATTTTTATTTCTTCTAGAAATGGTGATGTTGTAAACTTGGGACTTTGGTTTTAATGCAGCTGTCACATGTAAATGAAAACAAATTGTCTTTATCCTAGCAAAGCTCGGTCGTCCAGATACTTAGGTATATTTTTTTTCAACCCTTTTTTTATGTCCCATTGCTGGGTACAGGTCTCCTCTCACAAGAGAGAGGGATTTAGGCCATAGTCCACCACGCTAGCCAAGTGCGGATTGGTGGACGTCATGCTTTCGAGAAATTATGAATTTCTCTCAGGCATGCACGGCGATGGAGAATATCATAATCAATGAAATATCACGATATTTTCCTGCAGCGATAAATTCGCACATTACAAATTTCTTTGTCAGAGGTGCGCGCCGAGGATTTGAACCTGGGATTGGTCGCGTCGAAGACTGCGGTTTTTTACCACTCGGCCATCGCTTAGGTAATTAATTATAGGTAATTACAGATTACCGAGTGATCCCAAAGTAAAAGTGAAATGGATTAAAGCAACGGGACAAAAAAATTGGATCCCAACACAATATGGTCGAATTTGCTCTGTACATTTTAATTACAGAAAATAACTAACATTGCAGTAAGGCGGCATAAAAACCTGGGAGGTTTTTTTGACGTGATAACGTCTTTAAAATCGTTTTAGTCGGGTGACATGTTCAGAAACTTGTGTCACACCAAAACCTCACGAGCGCGATCGCAGGTATAACGAGAGAGAGACGGACCGATCTCCCGTCTCATCTCGAGCGCTGCCAGTCATTCCGTGAAACTTGTCACGCGGAATCCTCACGAGCGGAGGGTGGCATAGCGTTCGAGTGAGTGGACCGATCTTCCGCCTCTCTCACTCTAGCGGCATACAAACGAATGGAGATTTTCTCGTGCGGACGTTATCACGTAAACATCTCGATCGTAAACCTACTTTACAAACAATTTGCCGTTTTTTTTTCCGTCAGCTTTTCTTCCTCTCAGTATACAAATCCCATCCTGGTGGGTGCCCCAAGCTGATGACGGCAAACCTCGTATGGTTCAAATAAAATAAATCATTATAAAAAGCACAAAATTGGGTTTACGTCTATTAATTAAAACTATACGAAATTAAATGTAATTCTGCATACCTACTTTAATGTTTCTTATGTAAGTATTCTTTAATAGTAATTTTAGAATTTAAGTTTAAATTAAGTCATTAAATTTAATTAGTTTATCAAATTAAATTTAAATTTGTACACCCTAAGGGGTAAATATGAAGTTCTAAATATTTTGTAAAACCTTTTTTTTCACCCATATTTGTGCAAATAAAATATTTTCATTTCATTAAAAAAAAACAAGCAATTCTAGACTTATCATTCCTCTGTCGTTTTATCATTCCTCTGTCGATTGACTCGAAAAATCGATTGCGAAATCGATATTATAAAATTATTATTCTTTACTCACATAACTCTGAATCGTTTACGCGTGGACAGGGAGTTCCCATCACTAAACCGCTCATGTGACGTCACAAGTCACCCTTTTTGCATCTCACTGCTGGGCACGGGTCTCTCCCCTTAGTGGGGAGGCCTGGAGCTTATTCCACCCCGCTGCTCCAATGCGGGTTAGTGGACAACTCGCTGTCTGATGTTTTCAAACCACCCATAAGGCCTCCGACAAGGTTTAACGACTGTTATCTATCGATAACAACCCGGACCGATGGCTTAACGTGCCCTCCGCACCACGGAAATGCGCATGAAATTTTTTGCCACTTGCGGTCACCCATCTCACACCCGACCGCGCCCGTTTGGCTTAACTGCATAGACCGCTTGCGTTCTACTCTAGCTGAATACCTGACTCACTTTGTAACAGGTATGACATCACTGTGCATACCTGAAAGTAACTCATAATTTCTCTATAGTTTTTTTTTTTTCAATTATGGCATCGCAAACTCTGCATATTTCCAGCGACAATTATAATATTTGCATCACGGTTTTGCCAGTTTCGGTGAAACTGGACGAGTAATAGTAGGTAAAGTCAGTAAGTCGTCAGTAATCAGTCAGTCAAGTCAGTCAGACATTCAAGTAAAGCGATGGCTTCTGTACCAGACTCTGTACTATTATGTATTCTGTGCCAGAACGTCACCAATGGAATTTTGGAGACAAACTGGAAAAACATATTTTCGCAGTGTTATTTTATTTCACAACACTCGTGCCCTGTAATTAACCTCTATCGAACAAAATGCCATCAAATTTATCCGATATAACTCAAGAATACACTAAAAAAATGAAAATAAAATAAGAGCACAATATGTCTTTTTCGATTTCCCGCTAAAAACTCCAATATAATACTGCATAATTTGACAGATAGCCTTTTCATGGCAGTACCTGCACTAATTTAATTACACTACAAACTTCACATTACAGCATTGGACCAAGTTTCAGTTCAGACCCAGTAATTCAATTTGGCCAAATTTCGACATAGACGCGGCAGGCAGAGACAGAAATATGGTCACTTGTTGGTGGGAAAGAGACAGGTCGGTGCCGTCTTCCTCTGACTGCACTCGTCTCGGAGTTGGGTATGGTTTGAGTTATAGCGGTTTTATAAGCGGATGCGTCTAGCGACTAGAGAAAGAAGAAATGTTTATTTCAATGAAAGTAGGCAGATAAATGCACCAAGTATTTATTTATTTTATTGCATTGAAAAGGAGATTTTTATTTTCTTTTCTTTTTTGTATTTATTATTTGTTTCGATAGCCTTCTTTTATTCATTTTGCCCCTAGTTGGAACACATCTAAGGATCTCCCGTACTCAATTTTGAGAGGAAGAACCGCCATGTTAAACTTCACTGAAAATGCCTAAGCTAGAAAGTAGGTAATCCCACAATTTGCGACGTGTGCAGAGCAGTAAATTTTTGTAAATAAAAATTATAACTTTAAAAATTAACAAATTACCATGGAGTTCATTCACTACTCACATCAATAGTGAGTAACATAATAATAAATTGTTTTGGCGAGCAGTGATCGCAGAGCGGTAAAGATGTCAACGACACAGAGATACTGAGTTCAAAATCACACTCTGACAAAGAAAATTGTTATGCGCGTATTTATTGCTACTCCACAGCGAGGGAAACCATTCCGATATTTAATTTTATTAACGATTTTTTACATCACCGTACTAAACAGTAACCGGTCACCGTAATCCACACTTGGCCATAATAATAATAATAATAAACGTTTCACACCCACAGTAGGGTAGATATACCCTGTGTCGTGGGTACCATGGACACACACAGAGATAGAAACACAAACACCTAGACCGAGAACAGAAATTTAAACTCATCATTCAAATTTCTGCTTCGCCGGGAACCGAACCCGAAACCCTTCGATTGGCAGTCCGGCATGGTAACAATTACGCCACGCGGGTCGCCATCGTGGTGAACTATGGCCTACATCCCATTCAGTTCAAATCTGTGCCCAGCAATGGAACGTAAAAAGGGTTAAATTTTTTTGCATATCTCCGCTACTTCTTAACCCGCTCCCAATGAGACTGTACCCACGCCCGACGACAGATTGAGCGGGGGTCGTTGACCCCCGAAGGCTGTACTCACTTCCGTGTAGCCTTTACCTGGATCAGACGATGTTTTATTGGAGGTTTATACCCAAAAAGGGTTGATTTTCAGGTCATCGACTTGAACTGTTGTATAAAAGATTCTTAATAAGAAATCAAATGCTTGTCAGCTTTTTAAGGGACAGATGGAATGAAAAATAATTTCTATACGCAAATATCTAATACCTTTTAACGAGAAATTCTTTTATATACCTAAATATTTTTTTTTTAATCTCGGAAACGGCTCGAATGATTTTGTTGAAATTTGTACCCTGGTTTCGGGGAGGATAAATCGATCCAGCTAGGTTTTATTTTTAGAAATTTTAAATTATTAAAAAATGTTCTAAGCATTAATAAACTTTAACATAAACTAAAAAATACCTACTTTTCCTGACATCTATGGGGAGTATTAATAATATTGTGGCGTATAACGTCAAACGCCATCCGCCAATCCGACGTTCAAAGAAATGACAATGTCGATTTGAAAGAGCTCTGTAAAAATTTCGTTTATTGAACTCAAGCGTAGTAACTATTTAGTAATCTGTGACTAAAGTTTCCTTGGCTGACTGCGGAACTTGAGCCCCGGGTTCAAACCTCAATCAAAACCATTGCGTGTATTTTTTATTTCTTGTGATTTTTTTTATTGGGAGCTATTTCAGGTGGCGTTAGTAACACTAAGAAAATGAGTGTTTTATTTGAAATTAAACCAAGAAAATAAATTATAATTTACTTTAAACTTAAGTAGCAGACTTCAATAAGTTAAATATTCGCTGCAGTATTTACATTTACATTGTTTACAAATGAATAGAAGCAAGCACGTACTGCGTCTGCTGCTAGCGTTAACTAGCGGATCCAAGTTTGGGGGGGGGGGGTTGGGCATAAGCCCGCTCCAAAACTAATCGGGTTCACCCTTGACAGACCTGTATTTCCTCTACTACAATGAAGCCCTAAACCAGGCACGGTCCAAGTAGTCATGCACCTACCCCCTCCCCTCAAGTTGACATTGACAAAAGTGGAGCCCGCACCTGCCCCAAACTAAAATCAAGCCCCCCGAAGTGAATACCTAGATCCGCCACTGCTCGTACAACTTTCACAGATCGCCCGGGGACCCGGGGCTGTACCGCCGCTACACCAAGGAAGAAAGAAAGAAAGAAAAAATATTTATTTCATATTAGGAATACTCCACCAACCCGCATTGAAACAGCGTGGTGGAGTAAGCTCCAGGATTTTCCAATAATGCTGAGAGACCAGTGCCCAGCAGTGAGACGCATAAACGGTTGCAGCCATTAGGAATACTAAATATTCGCTCAATGAATGTCATTATTTTCCGGTCATCGCCTTTAGGTGGTTTGGGATAGATGTTGAGCTGAGAGAAAAAAGGCGGCGGTAAAAACTCCCCGCAGCATTCTGCACCATGTTCTGTCGTGAACACATGACCTCATACAAAACTAAGCTCTGCTTGAGGTTGTGTGCTGATACCCATTTGCTGCAGCGATCACTTAATATCACGTGTTTTGCATGCTTGACGGTTTCTCCATTTAAATAAAAAAGTACTATAAATTTGTCTCTACTTGATCATAAAAGAATAGTATGTTTTCTTACACCACTAAAAGTACTCAGCTATAAAATTCAATGATATTAATGTTGTAGGCGATTTGTAATTCAGGCATTTTAGTGAATGTCTAGTTCGTTCAGAATGGATATAAAATATTTATTTATCAACCATTATTTCATTGAATTAGAATGGCGTAAAAGATCATTTGTATGAAATGAAATACCTAGTTTATTAACATCCTGGGTAATAATACTAATAATATACACTTGATGTTTGTCATTGTTGTACGGCAATCAGCTGACCGTCATCCGCTTTGGGTGCGCTAAGGCTTTTATGGACTAGGACATATAAGCCTTAGCGCACGCGTGTGTAATGACTAATGACATTAGAAGTAAAATATGGAGACAAGTTATAAGGGCGAAAGAAGTGAGCTCTAACACTATCCCACAAACTGAGCATTTTGTGGTACACTTTACTGAAAAACAATCACGTCTATAGATTTGTGTTGTAACCTAGTAATTAAAATTCATTTCACGATTTCTATGAAATAAAATATATGATTTTATAACTAATAAAAAATTAGAATATTGTATTCATTGGATAAAGAATATTATTGTAATAGTACAATAATATTAAACACCATAATTAATAACACCATCTGTTGGAAGATAAACAGTTAACATCGCTGATAAATTATTAAATAATTTGGATAAGTTATGAAGATAAGGATAAGAAGCGCGCATGGCTAAGAAGCGCGCATGGCTAAGAAGCGCGCATGGCTCGGCGGCTAGCGTAGAACGCAAGCGGTCTATGCAGCTAAGCCAAACGGGCGCAGTCGGGTGTGAGATGGGTGACTGCTAGTGGCAAAAATTTCATGCGCGTTTCCGTGCTTCGGAGGGCACGTTAAGCCGTCGGTCCCGGTTGTTATCGATAGATAACAGTCGTTAAACCTTGTCGGGGGCCTTATGGGCGGTTTGAAAACATCCGACAGCGGGTTGGCCACTAACCCGCATCTCCACCAACCCGCATTGGAGCAGCGTGGTGGAGTAAGCTCCAGGCCTCCCCAATAAAGGGGAGAGACCCGTGCCCAGCAGTGGGACAAAAAAAGGGTTGCAGCCAAGCCAGCCATTTACCGAAGCTCATATACAAAAAAAAAGTTATTAAAAAAAACTACGCGTGTCCGCACAAAGCTCAATTTTTTGCTAGTAAGTATGAATGAGCTTGACTAGCTAGTAAGTATGAATGAGCTTGAGTATGAACGGCTTCATTTACTCTAAACACGTTTATGAGGCAAAATTTGACAGTGTGTCAGATTTCAAGGGGTCATTTTCTGAGCGGCTTTTTTTTAATGGACAATTCCCACAACACCATCTGATTCCAAACTAAGCAGAGCTTGTACTATGGTATGGTAAATTAACACCCAGACACAACAAATAGTCATGTTCATCACACAAATATTTGTTCTGGGTGGGAATCGAACCCACGATCTCACGCTTCGCAGTCGGCTCATCACCCACTACGCCACGGAGCCTGTCAGTTAGTGGCTTTAACATGCCTTTCCTTTTAATATCTGTGTTTCTGTCTTTGTATGTGTCCATGCATACATAAACCCTGCTGTGTGGCTATGAGTGTGAAGATTTATTTATTGTTACGAGTATATCTTTATTTTAGAGAGACTTCAGACATTCTTTAGACTATCCGATTTAACAGATAGTCTGTAACATGCACACTGTTTAGTGTATAATGGTACCGTTGGCAGCACAAGTTGGCACGCGCACAAATATTCGTCGGTATCTCTGGAACGTCACGTAATGTTTGGAATGCTGTTTTACAAAGGAATGGGCCACCTGGTCTTCAGTGGCCACTAACGTTTCACACTTTCACTCTAGCCTTTCAGAAGGATACCCTGTGTTGTGGGCGCCATGGACGCACACAAAGCAATAATACCCAGACCAGGAAAATACCTCTAAATTAGTCATATCTCTGTAGCGACCTTCCGCTACTCATCAAAAGATGGCACCACGGGTATTCCTGAATCACACTATCGAAGTTTTCGGAATATCCTAATACAAGCTCCGAATTGAGTCAGTTGGAGCGCGGCCGCTCCCCGGGCATGACCACCTCGCCCGGCGGGAGATCTCCCTTTGCCAAGTCTCCAAGCTAGGATCGAACCTGGTCTTGCCTCTTGCATGTATTGGCATATCGGCGTCGTGACCGACAGACTTTATGTATGACTGATGCCCTCTTTTTTATATCAGTAATGGCAACGCATTTTTGCATATTGCCAATATTAAGTGAACATTTGTATACAGTTTTAGTCCGTTTCGTTGAGATCGGGCAGTATAATAATATTAGTACCTGGACGCCCGAGCGTTGCTCGGATAAAAACAATTTATTTACTTGGTTTATTTTTAAGCAAAACATTCATTGATTTAGTGTTACTTTACAAATCCTTTTAAAATACCTAGCTCTCAATTAAAAAAAAAATGTCACAAAAAATAAAAAACGCAACTTGTATACATGAGATTTGAACCCGGGTCTCTAGCTCCGTAGTCGGCTTTCGTAACCATTCGACCAACAAAGCTTTAATTCCGAAATTTTCATAGATGTCTTTCATATCGATATTGTCATTTGTTTGAAGGGCGGATTGACGGACAACATTTGATGGATTTCTACGCCACAATATTATTGATATTTTCCAATAGATGTCAGTTACAGTAATTTGATATTTAACTGCATAAACATTAAATAAAACGACAATTTCTATCAATAAAAAATTGTGGATCGATTTATCATCCCCGCAACCTACACTGGTTACCTAAATTTCATCAAAATCTTTGGAGCCGTTTCCGAGATTCAAAAAATAGATTTAGATATATACAAGAATTGCTCGTTTAAAGGTATTAGATATCTTTTGTCTTTGCCTTTGTCAGTGTCTGTTGTTTGTGTTTATTTTTTAACTTCCTACCAAAACCGCCTTAAAATTATTAATTAACGATTGAATTTGTAGTTTTAACTGAGATTTTGAAATGTACCACACCATTATAATAAATAAATAAATAAATAACGCTTCACACTCATAGCAATCAATTTCGATAGTGTCAACTGTGAAGTATTTATTTACTCAATAGCTGTTTACTATAAAAACTCTCCTTCCAAGCCGGCAAACTCCCATGAAGTTGCCTGTGTCCATAGACGCCTTTGCGTCGTCATGCATGAGTTTAATTTAAACACTATGGAAATGAACTGAATACACGATGGTGATTGCTTAATAGCAAGCAGAAATTAATCTTAAATTTAAGAAAAATCTTTATGAACATTATCCTTTGTATGTGAAATCATACACATATACACGGCCACGTACACACCACCGTCCTTCCCGGGGCCACTGACTGAATAGATCAAGCTCCCACTCTCACCTCCAGCAACCCCGGATAGTCGCCTGTTACGATCAGGCAGGCATATCGTAGCTCTATTCTTAATCCCGAAGTACTAGTTACACATGTAGCATTCTACATAATATAAACAACATAAAAACAAGTTTCCCTTCGTTTCTAGGCAAATAAAAGTAGAAAAGAAATAGACACTCCCACAATTTACATAATATTCAAATCTGTAACCCAAGGGCCCATGGTAAACAAAAAATATGTAATGGTCAGGTAGGTCCGCCTACTAGACCCTTCTTTATGCTTGTAACGAAATATAACATAACCTTTGATGTAGGTTTTTTTTTTTGGATATAGTCGTGAAAAACGATTACTGTACAATTAAAGAAACATTATAATATGAAAACAATTGATAATAAAGGAATATATAACGATTAGTTAGCTATGTATATAATGATACTATAGTATCCTATTCTATATTAACATTATTCTTCAAAGAATAAAAGACTTAATTGCGTTTCCTGTGAAAGGAAGGATTTATTTAAACTAAATAGTCACTTTGCCTAGCACATTTATGTTAAATAAAATATTTCCTTACCTGTGAAAGGAAGGAAACAACATTTAAAGCCCTTATTCCAGGATTTATAACTAAAATTATATTATTTGAATTCACAAAATAATCAATGCGTGTCAATAAATGTTTAACGAATGACAGAGTACGTCTGTCAGAGTTATTTTTCCTTTACATGTATTTCTTTGTTATCTTTGTTAAAAACTAAAAAAAAAATTTTTATTTGAATGGAGTAGCAGGCGAGCATGCAGGCCACGTGGTGTTAAGTGGTCGCTGCAGCCCATGGACATTGGCACACAACCTCAAGCAAGCATAGGTCTTGTCTGAGGTCGTATGCAGTTGCGCTGCTACTCCGGAGGCTGGTGGTCGCCTCATGTAAGTGTGACCGGCAACTGCACCTTTCCACCGAAACACAATAGAATTGGTACACGGCAGAAGTGTGTGCAGCGGTGGTACTTCCCCGAGCGAACGATAATAGTTCTACCACCTACTAAAAACTTTCTTACTTTCTTTTTGTCAAAACTATCTAAGAAATAAAAGAAATAGGTACCTCAAACATGTTTGGCTTAATAACTTTAATTATGATTATTTTTGTATTTCGCTAGACAAATATGCCGAAGATTTCTTGACACATTTTTTTAAACAACTAACTATAATAAAAAATATAAGTAGGGTTTTCTTATTCGAGTAACTATTCTCTTATTTAAGAAGGTATTTAAGCGACAAAAAAATTTTATTGGTGAAAAAAATTATCTCCTGCAACCGAATAAAAACTTCCATCTTTCCTTCCAAAATCCTCCTGTCAAAAATAAATCAAATTGGTCTGGAATGCGCAAAGTCGACGCCCATTGGCCCATTCTTTTTTCTATGAGTGGGGGCTCGTGGCTAGGGAGGCCAACGAATGTGTCAAACAATCAATAAAATTTATTTTATCTCAACCTTTTTAAAGATTTAAGAAGTTTAGATGGTATCCTTCTTTTAAAGGTTTTAATTAGCTTGACCTATATTTACGCATGTAATATGTATGTATCTGTACTAACGAACGAACCTTACTTAATTTTCAGCTGTTTAAAAATGTTCAATGTCGACATTAATACCATTCGTTTGATATAACATTGAATAAATATTTAAATTTAATGGTTGCTTAGATACCTAATTTGTTTTTTTTCAGTATTGGCCTTGCATCTGAGCATATTGCCAGATTGAGCAAATCATTTACCTATTTGAATTTGAATTTGAATTCAAGTGCACCTATATTTGTATCCAGTTTTCCAGTAGTCAGTCAGATGTTCAAGTAAAACGATAGTTACTTTACCAGAACGTACCCGAGTGAGCTTTGGAAGCAAGATAAAAAACATATTTTCGCACTGTTACTTTATTCCGCAATAGGTACTCGTGCACTGTAATTAACTTTTAACGAACAAAAGTCCAATTACTTTATCAAATATAGTGTCTCATACGATCAGCTGTCACATGTGCCCATTATGGACATAGCCATACTGTTATCTCAATTAGGTATAAATGTTCTTTTTTTTAAAAGAGTGCTGCTGGGATTTTCTTTCCGCCGCGTTTTTTCTCTCAGCTCAACATCTAGCCTAAACGGGCACCTAAAGACGATGACCGGGAAAAAATGACATTCATTAAGCGAATATTTTGTATTCCCAATATGAGATCAATATTTTTAATTTAATTTGATTTGATCAACATAACTCAAAAATACACAAAAAAAAACAGCACAATAAAATATGTCTTAACTTTGCGCCAAAACCATCTCACGTTCACTGGCATCAAGTAAAAATATTTGAATCAAATGGTTAAAAAAATATTGAAAAAAAATGTTATATTGGTTGATAGAATTTTGACTCTATGCCGACCACTACCTACTCAAACATTATTATAACAATCCCAGCCCAAGTTGCCCTAACTTATCGCCATAATCTTAAGTAATGGCAGAGGGGCCGTACTATTGGTCGAATAGACGCATAGAATTTGACAGAGCCCTTTACCCCACTCATTTCTATTTACTATCCTAGAGACATGTTTTTTGTAAGTAGAGTCTGTACGCATCCGTCCGTAACACACAGCAAAGAGGCTTGTTTATTTTATTTCTGTGGTCCGTAACTTCTATTTGGTATAATTTTTAGTTTATTTTTTAAATAATTTTAGCATGATCAGATCGTTTTTTTATTTAATCTTTAAACTTAAAAATATCGATTTGGACGATACAATTTTTTAAACATATTGAGAAAATGAAATGAAATGAAATGAATTGAAATATTCTTTATTCACTCTACGATCCCTTTACAAACTCTTAGAGAACGTTTTTTTTTTGCTATGTTTGAGGCTCTCTAACTTCTTGACGTCTAACATACCTACCTATTCTCTATTTTATCGATGTTAGCCTTTTGCTACCTTTATAGATTAAATCAGAAAAATAATTAATAGTAAATAAAAATAAACTAAAAACATATAACAAGTTTAATTTATCCAAGTTTAATAATGTTAACATATACCTAACAATTTTTTGACGACCCGTATGGTGTAATGTTTACCATGCCGGACTGCCGATCGCAGGGTCCCGGGTTTGATTCCCGGTGAACCAGAAATTTTAATGATGAGTTTAAATTTCTGTTCTCGGTCTGGGTGTTTGTGTTTCTGTCTCTGTGTGTGTCCATGGCACCCACGACACAGGATATATCTACTGAGGCTCTGAGTGTGAAACGTTATTATTAACAATTGTAATCAGAATTGAAAAAAAAACTAATTTAAGTACATGAACTCTAGAATGTACTAAATACATTTTAAACATTTTTACCAGTCACAGGGCTACACGCGCTTTACTAAACACACTAGAGCAGTGATAAACTATTCAAACATCAGTAAATAGGTTTCGACAGCGGAAGTAGTATGTTTTCTATTTGACCAATAGCAACCGCTGGATAGTGCGATAACATAATCTATAATAGAGGTTATTTTTATATGTTTTCACAAATAACTACGATATCTCTTGCGGCAGTTAATATTACAGCTAACAGTTATACGACTAAAATGCCTTCATTACCAGTCTGATAGAGTTTTGGAGGAAAACTGAGGGACAACTCTGGAGGCCTACTATTAAAGTCGATCGATAGTCAATATATCGTGAATTTTTCAGCATATTTTTGAACCTGTGCTGACCTTCCTTTTTGTGGATACATGACTAAGTATAGTTAAAGAGAATATGGTGCTATTAAAGACGTGTAATAAAAAAACAACGGGTTGCACTCCGGTAGTGCCGGCAGAAGTGAAAACCTGAACATTAACGTTGTGCGTTTTTGATATTTTGGAATGGTTAGGGAATAATTTCGCGAATTGCTTTTATTATCAGTATTATTTTTCATCTAGTATTTTCAGTAGGTTTTCATCTAGTATTTTTATAAAGTACTCACTCATTTTCTTTCACTATTTCTTCGTCACCTTTTTCACTAATAGATGCACTTTGTTCAATGTCCTTATTTTAAATACTTGATATAAACGAATTTTACAAGTATAGACAGTCGAGCCGTCATCAGCCATCACCCCTCCGTCTTACGAATATTCGATCAGGCCACGTGTCCTGACGCGAGTTTAACATTTTTTACCCATCTCAAAAAAGTGCACAACGCCGCCGCCGCTAAAGAAGTTTTCACTTCAATAAATATAAATAAACGTTACAAACTCATAGCCCCACAGTAAGGTAATTAATACCCTGTGTCGTGGGTACCACGGACACATACAAAGACAGGAACACAAACACCCAGACCGAGAACAAAAATTTAAACTCATCATTCAAATTTCTGTTTCGCCGGGAATGGAAGCCGGGACCCCTCGATTGGCAGTCCGGCATGGTAACTATTATGCCACGCGAGTCGTCAGATATACCCTTACTCATAATTCTTTTACAAAATGATCACTTGAAAATACGCGATACTTCGCTTATGCGCTTATTAATTTTATTTTAATTTTATTTAATTCAAGCATCCGTGTCTCTTAATAGATACACATTAATTTTAAAAAAATCATTGCTTAAAAAGGGTCTTGGACACAATGCACAAAAAAATTCTAAATCCGTACCTTAAAAAGGTTGCACTAAATCACGCTTGGAAAGCAATATAATTGGTAATTCTATTTTATACATGATTTTTATTACCGCTTAAATCAATAATAATGAAGTCAATTGATTATATGTGATAAGTGACGTCACTTATCATTTTCTCATACAAAATGTATGGGGATGTCACGTTCTGACAGCTCATTAAAAGTATCTCAATTGACTTGAAATATAAAATTAAAATTTATTTATTCAATTAAATATCTTTACAATAATATTTACATAGGTACTTAAAAATAGTTATAATAAAAATAAACTAATTATATACAAGTAGAATAAAAAGAAAACTGTACATAAATGGTAATTACAAAAATAAATATTTATAAGTACTATAGGTACTATATAAATCCATAATATTATCATATCATATAAAAATATTAAATAAATAAAGCGGTTAGAGTAGGGCCCCTGTACGCATCCGACTTAAAGTTCTAACATTTTCGGAATAATTTTTGGCATACTTAGATCGTTCTTTTTTACGAATTTATAAAATAACCGTTGTCATTGATGATAATAAGCTCCTGAATAAATAATATAGCTAGAATTTCTTCAATCTTATCCAAAAACCAGGTCCGAAAATTCACGAAGTCTCGTATACGAGTGTATAGAGTGGGCCCTATAAAACTTATTTCTTAAATTTTTTTTAATTCCACAACACTCGGGCAGTGTACATCGTAACCTAAAATAGTAAAAAATGCCATCAATTTTGTTCAAATTCTCAAAAATACAGCAAGAAACTAAAAATAAATCAAGACTACAACATTAATCTTTCAAGTTCCAAGATTCGATTGCCGGTGAGGCAGAAATTTAATTATGTATTCCCCACTACACAGAGAATACTAGTTGGGCTATGAGTTCCTATATTTTTTTTGTTTGACCTAAAATAGTATATTGTGTAGCAAGGGGTGAAACAAGACCATTTCTGACGAGGGTGAGATTTGTCATCGCCCTGGTCTGAAATCGTCTTTGTTTCATCCCGAGCCACACACTGTATTTTTCATATCACATGTAATGAAACAACGAGTTTTGATTTCTGTAGCCAGTCGAAGTAAAACTATTTCAGACAAATAGCGCAGTAATATCTTTTGACAACGATTTGACGACAGTTGTCAATGCGATTCTGACAGACTTGAAATAAAGACGTAAATAATCAACAAATGTGCCGGGCAGAAACAACGTTGTTTCTGACGGACACATTCGCATTGGTTTGAAATTGTCTTGTTTCGACTGGCAAAACAGAAATCAAAACTCGTTGTTTCATTACATGTGATATGAAAATATTTTTTCCTCTCTTTTATGTGATAGTAACTTTAAACGTGAAATGTATTATTATTGTAATTGTAAACTTTTCCATGTTTAATTAAACTTCAAGTTTTGAATAAATGAACATAAAAAAGTAAAAATGTTTATTTCTCCAATATAAGAAGAAAATAAAGAAGAACATGTCCTTCTATCTGTAGTCTAAGCAACAGCTGCCTGCTTGGCTGCAATCGTTTTTTGCGTCCAGCTGTTGGACCCGGACCTCTTCCTCAATCTCGAAAGCCTTTTTTGGTATCGGGGGGGGAAACCTTCAAAAGGTACCCAGCACCTTGGGAGAGGATACCGGGTTATGTGGGATTTGTACCGCACTACCGCAGTACCGCCTCTGCGCTTGGGGAGGACTCCGGTGGAACCCACCGGTGTCCTCCACCCGCGGCGACCCAGAACGGGCCCACATTTGGGAGAGCAGATGCGCTCACGGAGGCATGCAGACATGCACACACCGCCGTCTTTGCTGGGGCTGCTGGCTAGACAGGTCGAGCTCTCACCATCCGCAACCCCCGAAGCCCCCTTTTAGTCACCTCTTACGATCAGGCAAGGGACACCGTAGACCTATTCCAAATTCCGAAGATACAGGGACTAATCTCAGAGGCCTGGAACTTAATCCACCACGCAGTTTCAACCCGCTGTTTTCAAACCGCCGATAAGGCCTTCAACATGGTTTAATGACTGCTATCCACCGATAATAACCGGGACCGATGGCTTAACGTGCCTTCCGAAGCATGGAAGCTTGAAATTTTCCACTAACAGTCACCCATCTCACACCCGACCGCGCTCGTTTCGCAAACAAGCGTGGATCGCTTACTTCTAACGCCAGCCGCAGGGCTATCGCTTCATGCGGCTGGTTGCTTGACCTTGCTGTTTCAAACAAGTCGGTGCGGTTACTCGTAAGTGTAGAGTATAAATGTATATCCGCGGTGCGCGCGGTCGTCGACCTCTTGACGTAATCGCGGTGTGACAGACTGTATTGAACCGAAGATTATATTATTCTCTGCTGTCCTATAGATATATCTATGTGAGGGTTTCCAGTTTCTTCTAGAAAGTCTTTTGTTTTCTTTTTATTATTTTTTATAGGTACGTATTGAATCAATACCTTTAAACAGCAATTCAGAGTTTTGGCGGGAAGTCGGAAAAGATATGCCCTATTGTTTTATTTTCATTTTCTTGGTGTCTTTTTGAGTTATATCGGATCATGTTAATAGCATTTTGTTCTATATAGGATAATTATAGTGTACGTGTGTTTTCAAATAAAATAGCGGTTCAAAAATATGTTTTTTCAGCTTGACTCCAACACTGCCTCGGAAATGTTCGGGAAAAGTCTCCATCGCTATTAGCTACTTGAATATATTATCTGACTGACTTGAATGACTGATCACTGAAAGAAGAAACAAGTCTTGTATTTATTAGTATTATATATTTATATATTATTATATACTTACTATTAATACGTAACTTAAAAATACACTTAAAATTAAAATAAATACAAAAATCAATATTCAAAGTAAAATTCCGGTGTTCGGCATGGCACCTAAGACGCTGCCTGGCAGCATTTCCCCGTTGAACAGCGAGGCTCAGTCTGAGCGAAATACTCGCCAGCTCTCAAGTTGCTACAAACAAGAACATGCCTTTTTTTGCTATCGGGAGGAAAACCTTCAAAAGGTACCCGGCACCTTGGGAGATACCGGGTTATGTGGGATTTGACCGCACTAAAACACCCTCGGTGGCTACCACTGCGCTTGGGGAAGACTCCGGGATCTCCGGCGGAACGCACCGTGTCCTCCACTGTACCTTCCGATGCTTACGGCGACATGCGGCCACGCACACATCGCTGCCCTTCCCGGGGCTGCTGGTTGTACGGATCGAGCTCCCACTCACACCGTCCACAATCCCGGAAGCCTAATCGTAGCGTATAAGCGTAGCTCTATTCTTAAGCCCGAAGCTACAGGGACTAAGCAAGAACATGCCTCTGGACGACATTTCTGACATGAATCTTTTCAAATCTTGTGTTTGTGTAATATTTTTATCTAATACCTTTAAACGAGCAATTCTTGTATAAGGTATACCTAAATATATTTTTAGAATCTCGGAAACGGCTTCAAATATTTTGATGAAATTTAGTACCCTGGTTTCAGGGGTGATAAATAGATCCAGCTAGGTTTTATTTTTAGAAATTTAAATTATAAAAAAATATTTTCAGCGATTATCAACTTATATAACTGGAAAATACGACTCTTCCTGACATCTATTGGAGAGTATTAATAATATTGTGGCGTAGAACGCCGTCAAACGCCATTCGTCAATCCGACGCTCAAAGAGATGACAATGTCGATTTGAAAGAGCTCTATAAAAATTTGGGCTGACTGCGGAACTAGAGACCCGGGTTCGAAACTCAATAAAAATCATTGTGTTCATTTTTAATTCATATGGCATTGTTAAGTAACACTAAGCAAATGAGTGTTTCGTTTGAAGTTAAACCAAGAAAATATTTTTTATCCGAGCAACGCTCGGTCGTCCAGGTACTATTATATGTATATCCTGATTATGTTTTACTAGAGCAGCGATGCGATGGACGAGCTGTCAAGACCAAGGTCTTCGACATGGCGATACCGAGTTCGTTCCCGGCGCGCAGAATGCTCAGAAAAGGTTAATCGACTTTTTACTCGATAACGAACGGAATCACGAGTATTAGTAACTCTGTTTGTCTGTCTCTCAGCAGACAGACAAACGTAGCAACGTTTTCCCGCTTAAACTACTGAACCAATTTTAATGAAATTTGGAACACAGTTAGAGTGGACCTTGGGAAAGGACATAGGATGGATTTCATCCTACGGGAACCTATAAAACAGGTCCACGCGGGCGATGCCGCTGGCGGAAGGCAAGTATGCATATAAATGGAGAAGTGTGATAAATGATAGATAATATTGGATGTCACACCTATACCGGTTGTTGTTGATGGCGCTACTCTCGAAGTTGTCGACGAGTACATCTACCTGGGACAAGCGATCCGTATGGGTAAGTCCAGCTTCGAGAGAGAGGTAACTCGTAGAATCCTACTCGGTTGGGCAGCGTTCGGGAAATTACAAAGTGTCTTCTCGTCCAGAATACCTCAGTGCCTGAAGTCGAAAGTTTTCGAGCAGTGTGTGTTGCCAGTGATGACCTACGGCGCTGAGACGTGGTCTTTTACAGTTAGCCTTTTCCATAAGCTCAAGGTCGCTCAGCGCGCGATGGAGAGGGCTATGCTTGGTATTTCTCTACGCGACAGAATTCGTAATGATGAAATCCGTAGAAGAACTAAGGTTACCGACATAGCTCTCAAAATCTGCAAGCTGAAGTGGCAATGGGCAGGCCATATAGTTAGGAGGAAGGACAACCGATGGGGAAGAAAGGTCCTTGAATGGAGACCACGTCTCGGCAAAAGGAGTACAGGCCGCCCTCCAACCAGGTGGACTGACGACCTGAAGAAGACAGCGGGTAGTCGCTGGATTCAGAAGGCCCAGGACCGCGAGGAGTGGCGAACGTTAGGGGAGGCCTATGTCCAGCAGTGGACGGTAAAAGGCTGATGGATGGATGGATGGAATATTGGATTAATCGACAATGTCAAGCAATCAATGTTCTACTTAAGAGTACTGATATTGGCACGAGTAAGGTAAAAAATGTCCATACTGTCGACACGATACCAGTACCTAGTCATACCATAGAAAAACGGCTAAAAGTTATACTTTTTCGAACGACGAGTACGGGGGCTCAAAAACTGACGATATTACGGACGATAACCTTGTATCTACGAGCTTTTAAGATGTTACACGAGTCGAGTTTCGTTGGCTTTTTTATTAGAAACTAAAATGAAAATTTAATATCATGATCATTCAATATAAAACTTGACGTCCTGAGTGGCGCAATGGTTACCATGCTGGAATTCCAATCGAGGGGTCTTGGGTTCGATTCCGGCGAAGGAGAAATTTGTATGATGAGTTTAAATTTATGTTTTGGTCTAGGTGTTCGTGTTTCTGTCTTTGTGTGTCCATGGTACTCATGACACATGTATATCTACCCTACTGTGGGGCTATGAGTGTGAAGACCTATTGAAGGTTTCCTCCCCGATACCAAAAAAAAGGTATGTCAAAATACATACCACTGTACTCACAACACAATTGTGCAATTGTTAATGTGAGCCTTTGAGTGTAAAGTATTATTTATTGATATTATTTGAAACATTTTGCATATTCTGCTATAACGACCTTGGTGCTATCACGCTTATTCTTATCAGAATCCAATATTCTATCTTTATCACATTGTTAACATCAAGGTTGATGGCTTGACCTCAATAGGTGCCTCTATTTCTACTGTTATGAACCTTTTTAGGGTTCCGTATCTCGAAAGGAAAAAACGGAACCCTTATAGGATCACTAGGATCACAAGACCCTTTTTCTCAGGGATGCTTGAAGGTATCAAGCTGGAATTTATATGAAATACTAAGGTCTACTGTCCCTTGGAGCTGTGAAAAAATCAAACATCTAAGCCAGCGCAATCAAAAGATACAGCCGTTTATGCCGCAAATTTTCGACACTCGCAAGGGAGTCAAAACCTACAGGGTACTTCCCGTGAACTCAGAATCTTGAAATTTGGTACGAAGCAACGTCTTATATATAGCACAGATAAAGGAAAAATTGGGAAAACCGTAATTTTTTAGTTACATCTTAAATTAAAAATATTTTACGGATCCCTCGGTGCGCCAGTCCGACTCGCACTTGGCCGGTTTTATTTATTTAAATGGAATAGCAGACGAGCATGCAGGTCACGTGGTGTTAAGTGGTCGCTGAAGCCCATTGACATATATTAGCAACCTCAAGCCTGAGCGTTGCTTGAGGTCGTATGCTGTTATGCTGGTACTACGAAGGCTGATAGTCGCCTCATACGCCTCTCATATACGTCTTTCTACCACAACACAATGGAAATGCTTACCACAGAAATTGGTGCCGCGGTGGTATCTCCCCGGTTGAACCATGACTGTATAAAAATAGCATATAATCGAGATAAAGTTTTCATGGCATAATGAAAGCTTTAAATATTGCTAAAGTTCTAAACGGAAATTGTTGAAAAAGTAACTTTTATACATATGTAGCGACCTTCCGCTACTCTTCAAGAGATGGCGCCACGGGTATTCCTGAATCACGCTATCGAAGTTTTCGGAATATCCTACCATATATACAAGCTCCGAATTGAGTCCAGGGTTGCCAGACGTACGATAATTATCGTACATGTACGATAATTTTGACACCGGTACGATGTACGATACAATATGTATTATCGTACGCAAAATTACGATAATATTCAACCCTTCTCCTAAGTGAGGTGAGAAGGCTAGTACCGAAGGCCTAAATACAAAAATATGTCCATGATCGGGGATTTCCCGTCTAATCTATCAAAATACGGAACGAATGACAGTTCATACATTCTTTCCTTTTAATCAGAGTTCAGTTCGCTAGCCGAGTTTGATTTAGTAAAGAATTTTTAAAAGTCCTATTTTCAACTTCTGTAAGTGACTAACTTTGTTTTTTACTTCGTTCGTTGCTTGTAGAAACGTTCGTTTGGTAACAATGTGCACATCTTTCAATTTTAGTTTGCAATCATTTTTCTCAGGTTACATTTAAGGTATTTACTTATAAGCATAGAGGAAGGATATAAGTATTATTAAGGATTTCAGAAATAATAAGATCCAGTGACATAAGTCAAGTGACACTGATGACAACAGTGAAGTTTTTTTTCAATTATGGCATCGCAAACTCTGTGCATACTGCCAGCGTCAAGTATAATTTTTGCATCAATTTTTTGCCAGTTTCAATGAAACTGGACGAAGTAATAACAAAATCAGTAAGTCGTCAGTAATCAGTCAGTCTAGTCAGTCCAACATTCAAGTAAAGCGATGGCTACTTTACTAGAACGTGTCCGATGGAATTTTGGAGGCAAGCAGAAAAAACATATTTTAGCACTGTTGTTCTATTTCACAAACACTCGTGCACTGTAATTAACCTATATAAAACAAAATGCCATCAACTTTATCCGTTAAAACTCAAAAATACACAAAGAAAATGAAAATAAAACAAGAGCACAATGTCTTTTTCGACTTCCCGCCAAAAACTCCAAAGCTTTGGGTTATCAAACCTCCAAAAAGAAGAACACAGATAAATCAAAACATCGGTTTCAAAAATACAGAGAAGATTAGGAGAAAAACACAAAAGATTTTTTATCTGAAGATGGTAGAAGTGGATAGTGACTCTGATGATCCCACTCTTTTGTAAAATTAATAAGTTACTTTTTTAATTTCGTTCACATTTTTAATTTCCTAAAATTCCTATATTATTTTAGTTTCTTGTGGCTCTGGCCGTTGTTGTACGATAATTTTTAATCTGGTACGATAATTTTTGAATATTGATACGATAATTCGCCCGCACTTGTCTGGCAACCCTGATTGAGTCAGTTGGAGCGCGGCCGCTCCCCGGGCATGATCACCTCGCCCGGTGGGAGATCTACCTTTGCCAAACATACATTATTTTTAGTCTAAGCTTTTATATGTATAAAGATAGGTTAAAAACTACTTTGCAACAATCCGCAATCAGAACGTATGATAGGTATACCTATAACAATGGAGTTCCGCAAAGTAACGCCTGATTCTATTAATTTTATACGTATAACTACTGACCAGGCGAACTCCGTTATTCCTACTAACATGACTCTTAAAAATAGGTGTAAGTGATAGAAGGGTAAAAATTTAGGGCTGTACGTATCATAAAAAAAATAAAAACAAAAAAATTGTCTTAAAAATAAAAAATTAAATAAAGGGATGTAGATACTTACCAGAAATATTTTACACAAAGAAAGTAAAGGGGATTATTCTAATTTTTTTATCAATAGTCAGAATAAAAATCATTGGAAGCGGTCAATGAACCATGAAATATCAAGGTAACATAATCTATCAGTAAAACGCCCTACTTTTCAAATCTGTCAGTGAAATTATTAAGAAGTATAATTTCTCGCAATCCACGCTATCCATACTTTTTTCCAACCTTTTATTTATGTCCCACTGCTGGGCACAGGTCTCCTCTCACAAGAGAGAGGGATTTAGGCCATAGTCCACCACGCTGGCCAAGTGCGGATTGGTGGACATGACGTCCACGACGAGAAATCATGAATTTCTCTCAGGCATGCACGGCGATGGAGAGCACCGTAATCAATGAAATATTACGATATTTTCCATCACCGTGGAGCAGCGATAAATGCCCACAATAGAAATTTCTTTGTCAGAGGTGCGCGCCGAGGATTTGAACCCGGTATGGGTCGTGTGTAAGACCGCGGTTTTTTACCACTCGGCCATCGCTGCTCTATCGCTGCTGCTATCCATATACATTATTATAAATGTGAAATTAACTCTGTTACGTTCTCACACCTAAACTACTGAACCAATTTTAATAAAATTTGGTACACAGAGAGATTGCACCTTGCGAAAGGACATAGAATAGGTTTCATCGCGGAAAATAGGCTTAAGAGGGTTGAATTTAGGGATGAAAAAGATGAAATGTTGTCATCGTCGAAGATAAAATCTGAAACTGTGTATTTAGGCATTGAATAGGAAGTTAATTAATATTTGTACTAGAGTGATGACCTGCGTGACGCAATGGTTACCATGCCGGACTGCCAATCGAAGGGTCCCGGGTTCGATTCCCGGCGAAGCAGAAATTTGAATGATGAGTTTAAATTCCGTTCTCAGTCTGGGTGTTTGTGTTTCTGTCTCTGTGTGTGTCCATGGCACCCACGACACAGGGTATATCTACCCTACTGTGGGTTATGAGTATGAAATGTTATTAATTAAAAAAGAGTTTTTGCCATTTTCAACTTACATGGGCAAGAAATAGGAGATAAATTCGTACTGAATGATAACTCAAAACTCCAAGAATCCGGTCTTGGACTACCAAGTCAATTGAGATACTTTTAATGAGCTGTCAAAACGTGACATCCCCATACATTTTGTATGAGAAAATGATAAGTGACGTCACTTATCATATATAGTCAATTGACTTCATTATTATTGATTTAAGCGGTAATAAAAATCATGTATAAAAAAGAATTAACAATTATATTGCTTTCCAAGCGTCATTTAGTGCAACCTTTTTAAGGTTATGATTTTGAATTTTTTTGTGCATAGTGTCCAAGACCCTATTTGTTAACCTCGGGTCAGTAGAGTCTGCCAGAATTTCTGAGATATTCTGTAAATGGTAGGAACAACCTGCATAGTCCCTGTAGCTTCGGGATTAAGAATAGAGCTACGGTATCTCCTGCCTGATCGTAAGAGGCGACTAAAAGGGGGCTACCGGGGTTGCGGATGGTGAGAATGGGAGCTTGACCCGTCCGGCGGCGTGTGAGTGGATGCATGCTGCCGTGAACGCCTGAAGGTGCAGGGAAGAATATCTGCTCTCCCGAAGATGGGGCCGTTCTGGGGCGCCGCGCGTTGAGGACACCGGTGCGTTCCAATGGAGATCCCGGAGTCCACACAAGCGCAGAGGCAGGCCGCTGAGGGGGTTTTAGTGCTGTCAAATCCCACATAACCCGGTATCCACTCCCAAAGTGTCGGGTCCCCCCCCCCCCACCCCCGATACCAAAAAAAAAGGAACAACCTGCATGATTACTCTGGAAAATGTTTGTGCCGCTAATGGGTGCAGCGGCAGATGCACATTTTGAAATGGTTAGGGAATAATTTCGCACGAATTGATTTAATTATCAGTATTATTTTTCATCTAAATAGTATTTTCAGTAGGTTTTCATCTAGTATTTTTAAAAAGTACTCACACATTTTGATGCACAATCATAATAGATGCACTTTGTTCAATTTCCATATTTTATAACACTTGATATAAGTACACGAATTTTACTAGTATACAGACATTCGAGCCATCAGCTGTCACCATCTGCGTCTTACGAATAATAAGATCAGGTCACGTGTCCTGACGCGAGTTTAACATTTTTTACCCATGCCAAATAGTGCACAACGCCGCTAAAGAAGTTTTCACTTCAAATAAACAATGTAGTATAAAAAACTAAAAAACACGCTTTTGTGAAAATAATACATTATATATTTTTATTTATTTATTTATTTATTTATTAATACTTTATTGTTACAACATATAAGTTGAACAAAGGGTGGACTTAATGCCTGGAGGCATTCTCTACCAGTCAACCCTGGCTGATGGTGAGAATTTTTAGTAGGTGGCAACAATATTATATTTACGTAACAAAATTTTAACGCGATTATTTTAAATTTTTTAGTTGGATTTTTTTCATATTATTGCATTGTCATCGGCCCTTGACCCCTGTGCAAATTTTCAAGTTAATCAGACGCTTAGAAGTAGGTGAAAATGAAGTTAAAAGATTTCTTTACATACATACATACATACATACAGGTCAAGCTAATAAAATCGTGTTAAAATGATAACGAACGGACAGACAGACACCGAAATATTTTTTTCAATTTTCTTATTTTATCACGGAACTCTTCTTTTTCCTACGAAACCCTAAAACCTACCACGTGGAAGAACTCAGCGACCCCGTGAGTCATAGACAAAAGACGATACCAAATGTCCTCACACATGTGTATTTGACACACATACGCACACACTGAAATAAACGCTTGAAGACTTGACGGCGCCCCACACTGATAAAAGTATATCTGATAACCTATCAACAATAACCGATTGTTACATTAAAATACATTTGGATTCTTGTCTCTGAGGATAATAGCTGGCGTATTACTTTTTTTTAATTTTTAACTTTTTATAGCTAGGCACAGGTCCTTTAGTAATTAAGCCTTTGTGAATGAAAGAAAAAATAATTATTTCGTATTAGGAATACAAAATATTCATCTAATGAATATAATAATAGTTCATATAATATAATAATACAAGTTACCACATAACAACATTAAAGTTTCTCAAAGGGGCCTCTACGTGTTGGACCTATGTCCCCACGCAAGCCTTCCAAATGACAGGGGGGCTGATTTTGTAATTCCGAAAGAAATTATTTCAATCAAAGTAAATGAAATAATTTCTTTCAGAATTACAAAATGGGCCCACAATTGGCTGATTTTGTAATTCCGAAAGAAATTATTTCAATCAAAGTAAATGAAATGATTTCTTTCAGAATAACAAAACCAGCCCCCGGGTCAAATAACATCTTCGACCCATCACCTATAAGGAGAGATATATAATAATAATAATAAAACATTACCTAGATTTGAAAGCGGCAGAATAACATCGCACCGAAAATTCTTTTATGAGCGCTCAAATAAAAAATAGAGAGACTTTTAAAAAGAGAGTATCATCCTTCTGCGCTTGACTACGGCCCGCACAGTCGGAATCTTCCCCTCTAGCAGGGTTTAAAAATAACAAAAAAATATATAATAATGTTTCACACTCACAGCCCCACAGTTGGATAGATATACCTTATGTTACGGGTACCATGGACACACACATACATAGACAGGAACTTAAACACCCAGACCGAGAATAAGAAAAGAAAAAAAAAGAAAAAAAACGGCAAATTGTTTGTAAAGTAGGTTTACGATCGAGATGTTTACGTGATAACGTCCGCACGAGAAAATCTCCATTCGTTTGTATGCCGCTAGAGTGAGAGAGACGGAAGATCGGTCCACTCACTCGAACGCTATGCCAGCCTCCGCTCGTGAGGATTCCGCGTGACAAGTTTCACGGAATGACTGGCAGCGCTCGAGATGAGACGGGAGATCGGTCCGTCTCTCTCTCGTTATACCTGCGATCGCGCTCGTGAGGTTTTGGTGTGACACAAGTTTCTGAACATGTCACCCGACTAAAACGATTTTAAAGACGTTATCACGTCAAAAAAATGTGGTATAATGGTCACAGACCATGGATATGTACAGATACCCGCAAGCAACCTGAATTTAGCCCGATGTCACATGCTGTGCTGCTGCCGCATCTTGCCAACAAATACTGCATCAATCTATACCTTCGATTTATACAAATAAATAAAGTTGATGTGACTGATTGTTATATTAAAATAACCGCTTTTTACTACATCCATATGATTTTTTTTATAATTTTTGTTTACCTGTCTGTTTATTCCGGCTATTCTCTGAAACGGCTGGACCGATTTTGACGGGACTTTCACTGGCAGGTAGCTGATGTAATAAGGAGTAACTTAGGCTACTTTTATTGTAGAAAAAATGTAAAACTAAACTCCACGCGGACGACATAGCGGGCGGCCTCTAGTCTAGCCACAAAAATATTATCACCCATAAAATTAAAAAGAAAAAAAATCTACTTGTCTCTTATCAGCATGTAGCCTATAACTATGAATTTATTTCGATAAAATCAAACATAGAAATAACTAATTCTTGGACAAATTTACATTTAATTTCCATAAAAAAGTTATACGCGTTAGCATTAATTAGCATTTCCCTCTAATCAAATATGAAATCAATTTAGAACTATAAAAACTTACTATTTTTGACGTGATAACGTCTTTAAAATCGTTTTAGTCGGGTGACATGTTCAGAAACTTGTGTCACACCAAAACCTCACGAGCGCGATCGCAGGTATAACGAGAGAGAGACGGACCGATCTCCCGTCTCATCTCGAGCGCTGCCAGTCATTCCGTGAAACTTGTCACGCGGAATCCTCACGAGCGGAGGCTGGCATAGCGTTCGAGTGAGTGGACCGATCTTCCGTCTCTCTCACTCTAGCGGCATACAAACGAATGGAGATTTTCTCGTGCGGACGTTATCACGTAAACATCTCGCTCGTAAACCTACTTTACAAACAATTTGCCGTTTTTTTCTTATTAATGACATCGCAAACTCTATGCATATTGTCAGCGTCAAGTATAATTTTTGCATCAATTCTTTTGGCAGTTTTGTTGAAACTATATAAATAATATACACACATATATATATATGTAAGTGTAAGATAAATAAATAGATAAATAGCCAGTAAGTCGTCACTAACAACTAGTCAGTCAAGTCAGTCAGATATCCGAGTAAAACGATGGCTAACGTGTCTGATAGAGTTTTAAAGGCTACCCGAATAGTGATATTTTCGTACTGTTGTTTTATTCCACAATACTCTGGTACTGCACAAAATTCCATTATATTTTATTCAATATAACTCAAATATACACTAAGAAAATGACTATAAAACAAGGGACAACAAAACTCTTTCTGCCCGCCAAAATTCAACTTTTACTTTTTTCTTCAATTATGGCATGGCAAACTCTGCACATTGCCAGCCTCAATTATAATTTTTGCATCCCGTATTTGTTGCCAATTTTGTCGAAACTGGACGAGTACTATTAGGTAAAGTCAGTAAGTCGTCAGTAATCACTAATCAGACAGTCAAGTCAGTCAGACATTTAAGTAAAGCGATGGCTTATTTAACAAAACGGAGTTTTGGAGGCAAGATGAACCAACAAATTTTCGCACTGTTATTTTATTTCACAACACTCGTGCACTGTAATTAACTTATCGAACAAAATGCCACCAAATTTATCCGATATAACTCAAAAATACACCAAGAAAATGAAAATAAAACAAGAGCACAACTTGTCTCCTCAGACTTCCCGCCAAAACTTCGCGATTGCATCATATATATACGAGTAAATACTACGACCTAAATACAGATAAAAACCGTTACAACTCTATAATCTGTGGTCGCGTCGTACATCAGGTGTAGACAATTTTTTTTGCGTCTGGTCTGGGCACACAAAATATCCTCCCCTTATTTGATGTTCACATTCTGTTGCTATTATTACTAAGTAACTGAGTTACTACGTTTAAAATAAACTATTTTATTAATGTTACGAGTTCTTATACTTGGTACAGAATGAATTAGAATTGGTTCTTGAATTTCGTCACTATTATGGATAGAGTTGTTTTAAATTCCAACCTGATGTAATTTTCTGATATTGAAAATAATTTTAACAAAATGGCTAGGTATCTTTAGACTTTTAAAATCTTCTGAATCCAATAAGTACCATTGAAAAAAAAATGAAAGCACTGAAGGAAATTTGTTTATAGTAAGCTAATTTTAGTTCCTCTGCATACTTTTTCAAGTCCCAATGTTAAGTGCAAGATTTTCTACAAATTAATGCGCTAGGGCGATAAGAGAAATGCAATTTTGGCCGCGGTCGGGACTGAGATGGGTGACCTAAAATAGTAAAATAATTTCATGTGTACTTCTATATTTCAAAGGGTCAGTCAGTCAGTATGACGCCTTGTCGAAAACTTCTTATTTGAACACACCTAAAAGACAGTTGGTTGCTTGTTTATACTTGATGCAGCGTGCTGTAATAAGCTTTAGGTCATTATTTACTATGTACAGAGATATGAGTTAAGTCTGTGTACCACTACACATAATAATTGACAGGAACGGCAAAAGGCACGGGTCTCTCCCATAACCCGGTCTAGGACTACGAGAACCTAGTCAATTGAGATACTTTAAGTGAGCTGTCAAAACGTGATATCCCCATACACTTTTTATGAGAAAATGAATTGTGACGTCACAAACCATTTATAGTCAATGGACAATTGTTTATTGATTTAAACGGCATTAAAAATCATGTATAAAAATTGATTAATGATTATCTTGCTTCCCAGGCGTGGTTTAAGGTAACCATTTTAAGGTATGAATTTTGATTTTTTTTTGTGCATTTTGCAAAGAGCGTACTCCAACTGCAGATCTGCAACCTGCTTGGTGGAAATGCGAGTTAGTGTTGAACTTGCTGTCAGATATTTTCAAACCGCCCATAAGGCTTCCGACAGGGTTTAACGACTGCCATCTATCGATAACAATTGGGTCCAACGCCAGACGTCGGGCCTTGCGCGCTTAATACATACGTATAAGGATTGGCTGCAACCCTTTTTTGCGTCCCACTGATGGGTAAGGGTGTCTTCCCCTTATTGGAGAGGCCTGGAGCTTACTCCACGCTGCTCCAATGCGGGTTGGTGGAGATATATATATAAGATATAAGGATTACAAAAGCTAAATCAACTATTGCAATAAATACCTTATTATTATATGAAGTCATCACTTGTGAATATATATTGTACAAACATATATTCCCATAATTTATATGTAGCGTGGTGCAGCATTAAAGTTAGGAAGTTAATGTTAATTCGAAAGTTATGTGACATTTATTCCCGAGCTGAATTTAAAACAGACAGACATACAGTGTATAGACTTTGTGGCACCAGTAATCCTATTTTTTATATGTCACGTGTTTGAGTATAGGTACGTGACGTTTTTTTTTTCGGCAAATAAAAGGCTGGCAGCTGGTTTGTAAAGAAAAAGTAGGATGGGTGGCCAACCATTGGCGACGGCAATGGTGAAAAAATAATCATGCTGTCGTTTTTTTCGATATAGGGTTAATAACAGTGTCCTGGTAGTCCGACGACCCGTGTGGCGTAATGGTTACCATGCCGGACTGCCGATCGGAGGGTCCCGGGATCGATTTCCGGCGAAGCAGAAATTTGAATGATGAGTTTAAATTTCTGTTCTCGGTCTGGTTGTTTGTATTTCTGTCTATGTTTGTGTGCAAGGTACCCACGACACAGGGTATACCTACCCTACTGTGGGGCTATGAGTGTGAAAGGTTATTTATTTAGATAGATAGATAATTATCTTTATTGTACACCTACAAACAAAAAACATAGAGAGAGGTTGTACATAGCATTAATATAAATTTGGCGGACTTATCACTAAAAGTGATCTCTTCCAAACAACCAAAAAAAAACTTATTTTAAGAATCGAATTAATAAAATACAGAACATTGGGTTCAGGTGCACGATATTTTCAATTCAATTTATTTATTTATTTAATATTTTGGAAAAAAATAACGGTACGAAAAGCCTTTGCCCTCCAACACTCCATTTGATAAAGTAGCCGTCACTTTACTCGGATATCTGACTGACTTGACTGACTCATAATTACTTACGACTAATTTGACTTTGTATGTTATTTGAATGCCCGAATTCAAGGAAACCGATAAAAACTGCTTACAAAATATTCACTTAACACTGGCAACTAGCAAGAAGGTGCGAACTAAAAAGAAAAAAATAAGAAAAAAATGTATTTTACTGTAAAAAAAGCGTGGGGTGCTTTTTGAGATACTATTGACACCATGCATCCCACGCTATTTTTTAATAAAATACGTTGTCTTCTTATTTTTTACTTTTTAGTAGGTATTTTCACAAAAGCGTGTTTTTTAAACTACATTTTTTATTTTTATTTTTCAGTTGGATTTTTTTTTTCATATTATTGCATTGTCATCGGCCCTTGACCCCTGTGCAAATTTTCAAGTTATCAGACGCTTAGAAGTAAGTGAAAATGAATTAAAAAGATTCCGTTACATACATACATACATACAGGTCAAGCTAATATAAGCGTGTTAAAAACATCATGAGGCACAATGTTCTTAAATAGATTTTAAATTCATAGTGTAACCCTTTAAGTACATGAACTTGTTACATACTGTTAACAAGAATAGTATATGCCTGATTTAAAAAAATAGACCAATAGAAAACTAGAAACACAATACCTTTATCTACGACCATCAGAAAGAGTATCATAGACCAATAGAATAAAAATAAAAACTTGTCTATTGCAGACAAAAAAAGGGGTGAACATTATTACGATTCAAGATTCCCATCAAATTGTAAAGTTATTATTTAAATTAATTCACCCCTGTGAGACCTGTTTGCGTTAGATGTCATGGGAGAGTCCTTGGAGTCCAAGCATAGCTTTTGAAGGTCAAGCTGGCTACCTGTGCTGCTGATAGGACCCCTATCTTAGTCTTGTTAATGTCATGGTCAGTGAGATTCACATGTCACCGTATTATTAGTCTACTTTGAGCTTTTTTCCTTCAGAAATTGATTTATAATACTGGCCACATAAACAGTGTCTTGGCCACTCCGATAACGGAGGAAGTCAGGATGCTACAAAGCTGGCAGGCGTAGGTTTAAGCAAAAATTAATTTGTATTTCGTTTTATATGTGTGCCAGTGCATTTATATGTGTGAGCAGCGATGGCCGAGTGGTAAATAACCGCGGTCTTCGACGCGACCGACCCCAGGTTCAAATCCTCGGCGCGCACCTCTGACAAAGAAATTTGTAATATGCGCATTTATCGCTGCTCCACGGTGATGCAAAATATCGTGATATTTAACTAATTACGATGTTCTTCATCGCCGTGCATGCCCGAGAGATACTTATAATTTCTCGAAAGCATGACGTCCACCAATCCGCACTTGGCCAGCGAGGTGGACTATGGCCTAAATCCCTCTCACTTATGAGAGGAGACCTGTGCCCAGAAGTGGGACATAAAAAAAGGTTGAAAAAAAATGTGTGCCATAATTAATTGTAGTTTGTGTGTGTTCATGTGGTTTAACGGGACGATGTGGTCGCTCATCGACAAAGTGCTTCAATAAATTAAAAAAATGTAAAAACATAAGAATCCAAATTTTTAAGCCTTTTTGTTGAAACCGGGCGATGACTATTAAGTCATAGTCAAATCAGTCACTTTAACAGCGTTCGTGGCGTAGTGGGTGATGAGCCGAAAGCGTGAGGTCGTAGGTTCGATTCCCATCCATAACAAATATTTGTATGATGAACATGACTATTTGTTCTGTGTCTGAGAGTTAATTTATCTATTTAAGTATGTATTTGGAATTATATAAGTATGTTTATCAGCTTTCTGATTACCATAGTACAAGCTCTGCTAAGTTGGGAATCAGATAGCGCTGTGTGAATTGTCCAAATATATTTATTTATTATTTATAGTTAGCCAGATAATATTTGAGTAAAACAATAGCTACTTCACCAGAACGTGTCTGATGGGATTTACGTAAAAACATATTTTCGCAATTTTGTTTTATTTCACAACCTTCAAGCGTTATAATCAACCTAAATCAAACAGAATGACAATTCTTCGTTTTGGTCCAGGGTGCCATAAGGCCTCCGACAAGGATCTATCGATAACAACCGGGACCGACGACTTAACGTGCCCTCCAAAGCATGAAGACGCTCAAATTGCCACTAGAGCTGTCACCCATATCACATGGACTGCAATAGACAAAGTAAATATTCTAACCCAACCTTAGAGCATCAAGGTATGACAGGTATGACACCCGTCAGAGAGGAGTGGCCTTTATGCACAATGTGCCTTCTAGTTACACAACTAGTGTGTCTGTGTGTGTCGATGTAAGTGTTTTCGATACATAGAAAATGACGTTGTTAATTGAAATTGACATATTTAGAATTGTATGCGTCTGTAGCGATGAAAGAATATTTGTGAATGTGTGACAAAATTAAAATGTGCGCGTTCTTCCCCCGCACCAGATTTGGCACAAAAATTATGTATCGAAGCGAGGTCATATGCCGTCTCTATTGAAGGGTGAGTCAGTAACTTTGATGCTCTAAGCCCATTTCACATGGGCTGCAATAGACAAAGTAAATATTCTAACCCAATATTTCTATTTCGTTGACAAATCGACACGCCTATCGAATTCGAGTGACGTAATTGGTCTATGGTACCCTATTTTCGTCAAGGGTACGAGTTATCTACTAGATAACGACTTAATAGATGCATAGATAAACTTATATAGGGTAAAGTAGAAGGGGACATCTATTTATAGAAAAGGACCCTTCTTACCTAGTTTTATTATTAATCTATCTAAGTAAACAGATTGGCGGCAACCCTTTTTGCGTCTCTCTCCCCATTGAAGGCCTGGAGCTTACTCCACCACGCTGCTCCAATGCGGGTTGGTGGAGATGCGGGTTAGTGGCCAACCCGCTGTCGGATGTTTTCAAACCGCTATTAAGACCTCCGACAAGGTTTGACGACTGTTATCTATCGACAACAACCGGGATCGACGGCTTAACGTGCCCTCCGAAGCACGGAAACGCGCATGAAATTTTTTGCCACTAGTGGTCACCTATCTCACACCCGACCGCCCCCGTTTGGCTTAGTTATAATAATATAATTGCATAGATCGTTTTGCGTTCTACATTTACAGCCGGGCCATGCGCGCTTCTACAGCTTCTAGGAAACAGATTAAGTGTAATTTTAATAGAAAAATAGAATTAAAATGTAATTTACATTTCTTTTAGATTCTATTTAAAACTATAGAAATGTAGTTTATAACTTGTGGTCAAGCGGGTGCGGTGTGCGATGGATCACCGTGTGGCAAAATATCATACGTCTTTCAATTGTTCGGAGGGCACGTTTTGCTGTTGTTACTGGTTGTTATCGATAGACTTAAATTAAGCCTTGTCGGAGGCCTTATGGGTGGTTTGATAACATCCGACAGCGGGTTATATTGATACAATTTTTTTTTTTTTCAATTGCATCGCAAACTCTGTGCATACTGCCAGCGTCAAGTATAATTTTTGCATCAATTTTTTGCCAGTTTCAATTAAACTGCCACTGGACGAAGTAATTACAAAGTCAGTAAGTAAATCCTCAGTAATCAGTCAGTCTAGTCAATCCAACATTCAAGTAAAGAGATGGCTACTTTACTAGAACGTGTCCGATGGAATTTTGGAGGCAAGCAGCAAAAACATAGTTTTGGCACTGTTATTCTATTTCACAAACACTCGTGCACTATAATTAACCTATATCAAACAAAATGCCATCAACTTTATCCGATATAACTCAAAAATACACAAAGAAAATGAAAATAAAACAAGACCACAATATGTCTTTTTCGACTTCCCGCCAAAACTCCCATACAATAAGGTTTTATTTTTCACTTCTTAAGGTCGGTTTTTTTTAAATAATTTTGACCAGTTAATTTTGAAAACAGTTGACTTTACAAACGACAGCTAAATCAAATGGTCCGCTTATACCCCAGCCATGTTAAGTAGTATAACGGTTTTCGCCTACGCTGAAAATTAGGTGACTGTCGTACACACAGAAGTTTTTTTTATTATCATAGTTAAACTTCACAGACTTGGCGTCCGTGCCTTTTTTTGCGTCAAGATATTTTGTATGCTTTTTTATTTTATTTTTCTTTTTCTTGTCACGATTAATTGCTCCAGATTTTTTTTATTTAGTTTGTTAGTATTTTTTTGTATTTTTTTAAACTACTATATTATTATTTTATTACATCCAGAAGTTAACATCGCTGTGTTTTTTTTTATTTGAATGGAGTAGCAAACGAGCATGCAGGCCACGTGGTATTAAGTGGTCCCTGCGCACAATGTGTGTGATGCACACATCTACCTCAAAGAGTCGTTCTTGTTCATGCTTCTCCAAGAGGGTTGGTGGAGTGGACATATTATGTAGCGACAGCAAAAGGATGATAGTGTGAATTAATTAAAATTGTGGTATGAGTCAACGTCTGATTCCGATTCGCATCAAAGTTAGCGGGTTTTTTTTTAGCTGATAGTTTTCATCGAATTTGGTTAAACGTGGGTTTCATCTGAGCATACTTCCAGTGATTGTACATATTATTTAAATTAAAATAGAAGCAAGCTTGAGACTTGCAGGAGGTCTCACCGATTGTCACATTATGTAAGGCTGGTTAGCAACCTCACCGTTCCACGGATACACGATAAAATGCTACTAGAAATAGGTGCAGTAATGGTCATGATTGCAATGAAAGTTCTTCAACTTTTTAAATAATATTTTCATAATCGTTCATCACCTATCTCCAAGAGTACCGCATCTGAACCGCATCCTTAATGACACCTTTCACGCCAATACTCGTATTATCCAGTTTTATCTCGTAATGACTGAAATGGCCATACAAATATCGTGTGTAAGACAGAGACAAAATCACTATAACTGGCGTCTGTTAAGCTCTTTGAAACAGTCGTTTTAATCTTGTACCTAGTTTTTTTTTCTTTTTCTTTCTGCAATGGCAACGCACGATGTAAGCATTTTACCAGTGTTGAGAAAAACATTAAAATTTAATTTAATTTTAATTAAAATTTGGCCGTTTCATTGAAACTGGATGACATAATAATAGTCAAAATCGTCAAATAATAGTCAAAGTCATCCGTAATTAGGCAGTCAAGTCAGTCAAATGTCTAAGCAAAGTGATGGCTAGTTATAAAAATCCTACAGAAAAAACGGAATTTTATTTTTTAATAAAATAGTTTTTTCACAAGAATGAAATATTTTCCGTGGGTAAAAAGTAGCCCATGTCTCTTTTCAGCCTCCCAACTATCTCCATACAAAAAAAACAATTCAATCCATAGCACCGTTGCGACGTGAAAAAAGGAAAAACAAACTAACAAACACACACTATAATGATAATATACCTTCACAGCTATAATGATAGTATGGATCTGTTAAACAATCTAAAATTTTAGGATTGGTAGGTAGCTATTTTATCCTTTTACAATTTTTTTCAGCCCAATTATTTTATCAAAACGTTATTGACAACACAATCCCTACTAATATTATAAATTCGAAAGTAACTCTGTCTGTCTATCTGTTCGTCTGCTACGGTTTCCCGCTTAAACATTAGTTTACCAACCAATTTTAATAAAATTTGGAACACAGATAGAGTGGACCTTGAGAAAGGACAAAGGATGGTTTTTATCCTACGGGAACCTAGTCTAGTCATTAATAAAGGATACTACGTAAGTACTGTATCATGATCAATATTATATTCTGCCATAGAAAAAAAGTTTGGGATATTTTTTTTTCAATATTTTGATGAACCTTTATGATCAGTTTAAATGATATATTTTTTTTACTTCATATTGTTTATTTTGGTCTATAATAATTACAAGTGGCATATTATTCAGGTATATTTCATCAAAGTGCCTTTAATAATGTCATTGATAAGACAGAGACAAAATATTTTAAGGCTAATTTAAGAGATGTTTAACACTGAAGTGAAATTGAAAATTTTAAATAGGTAGGTACTATTTAATTGAATACTAAATAATAAGGACAGGACGTTTATTTACTAAAAACTGTATGTAAGTTATTACCTACAAGTTATTACCTACTTAGCGGGTTTCAAAGTGTAAAATGATAGCAAATAACAGAAATGACTAAAGAATATCACCATTTTTTCTAATTAAAAAATCGATAATTTTGCTAATTCCCAATATTCCCATCCCGTGCTGGTCAAATATAGTCATGAAAAAAAAAAAAGTAACGCGTGTTACTTCATCCAATACTTCCAGTATTGGAATGATTGAAATATTTTTTGTATAAATATTAGAATAGGCCTGATTATTTTTTGTTTTTTTTTTTTTAAAGAATTGGATAAAATAATAAACAAACACAGAAACGCAGTTAATATAAAATGAATAAGGCAAAAAGTGTTTTATAAATTTAATCCTCCTGTATAATAAATAGGAAAAGGTTGTTTAATCAAAATTTCGATCCAAAAAAGCAAGCATGAATAAATGATTATAAAATAAATTTTGGTTTAAAGAATTGTTATATTTATGTAATTATTTGCCTTTGGGAAAAACTGCTGGGAAACTGGGAACTTCTGGGATTTTTTTTATATTGACTCTTTTACAAAGATATCCAAATTTGAAACGAAATACCTGATATGACAGAAGGTAATTCTTATTTGTACCTATGATTCCAACTTACTTCTTTCTTCTTCTACTGATTTTTATGTATTTTTTATAGTTTATAGGTAAAATGTTATTTGTTGTAAATAAGCTACATGTTTGTCGAAACTAATTATTTTTAGAAATAAATAGTAGCCATAATAAATATTTACCTATTTAATACTATATACAATATAATTTGAAGACCGGCCATGCCGGAATGTCAATCAAAGGGACCCGTGTTCGATTCCCGGCCTAGCAGAAATTTGAATGATGAGTTTAAATTTCTGTTCTCGGACTGGGTGTTTGTGTTCCTGTCTCCGTGTGTGTCCATGGTACCCACGACACATGGTATATCTACTCTACTGAGGGTCATGAGTGTAAAACGTAATTTATTTAATACGCTATGCCTACTACTACACGCAAATTTTATACATTCCCTTACATAATTAATCTCGAAAAATTATTCACAAATAGAATATTATATGGATATAAGGGAAAATTGACACACGATAATTTTTGCTATAATTTTAAATAACATGGTCAGTGGTGAGTGGAAAGTAATTAATGTAATTAATTTTTCATTGTTCTCAGTGTTTTAAAATAAAAATAAATAAATTACACGCACACCTTTATAACAAATTAAATACAATCTGCATTTAAAAAGCTTCACTAACCGATAATATTATGATGAAAAATTGGAAAACTTAATAATTTGATTTTCATAAGTAGGTATTACAGTTTTTTTTTTTCAATTATGGCATCGCAAACTCTGTGCATACTGCCAGCGTCAAGTATAATTTTTGCATCAATTTTTTGCCAGTTTCAAAGAAACTGGACGAAGTAATAACAAAGTCAGTAAGTCGTCAGTAATCAGTCAGTCTAGTCAGTCCAACATTCAAGTAAAGCGATGGCTACTCTACTAGAACGTGTCCGATGGAATTTTGGAGGCAAGCAGAAAAAACATATTTTAGCACTGTTATACTATTTCACAACACTCGTGCACTGTAATTAACCTATATCAAACAAAATGCCATCAACTGATATAACTCAAAAATACACCAAGAAAATGAAAATAAAACAAGAGCACAAAATGACTTTTTCGACTTCCCGCCCGTATTACAGTTTTTAAACTCATTTGCTATTTAATTTTTAAATTCAGGTATTAATAACAAGATAACAATTGTATTTTGCCATTCCGATTACAAGAGACAAAAATAATGATATTGCTGGACTTGAAGTTTATATTCAAAGGGGACAAATCATATCAGTAACTAGTTGGGTTTGGAAATAGGAAATTTATTAGTATCATTTAGAAGACAATACTTATCCCAAAGAAAAAAACTTTCGTGAAATTGGCCCTTCAGGAATAGTAAGTATTCGTTGTAGGTATGTTGTTTTATGTGCTATTTTTATATTAAATTTTATCCTGCACCTATAATTATTTATTCCCTTTTTTCTCATCGCATGCAAACTTAATAGAGAAATTCTAACGTGATTCTACGGTTGGCGTGACCCATACACTGCTAAAAAACTCAATTCCTTTCGATAAACTTTGTTAGATAGATAGCTAAAAAAACAAAGACTTTTAATGATTTAATAAACCTCGTGGGCGATGTCACAGTAAAAGCTGGTAAGGACAAAAATAACGTTGTTGCCAACCAGAATTAACCAATTTATTTTGACTGCAGTGCCTCCTTACAACTTGGTGATGACGCCCACGGGATCAGATTCATTTGTGGGTTATTTGGTGTACAAGAAAGGAACGTAGGACTAATATTAATAAATAAAATCGTATATTTCACATTATAGGCTTATTAATATTACAAAAAAAAACCATTTTATTTATTTAAACTTAAAGTATTACCTTAAAAATAAGGAACACAAGGGCGTGCTTCATGCCTAAATGGCATTCTCTACCAGCCAACCCTGGGTGACGAGTAGAGCTTGTGGTAGGCGCATACTAAGTCAAAAAATAGTAATAATAAAAATAAAAAAGAACTCATGTGTGTAAATATTGAGAACAAATAAGTTAAAAATGTGTATGACTAAATTCCATTAAAACTTCCCTGTTTAAAATACTATATTGTAAATGAAAAGAAGTTCAGATTAAAACTTTCGAAAAATTATTTTGTCTGATGAACTATTACTTACACATTTGAAAATAAATAGATAGTGAGTTTTATATAAATGAACATTTTGTGAGTTTTAGACTAATATGAAAGAGATTTAAATACCTACTTTAATAATAAGATTTTAACAGTTTTTTGATTATTAAATTTCCTTATAAAATATAAAAATGTTTCTTGTACAGATTTATTCAATTTTATTTTACTTATACCTATTTTATTTATTCAAAGATATCTTCAGAGGAGCAATTTAAAAAAACTTCTAGATTTTATTTAAATATACATTATTAATAATAGTGATTTCAAGTCTCTACATTTAAATTGTACTGTGAATTATTTTGCCTATACTTTATAGGCAAACATTCTGGTATTTTTGACAATCTCTACAATCGTTTTGGACGATTCCGACGACGATTGGAATATTTTCGAAGAAAAGTTGATAAATTAAGCACCGTTCTGAACATAAAAGTATACATTTTTGTAAAATATTAAATTTTACATATTTTTATGCAGTTTTCGATAGCTTAGGAATTCAATAATAATGTCAAATAAGCAAATAAAGGACTCTACATTTACTTAAAGAGCAAAAGCCCGTGTCCCGTTATGGCTCTATTAAAAATGCTAATTATTTTATTTTCGAAATAAAATGCGATAAGTAAGTAAGATATATACCTAATCTATCATAAATAAGAGGGATAATTATATTTTATTAATTTAAAAATATACAAAAATCACTTGAAGTAAAGTCGGTCGCGCGCTCTTCAATATCGGGGTAAAGTTGGTAAATTATACATTTTTAAGATAAAAAATGTGTTGTTTTAGACAAATTAGGATTAATACTCACCTAATTAAGAAGAATCTCGTAGAAATATCCAATTGAAACAGTCATAGAAACACTTTGCTTCCACGGTCTCTGTCCAAGCACATACACTTAGCGAAATCGCTTAAAAAACAATGTTCACGTCCGAATTTCGCAAAAAAATTAACACATTCCCAAACTAGAAGGTCCAGAGGGTCGGAATCAAGGGTATTCTAAATAGGCCTATAAGAATCTTATTGGATACTTTACGCCGATATTTGTGCAAAAATTTGGCGCGGCCGCCCGGACGCCGCGTATTTAGGCCTACGACGGCAAGAGCGCGCGTGCGCCACCACGACACAAAGACTTACCTTACGCCTTCCCGATAATATTTCGCGACCGATAGCGCTGGATAAGGTCCCGATAAGGGCTTACGTACGTACTTGCTTCTAGCATCACAATTTTCGCGAACGATACATGTGTGCACGTGTGAGGTAAGGACGCAAAGGTCGGGTTTTAGGCGCGTTTTTAACTTTTCGCGAGGGGTGACCGCTGATCCCAGGACTAAGGGTGGGTTTCGTCGCGAGGGTGGGAAGGGTGAAAGGCTTAGGGTGGGTGAGGCGGTGAGAACGATGGCGCGCGGGCGAGTCACGACGCTGAAATGGCTAGTGGCAGAGACTCGTACCGTTCGTTCTAACCTTGCCTGGCGACCTCGTGGCCTGTGTTATGCCTAAATGAAGAATCTGACTATAGCCAACCGAGTATACCTACCAAAAATTTTTGGGGGCCCGGCTTCGATTAATCGAATGTATACTCTATTTTTGGTATGGAGTTGCTGTTTTGGAATTGTGCCATCTTTTTTGGTTACTTTCTCTTTACTAAATTTTTGTATTATTTGTTGGTCGTATTCGTTTTCAAAAATATGTTTATTAAATAATAGAGTTGCAAGTTTTTTATTTTATTTGGTATAACAAATTTAGGAGCCTATCAAATTTAGTTTTGTTGGCCCCCAAAGTAAATAAAATTGCAAAATTAAAATTATGTACAATTTAGATTTTCATTTAAAATAATATTTTCATTTAAAAAAGGGTTGATGAAATAAATGAAATTATTTCATCAACCCTTTTTTAAATTATCATTTCGTATAGCAACCAATTTGAAATATGAAGGCATAACGAAATTTAGGTACCTACTTATGTAAGTAATTTAAGTATAGGTACAAGTCAACTCATTCGTCGGATAACTGAAGATACCTAGTCAATTAACTTTAAATATTGTTAAACATATTAAAATAAAGGTAAACAATAATCAACTGCGGTAATATCGTTAAATCAAGAATTTTTATTAAATGTGCTTTAGCCTACGGGATTTGTATCGATTTTCTCGAAAAACATTTTTTACATTACTTATCCCTTTTTTAAATCTTCAATGTTTTGTGCGTGATCATTGACCAGTATAATAGAGCATAGTTCTATTCCTACCCAGTTAACGAGAATTTTACCTCAGAGTTTTTGATAGCTGACGTGGTCATTTCATAATAGGTATAGCTACTATTCGAGAAAAAATTCACAGTAATAATATAAGTTTAATAATATACCTTTTTTCCTATAGAAATTTAAGCCAAAATTATTGTTGGCACAAAAAAATTGTTTTATTCCTTTCAGTGACTTTGTAGTTTACAGAATAACAATAAAAATAATAAGCTTAACAAACAGCCCAGTCAGTTTATTAAGTTTATCTAAACTTTAATTAATTTACAATATAAATTCCAGAGTTGTTTTATTTTACAGTAAGTACTTGAAAAAAAACTCCAGCCGTTACAAAATATAACCCGCCGCTAATATTTCAGGATTTTTGGTACCTTATTAAATCTTACGGTTTTAATACTATTTTCATTTAAATTTATCTCCATCATCATCAATCAGTTCTCCCAATTCTGGATTAAATTTAAAAAAGGGAGGGTTTAAACGTAAATTATTAATAAACACCTGATGATATCTAATATTATTATATATTTTTTTTTACTTTTTATCTATGACAGTACTAAAATCCAAGTTTTTTTAAATTGAAGTTATAGGATGTAATTTTTTTTTTACAAATCTCGGCCGTTTTATGTTTTGTATGAAATAATTATTCATTTTCACATCGTAATAACTTTACGTTTTCATTGCTCTATAAAAAATCTGATTTTAATTTAGTTAAATCAGCCTTAATTATTACCTACTCAAAAATATTTAATCAAGTGCTAGACCTAACCATTATTATTATTTATTTATTTATAAATTATATATATTCCTGCTGATAAATTTAAAATATTTTTATTTTTTAATTTATTAGAAACGTGACTCACTCACTCATCACGATATCTCGAAAACCACTTGTTTATAAAAAGGAAATTTTTCAGAGTGGCAGTAACTAAGTATATTAAGTAGACTTGCGCTATGGTTTTTGCTATATTTTTTACTATAATATAGTATTCTCACAGGGTTTTCGAATATTTATATGAAAATCCTTGGTTTTATTGACTTCAATTGAAATTAGATAGAGAAAAAGATCAAAGTAAGTAAATGTCCGTAAATTGGAAAGATGGCAATACAGGTGACATCATCCTTAGAGGGTATTTTTTTTTTATTTGAATGGAGTAGCAGACGAGCATGCAGGCCACGTGTTGTTAAGTGGTCGCTGCAGCCCATGGACATCTACATACAACCTCAAGAATCATAGGTAAGTCTTGTCTGAGGTCGTATACAGTTGCGCTGCTACTCCGGAGGCTGGTGGTCGCCTCATGTAAGTGTGGCAAAATTAGGAAAAGTTTGAATTGCAATTGAGATGCATGAAATCTACGAAATAAGTTCTTATCAAGCTGATGATCCTTTTTAACGAAGGTGAAGCCGCTGTGCTTGGTTAGTTTATAAATAAATTTACTATTTTTTATTTCTTTTAAATTTTGTGAAGTCTTTTTTAAGTTATGAAAATTTTATTGCTAGTTTATTAAAATTTTTATTAGACTTCTGCCAGCGGCTTCGTCCGCGTGGACCCGTTTTATAGGCTCCCGTAGAATAAAAACAATCCTATGTCCTTTCCCAAGGTCCACTCTATCTGTGTTCCAAATTTCGTTAAAATTGGTTCAGTAGTTTAAGTGGCAAAGCGTAGCACACAGACAGACAGACACACAGAGTTACTTTCGAATTAATAATATATAGTAGGGAGTGTCATATATCATAGGTACATGACGTCCTCCGTTTTACTGCTCATTCTAGTAGGTACCTATTTGTTCAAACAGAGTATCCCTATACTGCTCTGTTTCCATGTTTAGTTTATTTTAGAAAATAATATCATAAGTAGTGAATTATTAAAATAAAAGCGTGAAAATCAATTCCTTTTTAGGTATTCTGATTCTTTATGAATACCAGTCATGTTTAATATTATTTGCCATTTTATTTTTACAACATAAATACTTAGGTTATTTTAGTAGTGTAGGTAGTTTTAGTTATTTTAGGTTGTAGGCTTAGAGCATCAAAGTTACTGTCTCACCCTTCAGTAGAGACGGCATAGCGTCTCACTTTGATACCTACATAATTTTTCGATTGTCCGCATGTGGCTAGTTAAAAAAAATGTGAATACTTTACAAATGTTGACATTAAAATATAGGTAGGTACTTATAGAACCCTTTACGACAATAAATGAATAACATTTTTTAAAAGTGTAATCTAATTAATTCTTTTATAATTCTGAATTCCTCTTGAAGAAAAATACGGCAAACTAATTGTACCAATATTAACGACCTTTGCAAACACACATAGGTACTTACTTGTAAATAAAAATAAAACTAAACAAGTAATAACTTAACGGAACTTTAGCTTTAAATATTACATTGTATATTACATATACATCCAGAGACTAAAATCGATATTTTAAAAATATCGATATAACCACAAAACAGGATAGATATATAGATAGGAAAATAGCGATTAAAATATCGATAAATTTATCGATATTTTAAATGGATAATGTACGAAATAATTTTTGTTAGACAGATTTGGCTAGCGAGAGGATCGGGGATTCCCGGCGGAGCGACACTGACAATAAGTGTTTGTTTTTGTTTTGCGTTTTGGTAAGCAACAAGGCCTTATCGTAATTTTTAACCTCAGATTTTAACGATATAAATATCAATAATAGAAAAATCTATAAATTTTAGTATCGATATATTTTTTATCGATATTTTAGTCCCTGCCTACATCTAAGCTGTTAATATTAAGTTGTGCATACATTTATAGACTTGTAATTTAAGTGTAAAAATTAGACACTAAACTTATACTGTTATGTTATGCTCGTGTACGCTATCATTTTTGTTTTCATATGTTAAAAAGCATGTTCCCATTTAAGTGAATTTTGTAAATTCATAATGAGAATAGACTTCTTTAAAACTAAACCTAAGTAATATGCAAATTAGCAACAAAAACATTAAGAATTCTGTAATTTCATATTTAAAATCTACATTCCCTAAGGATATTAAATACGCATACTTATTTTTTTATAATTAATTATATAACCTTCCCTAAGATAGATAAGGTGGCTGCGTCCCACTGCCGGGCACGGGTTTCTTCTCATTATTGGAGAGGCCTGGAGCTTTCTTCTCCTCCAACCTCAACATCAATAAGTGATGGAATAGGTTTATATGGGTTAGTATATATTCATATTTTTATTAAACTTAAGTATATGACTGTAAATAACTAAACTAAAGTAAGTTTTAAAAACTCATGAATTTAATATAAAAAGCCTGCATGTTTCGTCTATAAATCCGTGTATAACATGTTACCTAAAACACAGGTGTCATTGCCCCTTTGGACAAACCTTAGCCTATGGGCAAAGTAATGTCATGTTAAATATTTAAAAAAAACCACTCCAAGCTTGGAGAGAAAAGTCTTAACATAACTTCAAATATATAAATGGTAGCCAAGCAACATTGCAATGCAAAACGTAATTACAAAAAATTATGTCAAATCTTATGAGCTTACCCCATGGCCTAACTTTACGATGCCTAAATTTTGATCGAAAAATATTTTTGATACATTATATTTTTATTTAATTTCATATATTTTACGAACTAAAAAGTATAAAGTATTTTTTAATTACAAAGAGTTTATATTACAGTAAGTAGTAGGTTGAACAATAAATCATAATTAAATACTTAAAAATATCAATTATTCAGAGTAGAATACTTAGAGATAATTAGTTATTATGAACGATTGTTCGACCTTCTATCGTAATATAAACTCTTTGTAATTAAAAATTATTTTCTATTTTTAGGTTTGATTATCTTTAAAAGCATTCATTTTTAGATTTTTAAACTATTACCTATTTATTTGTTTCAATTGAGTGGATGCAAATATATTAAGAATTAATACCTACATGAAATATAAAACCAATATTTTAATAAAAGTACTGAATAAAATATTCGTAATTTTTTAAAAGTATCAAAATAAATAAAGGAAATTTTACATTCCAACTGAAATTTAAGTTTTTTACTCTGTAATAATAATGTTGTTAGGCGTTGAGAAGAGCAGAAAAAAGATCAACAGAAAAAAGTAATAATATAAATTCAAACTATCAGTCAGTACCTACGTTGAAAAAAAAATGATTATAAAAGGCATGTTATTGTCATCAGTAAGTAGTAAATGCAGGTCATGTGGTGTTAGGTGGTTGCCTAACCTGAAGCCCGAGTCTTATCTTAGACAAGCAGTTGCGTTGCTACTCCGGAGGCTGACAGTAGCCCCATGTAAGTCTGACAACAACCGCACCTTTTCTAGATACTACACGGCAAAAGTGACACTTAGCTAGGGATGCAAACGATACATCGATGTTTACAAAACATTTTATACTTACTTACGTTACTTCTTCAGAGATCCGCTGGCTTAGTTTTGGTTAACAACGTCATCTACTGAAGTAGCTGCGAATTAAAAAGATAGTATTACAAACAACTCGATAATAGATCGTCAGGAAGAGTCATATTTTCAGTTTATATTTAAGGTGATTATCGCATTGCTAGTACATTATTAAAAACACGGATAAAATGTTATTTTTTTCTATAAATGAACCCTAACTGGATAAATTTATTGCTCCCGAAATCCGCTATGATATGGCCTAAATCCCTCTAAATTGTGTGAGAAGGAGACCTGTGCCCAGCAGTGGGACATAAAAATGCATCTACTAAATTTCATGAAAATTGTTGGAGCCGTTTTCGAGATTATACACACAAGAATTGCTCGTTTAAATTATTAGATACCATTTGTAATGGATCAAGGAGGAAAAAAAACGTCGATGTATTGTTTTTTTAACGATATTTTTTAACACTAATGTTTGTCAATACTTATTAAGAGGGTGACAGACATGCGTATCAGTACGCGTACTTTTGGCACAGTACAAAGAAGAACAAGCAGTACAGTAACTTGATCTTATCTTATATACTTATCGCCCGAATGTGAAGCTGATATTATGACGTTACTGTACTGTTACTCCTCTGTATTGTGCCGCAAGTATGCGTACTTACTCGCACGTCTGTCACCCCTTTTACATTACATAAATGGATGTTTTTAAAAACGATGTTGCATCCCTACTCTTTCTGCTTGTAGGCTATGTGACGTCACATCCAAATGAATATGGCACCCTCTAAAACACAATATCATATAGAGAAAATGTTTTGATGATAATGTTATGTATTGATATTATGTATATGGACCCAAAATCGTAATAAAAGGTGCAAATCAAATTCTAATTTTAAACATATGCATCTTATACAGCTTGAGCATGTAGGTATTATTTATGTGTACATATATAGCAACAGCATTCTATCTATACATACAAAAAACTTCTGGCAAAATTTCTGGCAATAAAATAAAATATCAGTTTTCGTGCTTAATGTCACTGTTCTTCGTCCGCCTACCTAAAATTCTCTCCAACACCCAGGGTTGACTGGCAGAGAATGCCATTAGGCATTAAGTCTACCTTGTAACCCCTAGATTAAGGTGGTTCCAAATAATAAATAATAATAATAAAAAACACTTAATCTGACTGACTCATTCCACAGCAGTTTAAACTACTGAAACTAGAAGCATAAAGCCGAGCTGCTCACTTATATTGTAGAAGACGTTATGGAAGATCTCTTTATCCTATATCCTTTGGACGACTACTAATACTTGGCTAAGTATCATGGGCTCCAATTTTATATTTTTATTTTATTTTATTTTATTTGGAAAACATACAGTATTTTAATAAAGGAAAATAATAAAAATAATTGAATACTACTAAATTATTGAGCTGTTTTCTGTATGAAGAAAATTATAGTTTTCTGAAACTTAATGATTATTCTGTTTGAATTAATAATACACAATTTTGAAACTTAGTCCCGAGAAATATCCTTAAGTTTCTAGGACGTCTAGATTATCCTGGCATTTTATCCGGAAGTTTATTCCCATAATTTACCACGTTAAAAGTACCTACGTATATCATTGTTCACGGCAATAAAATAAAACCCGTAAGTTACTTCCATGAAATCACAAATAATTCCTAGGTAGAGTACTTAGTATCATGAAAAATGATGAAATAAAAATAAAGTTTAAAAATGAAATCCTTATATAATACTTCCTGAAAAATGACGCTCTGAAAAGTAAAGAATAAGATTATTACAGAATAAAATTGTTTTAGTTTTTATAGAATAAAAATCTTATTTCTTACTTTTCAGAACATAATTTTTCGACAATATTATTTTTCGGGCTTGAGCTGTAGACCCCCGGATCCGCTAGTGTTGAAATTAATCTTTTTTCCAATTTTCACCAATCTGTATATTTTAAAAATAAAATAAAATTATGACAAAAATTAAAACCTATTCTTGTGTTCTTCTGGACGTAATAATATAGTAACAACAAAATTATGGTTACGTTGCTAATTTAAAGTGCTCATTATTACCTAAATAATAATTAATCTTTATAAGTAAATCCAATCTCAATGTACCTAGTACAATTTTATTGTCCTGCTTCTGGAGTGTAATAAGAGTTTATAGTTGTAGTTATCCCATCATTTCTTCCAACTTTAAACCCAGTGATTTCGTACCAGCAATCTTCTAGAGCTATTTCCGTTTTATGCATAAAGAAACAATACCTTGAAAAGAAATGGTAGTTTATTAAATTTTTTGGAATGCTATTTTTAAGTCCATCGGTCTTTAAGTTTACAGTTTATGATCTTAAGTTCATTATTTACTGTTGGAAAAGTATCTGTGGCTACTTTTTTAGTTTCACATCAAAAAACTATGAGCTCTACATTAATGTAGAGACTTTGTACAGAATTAGAAACTAGCGCCATCTATGAGACAATTCGTAAGCCGTGCTTAATCTATTGCTCGCTAGATGGCCTTATGAAACTAAGTTGATACTTCTCGTCAACAGATGGCAGTACAATCTACTGCTAATTTCACGTTGGATGATTGAAAATATAACTTTTGCTTTAAAAATAAAATTTTGACGTGTAAACGTAGCTAACTTCAAATCATTACACACAAGTTTGAAAGATGGCCTCCGTAAAGTTTGCAGTTGTTGATGTTAACGATTATTTATCGAAAAAACAGGCAGCAGAGCCTGATTTAGCCGCAGACTGGGCTCAGTTAGAAGAACTATATAACAAAAAGTAAGTGTTATTTCATGTTTCGCCTCTCACTATTTGTTTGGTCTTTGATAAGTTACGGGGTTATGTTTTTCAGACTATGGCACCAACTTACGCTGAAACTGCAGGAATTTGTGAAGCACCCGTCGCTACAAAAGGGAGACAACTTAATCCAACTGTACAGCAACTTTCTTAGCATTTTCGAAAACAAGTAAGTGATTTGCAAGTCATTTTATTCATAATGCCTTTGTACTAACGGTAAACTATGCGGCGAATTTGCATTCGCGCCGTCCTAGGCCTATGCCATGTAGCTATCAGCCGCTCCTTAACTACACTAGATTTGCCAACTAGTGAGCTCACGATAGGTACTTCCTGCAGTGCAGCCGGAAAAAGTTAGGATGCTTAAACTGCGTTTCCACAAGAGATGTAAGTTTGGAGAGTGCACTGATTTGCGTAGCGACGAATAAATCTGTTAAAAACTAATAAAACCTCTTCACTTACCCTTCATCCCTTCCATCCATTCCCGAATAATCTATTTATACTATCTAAAGTTGTAAAATTTTTATTTTTTGTGTCAAAATCATGCAGAGTTATTCACAGTCACATAAACAGCATGCATATGTTTTACAATCATTGTTGGATAAAGAAAGAAAGGGTGTGGGAAATACCTGGTTCACATATTATTGTGTCATGGTGGTACATACGCGTGCGTCCATTCTTCCAAAATCCTTCATATGTTGATTTTCTTAGTGAAGTGATGATGTGTGCACTCGATATGCGACACATACAATAAAATGTTGATTGATGATGATAGCCTTACTGAATAGCATAGTTGAAGGGAACTTCGGTAGCTCGACCTAACTCGGCGCGGGGCAGAAGACTAATCACTGTCCGTCACAATTTCACGTCCTACTTCCAGGTACCGTGATAGTTGGGATGTAGGTAGGAGATGAAAGTTTCATTCGGGAATTGAATGTTGTAAATTAACAATCATATTTAGCGGTATTGACACTGTCCTGACCATTTTGGATAACCAGGACTTTACTGTATATATTTATTTCTTTTATGAACATAATCCACACATATATGACAATAATTTGTAGATATACCTGCTGCACTGATTTATTTATTTATTTATTTTCATTGATTAGAACGGATTGCTCCAGTTACACTACTGATGTAATATATATATTTTTTAACTAATTATGTTTTATTTCCAGAATCAACCCGCTATCTCTAGTGGAAATAGTAGCGTTCATAGTAGAACAGTACACCAACAAGAAGGATGCCATTACATTCCTTGAGAAGGTGGAGACTAAGGTCAAAATGAACGATGAGGCTCTCGCTCTATGTAAGGTTTGTATTCTTTATTAAACACTTATATGCGGACATCTGACGGGCATCAGCCTTGTAGCAGCGCAGCATACTACCTCAAAGAAACCTTAGGCCTATTTTATATGGCCTGGCTACCCTGAAATGATTTAACTTCACATGATGAAACTAATCTGGGGAACAGTACATTTTTCTGTGAGAAAAAGTAGCCCATTCTAATCTTAATCTGTATCAAATTCCATCCTTAACAGATCAGTAATACATGCATAATTGAGACAGTACCAATTCTATAGAATAGACTTTTTTGTCTGTAAGTATAGTTCCATAAGGTTTTCGGACACCGGTACATACTGGAGATCCCGGAGTCCTCCCCAAGCGCAGAGGCAGGCCATGAGGGCGTTTTACTGCAGTACAAATCCCACATAACCCGGTATCCTCTCCCAAGGTGCTAGGTACCTTTTGAATGTTTTCCCCCGATACCAAAAAAATATTACCCATCTCACACCGACCGTGCCCGTGTCACTGGACTATGTAGATCGCTTGGTCTATGTATGCTAAGTGAGCCTTATTGTTATATGTGTGTGTGCTTAAAATTATCACATCTTTGTAGGTCCTCCAAGGACAGATATACCTGGAACAGCTGAACGACTTGGACGCCACAGAGAAGATCATAGAACAGCTGGAAGGTTCCCTCGAAGACGCAGATGGTGTCACTCCGGTACACGGCAGGTTCTACAAGTTAGCTTCGGAGTATTACAGGTAAGGAAATGTATGTGATAGCTGTGCCCCATGCTTTTACTCGCATTAGAAAGTATCATTAGAATGTAGTAAATAATTATTCTCGGCAAAAGGAGTACAGGCCGCCCTTCAACCATGTGGACTGATGACCTGAAGAAGACAGCGGGTATTCGCTGGATTCAGAAGGCCCAGGACCGGGAGGAGTGGCGAACGTTAGAAGAGGCCTATGTCCAGCAGTGGACTATAAAAGGCTGATGGATGGATGGACAATGAATACATACAAAAGATACAATGTAAAGAAAGCAAAAGGCTGTCTTATTGCTACAAATAGCAATCTCTCCCAGACAACATTTTTTTTGTAATCAGTTTTGTTAAACCATTTGTTTGTAATCAGCAATTCACGTACACAAATCAGTTTGATTATTTATTCATATTATTATTATTATTTATTCGTATTATTATATTGTCCACCAATCCGCACTGTCCACCAATCCGCACTTGGCCAGCGTGGTGGACTATGGCCTAAATCCCTCTCACTTGTGAGTAGGAGACCTGTGCCCAGCAGTGGGACATACAAAAGGTTGAAAAAAAATTTATTCATATGTAGTATTCATACTTCTAAGTACAGAAATGATAAAATTCCATATAAACTTTACCCCCCCCCCCCTTTCACCTCCTTAGGGGTTGAATTTCTAAAAATCCTTTCATAGTGTTCACTTACGTCATGAAACGTACAGTAGTATCGGCAGTGCGTTGATACATATATGTCAAAGAGTCAGTTCTGCCTTTTATATAATGTTACTTCCACGTTGCAGAGTCCGCGGCCCGATGGCGAAGTACTATCGGGCGGCGCTGCGGTACGTGGGCTGCGAGAAGGGCGGAGCCGCCTTGCCGCTGGAGGTCCGCAGGGCCACCGCGCTGAGGCTGGCCCTCGCTGGGGTCATCGCGCCCACTGTATATGACTTGGGAGAGCTGGTGAGTACTTAATGTGTTCTTTTTGAAGTCCAGCTACTGGGAATAGGTTTTTTCTCAGAATTTTTATTAGTAAGAAAGAAAAAAACGTTAATTTCATCAACTAAGAAAATATTTTTTTTTTTGTTTATTTTTTTTTGTTTATTATAGACCCATAGCCATTCTATTATCTCAAATATATAATGTAATTTTTTTTAAAAGAGTGCTGCTGGGAGTTTTTTTCCACCGCCTTTTTTCTCTCAGCTCAACATCTAGCCCAAACGGGCACCTAAAGGCAATGACCGAGAAAAAATAACATTCATTAAGCGAATATTTTGGATTCCTAATATGAAATAAATATTTTTTCTTTTCTTTTCTTTCTTTTCTACTTATTTTTTAACTAACAATCTGAAAATTATGGGTTGCATATTACGGGTTGGGACACCCTTTTAAGTAATTTTATACCTGTGCCAGGATGCCCCGCTCTTCCATAGCATAAATGAGTAACAAAACATAATAAGTGTAATATTAATTTTAAAAACTTAGATTTTTATATCTAAGTTTACATACAAACTATTAACTAATTCTGTTGTGTGTGTGTGCGTGTGTATGCGCGCGCGCTTATGTGTGTGTGCGTGTGTGTGTGTGTGTGTTTGTGCGTGTGTTAGTTTGAATACTATTATTTAGTAGCTCTTCAGTGTCACCAATTCACCATAGCTTATTTATATAGCCACTCAGTAACAGATTGCTTCAGTTGATTATATAGGTAATACATATTAAGTATTTTATTAATAGTACTGTATAAAATAATTGAGTGTCGTTTAAATTGATATTCTATATTATAATAATAATAATGCCATGGTAAAACAATAAAAAAATATTACTTATATACTAATGACTAAATTACTTTAAATTATTATTTCATGTTATATATTATTTTAAAATATTTAAAATCTGTTAAAATTTATTTTATCTTCGGCTTTGATGCCAGGCATTGTTAAATTTATATAAATGAATTAATTAAATACACATTAAAGTACCAAACATGTTGTTCCAGCTAGCCCATCCAATCCTGGAGTCTCTGGAAGGCACCCCGGAAGCGTGGGCCTGCGAGCTGGTGAAAGCTGTCGCCGCCGGTGACGTAGTCGCCTTTGAGAAGATCAGGTAGGTCAGATTTATTGTAAATAAACAAAAAATTTAACAAAAATATCACCAACCTAAGAATAAATCTACTTCAAAACAAATTAATATGCACTAAAAAGTAAAAAAAATATTGTGAAAGTGTACTTCTACAATTTAATAGTCAACTCACATTTTCAACTCATCAATAATATAGATATAATCTGTGTTTACCATATAATGTAGGTACAATTATTGACATGACGCATATTAATTTACTTATCTTATTCGAAGCTTTAACTACTGCCTGGTGATTTGAGATACAATGAAGCAAGAGGAGTGCGCCGCCAGCGCTCTGCCCCACCCTGCCCGTGGTGGTGGACGTTAGAGAGAGACGGGTAGACCGGAAGTAGAGGATAGATATATCAAAGGCGAGAAACGTAGAGCCTCTCTAATCCGGTCTTGGACTACCAAGTCAATTGAGATACTTTTAATGAGCTGTCAAAACGTGACATCCCCATACATTTTGTATGAGAAAATGATTAGTGACGTCACTTATCATAATAATATATAGTCAATTGACTTCATTATTATTGATTTAAGTGGTAATAAAAATCATGTATAATGGCCTTTACGGATGAACCCCTCGTCCCAACGTCCATGCACAATGTACCTTCTAGTTATACAACTATTGTGTCAGTGTGTGGGTGTCAGTGTTGTCGGTGCATAGAAAATGACGTTGGTAATTGAACTTGACATATTTAGAAATGTATGCGTCTGAAGCGATGAAAGAATATTTGTGAATGTATGACAGAATTAAAATGTGTGCGTTCTTTCTCCCGCACCAGATTTGGCACTAATTATGTATCGAGTAGCGAAGCGCTATGCCGTCTCTTCTGAAGGGTGAGTCAGTACTTTGATGCTCTAAGGGTATGAGTATTCATGACTTATCAAGCAGAGATTCAACCTCCTCGTATGTTTCTTTTTAGTGTTGTTTTTTTTTTTTTAATTTACTTAACATAATTTTAAATTGGTTTTCAGAGCGCAAGCACCTAACCCTGAACTGCACCGCGCCGACAGACAGCTGAGACAGAAGATTGCGATTTTATGTTTGATGGAGGTATGTATTTTATTTTATTTTATTCGTTGATAGTTTTTTTGAAGTGAAAACTTCTTTAACGGCGTTGTGCACTTTTTTGGGATGGGTAAAAAATGTTAAACTCGCGTCTGGACGCGTGGCCTGATCGAATATTCGTAAGACGGAGGGGTGACAGCTGATGGCTTGACTGTCCATACTTGTAAAATTCGTTTATAAAGTACTAGCGGCCGCCCGCGACATCGTCCGCGTGAACTTTGGTATGAAATTTTTCCTGAATTTTCTTTACTATAAACCTCACGCAGCCCGAGACCTTTCCAACGAATGCAAAACCGTGGAAATCGGTTTGTGCGTTCTGGAGTTATAGCGTCAGGAAGGAAAACCCGACTTATTTTTATATAGTAGATTTAAAATATACACCAGACAAGACACAAAGAAAGACAGGAACAAAAACACCCAGACCGATAACAGAAATTTCGTCATTCAAATTTCTGCTTCGCCGGGAATCGAATCCGGGACCCTCCGATCGGCAGTCCGGCATGGTAACCATTACGCCACGCGGGTCGTCAAATTTAATTTAAATTTATAAAATAAAAACAATCAATTCCTAAACTTTAAACCATAATTCCAGATGGCATTCAACCGCACGTCGGCACAACGCAAACTGACGTTCAGCGAGATAGCGCGAGAGGCGAGAGTCCCTCACGATGAGGTCGAGTTGCTTGTCATGAAGGCGCTAGCCGAGAAACTGGTCAGAGGACATATTGATCAAGTGAGTAAAACATTAATAAGGAACTGGTGATTATTTGATTCTAACATGGTACTTGAAATGTATACAAACTTTAACTGAGAAACCATTTTATTTTGATTTCAAAACTATTTTTACAAATAAATACATATTTAAATTTTCATTTTCAATAAATTAACAAGAAAATAATACCATTTCTTGCGTCCCATTGCTGGGTAACCGGCGCTTTCAATAGTTAGGGCGGCCTGTTTCTGGTGTCGGCGGGAAAATCTTCAAAAATTATGTGGGGTTTGACCGCACTAAAACCCGCTCGGTGCCCTGCCTCTACGCGTGGGAAGGACTCCGGGATCTCCATAGGAACGCACCGGTGTCCTCCACGCGCAGCGCCCAGAACGGGCCCATCTTCGGGAGAGCAGATGTGCTCTCCTGCACCTTCCGATGCTTACGGCGGCATGCGGCCACGCACACTCCGTCTCCTTCCCTTGACTGCTGGCTGGACGGGTCAAGCTCCCACTCTCACCGCTCGCAACCCCGAAATATTGAAAACACTGTGAAAAGTTATTTTATTTGACTTGGTTTGTTTTCAAAAATTGTTATGATAAAATTTAACCTTAAGTCTTACGGAGCGACCCGGCGTTTGGTGCCATTAAAACAAACCAATTAACATGCTTCAATTTGGGCGCGCGAACTTGGTTTCTATAATGTAATTGTAATTATTCTAAAAATAAAGGGTAAATAAATAAATCTGTCGCAGGTGAGCGAAACAGTGACGATATCGTGGGTGCGGGCGCGCGCAGTAGGCAGAGCCGGGGCCGGAGCGCTAGCGCGGCGCCTGGACGCGTGGTGCGCCGCCGCCGCCGCCGCCACCGCGCTCTTGCACGCCACCGCTCCGGACCTGCTCACCAACTGACCACCAGGTACCATCATCATTATTACTCTTATTAACAGCTGAACATGAGTCGGATTCAGGGATTAAAATATCGATACACAAATATATCGATGATAAAATTTATCGATTTTACTATTATTGATAATTATATCGTTAAAAATATCGATAATTAATTAAGGCCTTGTTGCGTCATGTCATGTATATATGTTGCTTAGCAAAACGCAACACAAAAACAAACACTTACTTGTCAGTGTCGGTCACGTTTATTTCGTACATTATCGATATAAAATATCGATAAAATTATCGATATATTAATCGCTATTACGTATCGAGATCCAACTATCGAAATTTTATTGTGGATTTTAGTGGTCTCTAGTCGGATTTGAGAAACTAAATCCAACGTGGCAAGTTATCCTTAAACGTCAACGACAGAAGCAGTCAGCAGAAGAGGAAAACGAATGAAAAACTGGCCAAATGCGAGTCGGACTCGCGCACGACGGATTCCGTACAAAACGTCTATTTTGTTATATGGGAACTCCCCTTAATTTTTTTTTTGTTTTCAGTTTTTGTTATTATAACAGCAACAGAAATACATCATCTGTGAACTTTTCAATGTAGTCCCCTTCAAGTGAAAATATTCAGTAGTTTTCTCATCAAAATGGCTTTCTATGACCGCCTTCATCTCATTGTCATCCGAAAATCTTCGTCCCCGTAGCCGTAAATTTGAAAAAAGAAAAAATTCACTTGGAGCCAAATCTGGACTATGGGTATATGGGATGGGTGGTCAATTTCAGAAAATCCCGTAGATTTTAGGGAATCCCTTGGAACCCGAGCCGTGTGAACGGGCGCCGAATGTAATAAATATGTAGAAGAATCTTGTAACTAGATGAGTATAATATTATTCCTTCAACCTTTTTTATGTCCCACTGCTGGGCACAGGTCTCCTCACAAGTGGGAGGGATTTAGGCCATAGTCCACCACGGTGGCCAAGGTCGGATTGGTGGACGTCATGCTTTCGAGAAATTATGAATTTCTCTCAGGCATGCACGGCGATGGAGAACATCGTAATCAATTAAATATTACGATATTTTCCATCACCGTGGAGCAGCAATAAATCCGCACATTACCTTTGTAAGAGGTGCGCGCCGAGGATTTGAACCCGGGATCGGTCGCGTCGAAGACCGCGGTTTTTTACCACTCGGCCATCGCTGCTCGATGAACAATATTATGTAAGTGTAAAAATATATGAATTTCTCTATAAATTTGCATACCCTTTTGGGTTAGGATAAGAGTACTGTGTTTACTACCTGTATCAACTGTTAATAACCTTATCTTGCAAATAAATGAAATTGAAATTGAAGAAAAAGCACACCGCGTGCCAACTTGCCTCGTCTCTTCTGCACGACTGCCTCACATGCCTGGCCCAGTAAAGCGTAATGCAGGCCATTCATTGTAGTTCATTTAGGCAAATAATCAATTAATAAAACTCCCTCACTATCCCAGGAAATGGTAGCCATAAGCTTCGATGCCGACTTTTTCACTTTGAATTTTTTTGGTTGTTTTTCATTCTTTTTTATCCATGCATTGATTCTTGTTTGGACTCAGGATCGTACTGATCCACGTTTCATCAACACAATACGATTGCAAATTTTATCCAAATCAGACTGAAACAACTTTAAAAAATCTTTGCAACTCTAGTCGTCGCTGCTTGTCAAGCGGTGTGAGCATTCGCGGTACCCAACGCGCACTAATTTTTTTCATATTTAAATGTTCATACAAAATTTCTCCAACTCGCTCATCAATTTTTTGTCAGTTTCAATGAAACTGGATGAAGTAATAACAAAGTCAGTAAGTCCAGTAATCAGTCAGTCTAGTCAGTCCAACATTCAAGTAAAGCGATGGCTACTTTACTAGAACGTGTCTGATGGAATTTTGGAGGCAAGCAGAAAAAACATATTTTAGCACTGTTATTCTATTTTACAAACACTCGTGCACTGTAAGTAACCTATATCAAACAAAATGCCATCAACTTTATCCGATATAACTCAAAAATACACCAAGAAAATGAAAATAAAACAAGAGCACAATATGTCTTTTTCGACTTCCCGCGAAAAATCTGCCACAATTTTATTCTTCGATCAGCCAGTACTAACTTTACAACTTTTTTGACATTTTCTTCGGTCGTAACTGTCCCTGGACGGCCCGGGCGAGGGTCATCTTCACAGGTCTCTCTATCCTAGTTGAAATAGTCGAGCCCATTTTTTACCATCGTATATGGGAGCAGAATCCTGGAGAACTGATGACATCTCTTAAAAAAATATTTCGGCGTTTTTAATTTTTTTACAAGGAATTTATTCTCTGCGCGATACTCCAAATTGCAGTTTCATTGGACATGGTTAATGTTAGGTTCCAAAGGTAATGTGTTTATGAACGAAATTAAAAAAGACTTGGTATTTATACTAGTAACGAGTCTCCCAATAAGTGCAATAAGTACCGAGGTGATTAGTCATCGTTAAGTACCTTAGGCCGCGAAGTTATCAGCCGCCTCTCGTGTCACACTGGCTTACTAGGTACTACGAAAAAAATTATTCCCCGTTTTTTAAGTATAGTATGTGTTTAGGCAGCTCAGGTATTTTTGGGAGATGGTACTTGGGTTAGTAGACGAAATGATGTACACCGTGCTGTGAGTTAGAGTATGTATTACGAACAATTAAAATTGACATTAGCCGAGTAGTACTCGAAGGTTGATTGCACGCGATCTTGCACAATTGCGTTGGTAATTCGGCAGGCGCTTTGACATGCCCCCGGGCGTTGAAAGCCTCGCCTTTCAACCCATCTCTTCATACTCGGGAAGCGGACAAATCTTGCTAAAAGATCTGCGAAGAACACCAGTCGAAGTTTTAACATCGGCTACTCTGATGACACCGTCAGCTCCAGGGTACACGGCAATCACTCGACCCAGCTTCCATTTTAGTGGTGGCAGATTATCATCTTTCAAGAGAACAAGTGAATTTAGCTTCAGCGCAAACCCTTTGCTGGATCGCCATTTAGTTCGGAGCTGGAGTTCTGAAACATATTCTTTGCTCCAGCGAGTCCAAAAATGCTGCCTCAATTGTTCTATACGTTGAAAGCGAGTCAGTGAGCTTATGGATCTGTCTTGAAGATCCTGTGACGGCAGTGATGTTAGTGAGCGTCCGATCAAAAAATGTCCAGGAGTTAACGGGGTTGTATCTTCTGGGTCGGACGAAAGTGGCGTCAATGGTCTTGAGTTTAATATGGCCTCAATCTGTATTAGTGTAGTGGAAAGTTCCTCGTAAGTCAAATGACAACAACCCAACACTCTGACTAAATGATGCTTTGTTGACTTCACACCAGCCTCTGCGAGCCCAGCGAAGTGAGGGGAATACGCGGGTATAAAATGGAAATTAATTCCGTCGTTGGCCATCTCCTCAGGCAATGAATTGCAGTGAGTTTTTAGAAACTTTGAGATATCATTATACGCGCCAACGAATGTGGTACCGTTATCCGCGAAGATGTTTGAGGGTTTTCCTCTACGCGAGACGAACCTACGTAACGCCATTAAAAAAGACGTGCTAGTTAAATCGCCTACCAATTCTAAGTGGATAGCTTTGGTACTAAAACAAACAAAAATGGCGATATAAACTTTTACTACCTTACATCCCCGACCTTGACGTGACACAGATTGAATTGGACCTGCGTAGTCCAAACCGACATTATCAAAGGGAAACCCTGCTAGAAGGCGTTGCTGCGGCAAATTGCCCATTATAGGTGATACTGTTTTTCCTCTCATTCGGCAACATGTAACACATTGACGATAGCAGTATCTTGATAAATTACGACCTCCTATTGGCCAATAATTTTCCCTAATCGAAGCCAGTAGCAATTGTGGTCCTGCGTGCATTAATTTTTTATGTTCATAATTGAATAGCAACTTTGTAAATGGATGAGCGGACTGTAAAAGAATAGGGTGTTTTTTATTATATTCAAAGTTAGAATTTGTAAGACGTCCACCTACGCGCATGATTTTATTTACGTCTAAAAATACATTAAACTTAAGTAACGGACTCTTTTTAGGCAAATCTTGATTATTAAGTAATAATTGGTACTCTGAAGAGAGCGTACATGTGACTTTATCACGTAGATCAATGACCTCTTTTAAGTTATCCCCACCAGACAAAAAGTCGTCAACATAGAAATCATGGATGATAGCTTCAGAAACTGTTTTATCGGTACTCTCCAGGCCCAGTTGTTTTAAACACCTGGTGGCAAGATACGGAGCACTCGCCGTACCATATGTGACCGTATTAAGCTGAAAAGCATGGAGAGGTTCCGAGGGATCATTACGCCAGACAATTTGCTGTAAATAGCGATCATCGGGATGGACACTTATTTGTCGATACATCTTTTCGACGTCAGCTGCGATAACATATTTATGTTGCCTGAAACGCAATAGAATCGACAGTAAGTCATCTTGCACAACGGGTCCAACCATTTGTAGTTGGTTAAAAGAAACACCAGTAGTAGTGGGACTGCTGGCATTAAAAACAACTCTTAATTTGGTTGTGGTACTGCATTCACGCAAAATTCCGTGATGAGGTATAAAGTGTGCACCCGGCAATGAAATTTCATTTTTGCATTTTGTCATGTGGCCTAAGGTTTCATACTCTGACATAAAACTTTTATACATGCTGGAAAATATAGGCTTATAACTAAGTTTGCGCTCTAAGGAAATAAAACACTGCTTTGCTCTCGACAAAGAATCACCTAATAACTCAGGCGAGTGCTTTAGTGGTATTCTTACGCAAAAACGGCCATTTGGCAATCGAGTGGTTGTTTTTAAAAAATGCTTCTCACACGATTTTTCTTCGGGAGAATGTTTAGAACCAACACTAACCTCTTCTATTTGCCAAAAACGACTTAGTTGGTTTTGTAATTCGTTAAACCAATCACTGCAGCGATCATCTGTTATATTACTATAATTACAATTAACTGATAAAGGCGATACCTGGCCACCTGCAATGGGACCTGAAACAAGCCATCCGAGCCTAGTTTCACATAGTATCGGTTGTCCATTACCTAATTGTAGTCTCTGAGAGCCTAAAACGTCCCAAAAAATGTCTGCACCGATTAAAATGTCTACCGGGGCCGGTACATAGAAATGTGGATCTGCTAGAACAATATTCGATGGTATCCGAATGTTACTAACATCAACGAGCCTACTAGGTACATTATGTGTCACCGACGGCAAAACAAAACATGGAATATAAGTTGAATAACTCTCATCTAAGGACGTTAAACGCACTCGACATAACTTCTTAATCGGCGATGTAATATTATTAATGCCTAATATTGAATTTTGAACGCTGCACGCTGGTAGTTCCAATTTATCATAAAGCGATTGACTCATAAGGCACGATGTGCTACCGCTATCTAATAATGCACGAACAATAAATTGTTGATGGTTCTTACCGAACACTCTAATTAACGCAGTCGATAACAAAACATCTGAATGATGCAACTCGTTCATACTTGCAGACAGTGACAGTGAGAGGTTAGCTCCCGAAGCGGGTGGGTGCAACGTTGGCTGCTGCATGTTTTGTGAATGAATTGTATCGACGCTTGGTGGTATGCCAGTGAGAACCGGTTTGCTATCTGATGAGTGTATTAACAAGTTATGCTTGCGGCGACAAACCTTACACCCTGATTTTTTACAAACATTTGCATAATGACCGGAATTAAAACAATTATAGCAAACTTTATATTCAGGTAGTAATTTTAATCTTTGTTCGATAGTGAGTGCTAAGAATTGCGGGCAATTTATCAACTTGTGGTCGCCTTTACACTTCGCAGTGTTGCCAACTGCTATGTAAGAAATGCGCTAAACCATCCTGGAAAATGCACTAGAATTGTGCTAAGTTTGATAAAAGAGCACCAAACAAATAAAATTAATCAAAATATTAAAAAAAAAGAACTCCACTCTCCACGAAAACAGCTATATTCGTTACGCTAAATAGATATTTAATTAGAGGTGCGTTCTGAAAATCGGCAATTGTTGCCTGACAGCAGAATTTTATTAACAAATCAAGGTACGAATAATGGGACGATTACATTGGCCAACATGCAGAGCCCGATTTATCATACATTGCTGGTTTTCTGAGTACATTGTAATAAAATACTCAAGATAACCGGCAATGTATTCCAAATTAGTCCCTGGATGTTGGCCAATGTAATCGCCCCTTAAGATATGCTACTTTTAGGTAATAATTAACTGTGTAACGTGATAAATTGCAGACTTTTAAAAATGCACTAGTTAGGGCACTAGGCACTGTTATGGAATTTTGAGCGCTAAAACATCAAGAAATGCACTAGATCTAGTGCTGAAGGCACTAAGTTGGCAACATTGACACTTCGGACAGCTAGACTTTGATTGACAGCTTTGTTTATTGTTGTTAGTTTTATCTGATACTGCAATTAAAGTTTTTACTTTACAGTGTGACTTACTCGTAGAAATGTTTTGTGACATTTCAATTGTTTCGAGTAGATCTGCCCGATTCTTAATAAATGTAATAAAGATATCAAAAGTTATTTTTTCATCTCGACTGTAATTACTTTTATAACTTTCCCACTCACGAAAAGTCTTACTGTCTAACTTATGTGTTATCATATAAATGAGAAGTGTATCCCAGTGTTTCGTTGGTTCTCCTAGGCACTCTAAAGAACGCAAATTTTTATTGGTTTGATCTATAAGACGTTTTAAATTATTAGACGATTCCTTAGTGATGGTTTCTAAGTTGAACAATGCAGAAACATGATTTTGAATTAAAAGTCTTTTGTTCTCGTAGCGTTCGCATAATAATTGCCAAGCCACCGAATAGTTTGCAGAGGAGAACTCAATAGCCTGAATCACTGTAGCAGCAGAACCTTCTAGCGATGCCCTTAAATAATGAAACTTGTTTATGTTATCTATGTCGTCATTTAAATGTATAAGACTTGAAAAGGTATCGTGAAATTCCATCCAATTATCATAAGATCCGCTAAATTTAGGTAATTGAATAATGGGTAATTTAATTTGATTATTACGAATACTAGAATGATGAGAACCCACTTCAATGGCTGTGCTTTCAGCTTTCTTACTGTTGTCGAGTAATTGTTTAGCCTGAGACATTAATTTATAATACAACTTTTCAAACTCGTTGCGCTCAGAACTTTGTAACTCCATATCATCTTCGTTACATTCTATGGATAACTGTACCTCATCGTACCTGTCGAACACGGTTTCCATTCGTTGGACCCTGATCTGCAATTCATTTACCTCCAAGGGATCCAACTCGGATGCATCAAGGGAACTTATATAAGTTGCAAACGATGTTAATTGTCCCTTGTAACTAGCTCTTTTTCTCACAAGTTTTTCGTCAGGCATTTTTAGAGATTGGTGTGAAGACAACCTGGAATGTATACAATAACAAGTTTAATTTTAATACTTAACAGTCTTGCTTTGTAAATAGATTCGTACCCTAATATACCTATTAATATTTTCACTTATTTTACAATTATTAATTATTTATTTGTTTTAACACATATACTTTTGCAAACAGAATCTTATACTTAATTGTTTTGTAATAACAACGACATAAATTCTTGAAACTACTAACAAACTGATGTGCAACTCACTCAATTACTACATCAATTTTATAATTTAGGCAATTAAACCTTTGCGAATGTTAAATACACTTGAAAAATATGCCTACTTTCAATAATTACTATGCAAAATTAACATTAACTTTAACAAAGCAGATAATACTACTAACCTTTTTACCATCAAATTAATTATAAATCCATAAAATACCTGTGGAGTGTTGGGTGAAAATAATATAAAATTAATCCGATAAAATCCTGTACTTAAATCCAACTTGTAAGTCCTTTATCTTCACCATATAAACTTTTCACCATGCCACGCGGTTAACCTTATAACCGATACTCCAAATGCCGCTTTTAATTTAACTTCACAATAATTCTTCCCAAAATTCAATATCCTGGTATGTATCCTGCTTGATGTGACCAATGTTTAGGCAGCTCAGGTATTTTTGGGAGATGGTACTTGGGTTAGTAGACGAAATGATGTACACCGTGCTGTGAGTTAGAGTATGTATTACGAACAATTAAAATTGACATTAGCCGAGTAGTACTCGAAGGTTGATTGCACGCGATCTTGCACAATTGCGTTGGTAATTCGGCAGGCGCTTTGACAGTATGTCTGCTATGCAGAGCTTCATAACGTTATAAAAAATATCAAAATATAATGTTATATAACGTTATACGTGTTTCGTTTCGTTATTATTTTGACATTACTAACGAAAAGACGAATAGCGGTATTAAAAGAATAACGTTATGAAATATAATCGAAATAAATAACGTTATAATATCGTTATTGCTAAGCGATATTGCCGCGTTGCAAGCTCGCTGCATTATGATAATTATTATTCTCGTAAATATAACGTTATTTATATCGTTATTTTCTAAATAGCGTTTACTGATATAGCGTTATATTGACGTGTAAATAACGTTTAGTTATAAAACGTTATGTTTTTTATAACGATATGGGCACAAGTAGATAATAACGTTATGATTTTATAGCGGTATTTGAAGCTCTGCTGCTATGGAAAGGGAATCATGTCAACAGCTAATTAAATTTATTTTTGTTCACAGTTAACGATGCTGAAGGGCGTCGTCCTAAGAAACAGAGGAGAAATTTTAGTTTATTAACTTTTCAGCCATCGTCCCATCATTATGAGTAATGTTAAACAGAACCCAGTTTTCTATTCAAGATATTCCTTACTGGTCCTAAACAATGTGAGCCCTAAAATGTAAATTTAATGTGGTATGTAAAATCAAAGTCTTGCATTTCATCAAAATTTGTGTGTACTTTATGCCTTTAGAATAAAATGTACTGAAATGAACAGTGATTTTATTTATTTTACCCAAAATGTACATGAAATACATGTATGAAGTCTTTTTTTCAACCTTTTTTAAGTCCTACGGGGCGCAGGTTTCCTCTCACTAGCAGGCGCGGTCGCAGCTTTCAATTAGGGGGGGAGGGGGGGTTACTAAGAAATTTGGGGGAAGAGGTGCCACAAATTGGCTTGTTTCACCTTCCATCTACGCATGACTGATGGATATTGGGGGGGTCATGTCCCCTGTGCCCCCCCCCTGGAACCTTCATTCATTCATTCAATAACCCAAGCTTGAGTTATTGAAACTCTTCAGGCGAGGCGACGTGTGTTGTTTTTTAGGGTCCCGTACCTCGAAAGGAAAAAAAATAACGTTTCACACTCAGCCCCACAGGAACGCGTGGAGGTATCAAGCTGGAATTTATATCAAATACTCAGGTCTACTGTACCTTGGATCTGTGAAAAAATCAAACTTCTAAGCCAGCGCAATCAAAAGATACATCCGTTTATGCCGCTTTCCGTAAATTTTCGACACTCTAGGGAATCACAACCTACAGGGTATTTCCCGTGAACTCAGAATCTTGAAATTTGGTACAATGCAACGTCTTATAGCACAGATAAAGGAAAAATTTCAAAAACCGTAATTTTTTGTTACATCATAAATATCCAAAAAATAATTTTACGGAACCCTCGGTGCACGAGTCCGACTCGTAGTGGGCCGGTTTTTTTTTCAATAATAACATCGCTAACTTTGTGCGCATTACCAGCAGCGTCAAGTATAATTTTTGCATTACTTAGTAGTCAGAAAAAAATCAGACGTCGATCGATCAGTCTTTTGTAGGTGGTAGAACTATTATGGTTCGCCCGGGGAAGTACCACCGCTGCACTTCTGCCGTGAGCAATTCTATTGTGCAAATCTATTATTCAAAACCTCTGCTAAGATCACAAAATAAGAAAAAACTGATGCAGTAGGCTTTTGCCCATCGAGATTGAGCTGAAGAAGATTTAAAAAAGTTCTTCTGAATGATGAATTCAAGTTTGAACTAACTATTCGTTCCAAAACGAATTTACGTTCGACGCAGCGCCGAATAAAAACTTATTCCAGACTGTGTAGTCCCAACCACAGAACATTTAAAAGAGGTTTGAATGGAAATGTGGGCGGGCCAGACGCGCCAAGGAAGTTTGAGCAAACGCTCAAAATTCCAAAATCTCTACAGAAACACGCGATCGTGCTACGATATGCGTGCTTGTGTGCGTGCTTGGGTGTGATTCGTTCATTTGAAATCGCGTGATTGTGCGGCGCTAAGATTGGCTAGATTTGAAATTGCAAATATGTGCGTAAGCTTCGTATTTATTTAAGTAGAGATGTAATGGAGGTGAAAGGCGGGGCTTAATCGGCGACACCAGTCTTCATACGAACTGCGCATTATTGCCGTTCTACCTCTCTTAATAATGTTCTGTGGTCCCAACAATCAAGCATGGAGGTGGCTCAATTATGGTCTGGGGTTGCGTCTCTAGCTACGGAACTAGCGATTTGATCAAAATTGAAGGAAAGAAAAGAAGGAAAAGGGAACAGTACAAATTTTTTTAGAACAAAATGCTGTCTGTGCCTTCCGGTTTTTTTTATTTTATTTGAATGGAGTAGCAGACGAGCATGCAGGCCACGTGGTGTTAGGTGGTCACTGCAGCCCATGGACATCTACATACAACCTCAAGCAAGCATAGGTAAGTCTTGTCTGAGGTCGTAAGCAGTTGCGCTGCTACTCCGGAGGCTGGTGGTCACCTCATGTAAGTGTGGCCGGCAACTGCACCTTTCCACCGAAACACAACAGAATTGGCTCACGGCAGAAGTGGGTGCAGCGGTGGTACTTCCCCGGGCAAACCATAATAGTTCTACCACCTACAAAATGAATGAATATTTTAATAGAGTTTTATTATATTTTCCTACTATAATTCGGGTGGTCTTAAACATTTGTACGTACATATTTAGTAATTGGTGTATCTTAGAATGCGACTCCATTCCAGTCCTGGACCTTTGGTTCTGGTCCTTTAAGCCGATTTCGGTTATATCTAGTGCAGGCGCGGTCGCATCCTTAAATTTTGGGGAGGGGAGGGTCACTAAGAAAATTGGGGGAAGATGTGCCTCATATTGGCTTGTTTCGCCTTTCATCTACCCATGACTGATGGATTTGGGGGGGGGGAGGGGTCATGTCCCCCTGGGACCGCGCCTGATCTAGTGGCATGACACCCTCGTGGCGTAATGGTTACCATGCCGGACTGACAATCGAGGGGTCCCGGGTTCGATTCCCGGCGAAACAGAAATTTAAACTCATCATTCAAATTTCTGTTTCGCCGGGAATCGAACCCGGGACCCCTCGATTTGAAATTTGAATGATGAGTTTAAATTTCTGTTCTCGGTCTGGGTGTTCGTGTTCCTGTCTTTATATGTGTCCATGGTACTCACGACACAGCGTATTAATTACCTTAATAAGGGGCTATGAGTGTGTAACGTTTATTGTTTATGTTTATTTATGACAGGTGATTAAAAAACTGAAATAAAAAAAAGTTATGTCAACTGAATAATATAATCTTAAGGTAGTTCTAGTACGTTTTACATTACAAGATAAGACTCAATACGGATTTATATACTAGCTTGCTGTTCAGAAATTTTGCATTTGCATCGAGATATGTACTATGTTACTTATTATACAACATAGTTTGCAAAGTTCTGCTGGGACGATTGCTATTTTACCAGTTCGGGGTCTTCGCCTCGTTCGGCTTGTGTGCCGCACGGGTAGCCAAGATTCGTTTTCAGCTCTGACTTGGGGCCTTCTGCTCGGCCCGCCACTGCGGGACGGTCGCTGGGTTGGTAGTCCAGGGGTGGCCCCCCTGGCTTTCCGGTGGGCGGGATCCAGAGTTTCTGGATCGGGGTTGTCACGTCAGATTGATGCGGCTTTCGCCGCTGGTCAAGTCCGGTGTGGGCGCGGCACCTAAGTGCCGCGGGTCAGTCCTGGTCGGGAAGAAGTTACTCCAGGTGAGCGGCCATGGACGCCATGCCGCTCCGGATAGCGGGCGCTGCGTCCAGGCCTTCACTCACAGCAGACAGCACCTGCTGTAGCATCTTTGTGAGGTCCTGCAGGACGCGTAATTGCCGCCGGCAGGCCTCCTCGATCTCCCCCTGGCGCATCTCCTGTGCGCGGGAGGGGGCTGAGGTCCTTTTGGTTTGGCTCTTCTGAGCAGGTGCTGGTACGGGTGGAGCGGTTGAAGGGGCGGCCTTTTCCTTCTTCCCTTTCTTCTTCTTCCCGTTCTTGTTCTTCTTTCGAAGAGGAGCTCCGCGGGTAGTCGGCCCGTTGGCCGCGGCCATGAGGGCTTTGCTATTTTATCAGAAGTGGTAAGTATTAAATAGATTGCTTTATTGTAATTGCATTTTTAAAATCTTGTTAGATTCTACTTAGATTTATTATTTTTACCATTATAAAATAATATTGATTGAATTAGATACTTGGGTACATAATATGCTATATATGTACATACTGTGATTAATCAACCACCTACACTTAAATATTTATCTCATTGTCATCGTCAATTAACACAAATTAAGAATATTACATTTACAATGAGAAATAATCTTAGTTGTGTTATTGCATTAAAATTTAATTTTCCCGCTAACGGTATCACATGTGCCGGCCTAAAACATTGCCATATGCGAAAAAAATCTTCAACAAAGTTACAATACACAAAACAAACCCATAAGATTATATTTATTGTAGTCCTTACACTTACAAATAATACAAAAATAAAATATTATTTGCTCAGCTTTCACATTTAAAAGACTTGAAAACAGTAAAATATCTCACATAAAACGAAAAGATATTTTTTATTCTGGCAACAACTTAATCATAGCAACAGCAAGTCGGAAGCGGAGGGCGAGGAGCGAATGCATGCATTGCTTGCAAGCAATTGCAAATGGCGCTACCTGACGGATGATAGGTCGCCGTCAAAATGCACACGCGATGTTTTGATATCGAAAAAATCGTTTTCCGCATCGCCGCTTATACTAAATAACGCGAGAAATGGTAAGTACCCAACTAAGATATTTATTGTATTTGAACAATTACGTAACTCACCCTTGTTTTTATTAATGCCCTCAAGATAGTCTGTCTCGCTCTGTTGTTGTGAGTCTCCCGTCATTATTTACAATCGGCGACCTATATGCATCTCTTTCGCGTCCACAGTTTCCTTGCACAGTTTTTCATTTTACTTACGGTGTGAATGAGACCGCGTAGGAAAGCGGTGCCATGGAAAAATATGAACAATTTCGTGCTTAAAAATTATTGATTTTTCATCGTTAAAAAAGTCCAGACGGGGCTAATTGCATATGTGGGCCTGGGACGCGCGGCCGTGCGTCGAGTAGTGTGAGTACAAATAAGTCTATTTTAGTAGTTTTCCCATATACAGATTTTGGTCGTGAAAACTGAAAAATTCGCATTTTCCGACCTATGATAGTCGACCATTTCGTCGGCGTGTGCTAAACCCGCTAAGTACTAAACATAGAATTGAGTAATTGTTTAAATATTGATTTTTTAGGGTTCGTTTCGTGCGAGTGTGAGTCAGTAGAGGCATGTTTATCTTCTTGGGGCCTGTATACTATTTTGGGAACGCCAAATGTTCAAATGTTGGCCGTGTTCATGTTTTGAACATTACGTCTTGAGTCGTGTATTCGTAAAGGCCCCTAGAGAGTTTTCAGTGCAGTGTTAAGTGAGTAGTGCCGCGTACCTATTAAATGGTAAGTTTTTTCGTTCGTTTACTTATGTTTTTATCGGTCAACCAAACCAATGTTTACGGCGGAGATAAGATATTTTGGAGTCGGACTTGGGGCCCAGATTTTCGACGTGTTTCGTCTGAAAAAGATAATATGTCGCAATCTACTGAGAAATCTAGATGTACAGGAAGAAGTCCTAAAGCGATAACTGTAGAACGCTTACTTACGTCAATTGTATTCTTATTGAAAAGCGATAATAATCACTATGACATACAACAAAGTCGCTTTAAAATAATGCATAAAGAATAATGGTTTAGCTATTCCTATCGTACGTTGAATACATTTTTCATAGGTGCGAGTAAATTAAAGTTGTAAGAATCTTAAGTTTAGTTTCAGGTAATTTTGAACAAATGTTACAAATTTTAATTTCATATTCATATATTAGAATCAGTTCCTCATTTGGATTCCTATAAGATTATTGATTGATTTTTACAATAAGAAAGGCGCAATTTCTCCCTTTTTTAAACTTTTTTAGCACTACATTCTGTTTTAAATTTTGAAACGAATCTGATACCTACCTTTTTAGGTTTGTTTTTACAATATTCTTTTAAATATTTGGTAAAAAGTAAAATGTGTTTTAAGTCTTTGTTTTGTAGGAATTTCGTATTTAAGGGTATTTTGTTTCTCCGACCTCTTCCGAAAGAGATTGGTTGGGATCTATTGAACGAACACCTTCGACACGTTCGAAAACCCTGGTCAAACGCTTACGGAAGAGCCACAGCCAAAATTAAAAAATGTTAGAAATCCAAGAAAAACGAGGATTTGATTTGATGAATTCAGGAAAAAAATAATCTAGAGTTGTTTAATGAAGAAAGGAATTACCTTCGTACAATAGAGCAAAACCTATCACATGAAGGGTCCAGAGGAACACAACCTCAAAAAAAGCTTCAAAGCTTGTGTTAATCTTTAGCAATAAACATGATTTTATATCAGCCGACGTATAGGCGATTTGTCACAAAAACTGGAGATGTGTTATCATTTCACTTGTCCTCCTCTTGTCTTAAAAAAGACTTCAAAGTAGCTACCATCTTACTCATATTGGACCCTGAATTCCGCAGACATGGAGTTTTCTAGCCAGATCAGAAATAGTTCTTACGTCTTATATATAGCAGGAATTATATTTATTTAAATTTAAAGCCGAACGATTTCAATTAAACATTGAAAACATTATCTGTTCCGTATTAAAATTGACCCAAAATACTGACAAATTGCTATCAGCCCAAGTTACCGTTGCGAGCCGAGAGGTGCTCTATCTATCTATCTATCTATCAGCCTTTTAAAGTCCACTGCTGGACATAGGCCTCCCCTAATGTTCGCCACTCCGTCCGGTCCTGCGCTTTCTGAATCCAGCGGTTTCCCGCTACCTTCTTCAGGTCGTCACCCCACCTGATTGGAGGGCCTGTGCTCCTTTTGCCGAGACATGGTCGCCATTCGAGGACCTTTCTTCCCCATCGGTTTTCAGTCCTCCTAACTATTTGATCTGCCCATTCAGCTTCACTCACTTCAGCTTGCAAATTTTGAGAGCTATGTCGGTGCTCACTCTGAATTAATTAAGGGTTGGCCCTTCTAATACGTGAATGATCTGATAGGCGTGAAGATCTGAACCACAGGCAGAGTGCACGAGGTGTATGTCTGTGGACTTATAATTTGCCAATGTTACTACTTAAATTTTGTGCAATTTCCGTTCGGCTGAATTTTATTTAAAGGTTTAAATTAAGAACGCTACTTCAAAGTATAAACAACGAAACTGAAATCGAGCGTTCCTCTACACTTGTGCGAAAGCATTCAAGACAATTAAGGCGTGATTATCCTGTATATGAAATTTCAGTTCTAAAATTTCCCTAGAATTTCTTGATGTAGTGTGCGATACACGTCACGATGGCAAGGTAGCTGGCTGATCTTTAATATGAGAGCGAATGTGTCATGTGCCAGTTTTCAACGGATCATTTTAGTTGCTATAACATATCTACACATATTTTTTTTTTCAATATAATTAAGTATAACATTCCATCTCAATTAATTGGATGATCGCAAATGCGTCCGTTCTGATTGAACCTCAGGTCTGTCCGTGTCCAAAACTTGAAATTTCGGGCCTCATTTTTGGATAGAACTGAAGAAATTCTATCAATATTATTAATTCAATATTATTAATTCAATGCTTATGTCATCAATGACTATGGTAATCTTATAAATTCGTGAAAAAAAAGATCTCGGTCTTTCAGAAATTATTCCAAAAATGTTCGAACTTACGGACGGATGCGTACAGGGTTGTTTGTACGTCTGGGTCAGTATTCTGGTATTGTTGACACTGTATTAATTGCATTTATTATTGTTTGCTGTTGTATATCGAACAAACAGTGCTTTAATCTTTACGCGATCGTTCAAAATGCATAATTGATGATAAGGTAACAAGATCTGAACCTTATTTTCACGGTATTGGCAAGGGCCTCTTTTCAATTAGCTACGGAAGAAGAGGATAGCAAATTCAATCCGTTTCACGTTATGTGAATTCAATTGCAGAGGAAATCTGAGACCCTAAATTTAATGTTATTGTTGTAGATATAATACTAGCAAACTTCTACGTTTAGTATTTCAGTGGTATATATAATATGTATTTACTATTATTACTAATTGTATATGAACTACCGTGACCATAACGTGTTACAACCACTTGATTTGAATGCTCATATGCTCTCGACCTTCTATTACTGTAATATGAAAATTAAATCTTTGTAATTGAAATTTTTTTTCTACTTTTTAGTTCGATTAGCTATAACAGTGTTTATTTAGTTTTTTTTTTTTTGAAGTGAAAACTTCTTTAGCGGCGTTGTGCACTTTTTTTGGGATGGGTAAAAAATGTTAATCTCGCGTCAGGACACGTGGCTTGATCGAATATTCGTAAGACGGAGGGGTGACAGCTGATGACGGCTCGACTGTCCATACTTGTAAAATTCGTTTATATCAAGTATTTATAATATAGACATTGAACAAAGTGCATCTATTAATGAAAAAAGTGACGAAGAAATAGTGAAAGATGAGTGAGTACTTTATAAAAATACTAGATGAAAACCTACTGAAAATACTAGATGAAAAATAATACTGATAATAAAAGCAATTCGTGCGAAATTATTCCCTGACCATTCCAAAATATCAAAAATGCACAACGTTAATGTTCAAGTTTTCACTTCTGCCGGCATTACGGGAGTGCAACCTGTTGTTTTTTTAAATATTATTTAACCCAAATATAAACCACTAAAAATCTTTAGCTATTCGGTATCGGCGTAGGCCAAAATTAGCATAGCAAGTTCAGTGTATGTCTCGCGGCCAAGGCATGCATTATCATGTAAATACTCATGGGTTTAGTCAGTTATACATTTGTTTACATCGTTTAAACTTATAAAAAATTATGACCTTACGAAATTTAGTTTTATTTCCTAACTTGGTCTCAAAGAATCACTTCAAACTAGGGTTGCCATCCGTCCGGGTTTCCCCGGATTTGTCCTAGTTTAGAGAGCGTCCGGGCCGGACTTCATTTTGTAGTCCGGGCTTAAAAAAAAAGTGAAATGTGAATACTGTGCCTGCACATCGCGATCAACTGATGAACCGACTCAGTAAATTCATCGTCCCCCCGCTGTTGAAATGTCCGGGTTTTGGGTATCCGGGGTTTTAACGCGTCTTGTCCTGGTTTACAAATTTAAGAGATGGGGGTTGCCATACTTCAAACTCTCAAAGAATTTACTTTGTTTAAAAAAAAATTTACGAATTTTATGCATCTGTGTGAGTATGGCAATTCGATTGAATATCAAAATTGGTCCCCATAAATTCAGTGCAAATAAGCTGTGACAGATGGACAGACAGGGTTTTATGAAAATAATTGGCTGACGAGATCAAAATTTTTAATCTCCTAACTTTCCCCGTTATTTTTGGTATAATTGCCAAATAAAGTAATATATCAATGCAGCATCTATTGATACAAATAGAGCTTAAGTAATGACTCTGCTCGACAAGAAGAGCTTGCGAAAGTCGTCTAGAAAGTACTGTAGTATTGCCAAATTGCTAAATTCCAATGTAATTGGTAGTATCCTAAAGTTTCTCATGTCTTTTCCAAATGTAATAAGTATGTGATCTTAGAGCATCAAAGTTACTGACTTACATACCTTGATGCTTTAAGTATCTGCGATGTACTGGATGTTGCCCTGATTCAGAAGTTAGTTTTAAACTGGAAGAAAATCTATTGATTTTTTCCTTTTGAGGTACGGAGGCAGAGCCACAAATATCTTTAAGACCACTACCAATGACAATTGTTCACTGATCGTCTCGCGGTCAAGACATACATTGTCATGCAAATATGGCTATGGTCAGCCGACTCTTATCGATTTGTGTAGGTACCTTAAAAGCTGAGCTACTTTACTTTTGATGTTCTATGTCACGAAGTCCGTTCGGCTATGAATGTTGTTAGGCGTGCATATGCACATTGTTTTAATGTGCGTAACCTCGAGAGCGCTCAGTGTCGAGTACCGTCAGCGTGACAACTAAACGTAGAAGAGTTGTCCTTTTTTTTCGCCTATTATGGCATCGCAAACTCTGCATATTGCCAGCGTCAATTATAATTTTTTCATCACATTTTTGCCTGATTCGTTGAAACTGTACGAGTAATCTATTAATATTAGGTAAAGTCAGTAAGTCGTCGGTAATCAGTCAGTCAAGTCAGTCAGACATTCAAGTAAAGCGATAGCTTCTTTACCAAAACGTGACCGATGGATTTCGGGAGGCAAGCTGAAAAAACATACCTATATTATTTTCGCACTGTTATTTTATTTCACAATACTCGTGCACTTTAATTAACTTATATCGCACAAAATGCTATCAAATTTATCCGATATAACTCAAAAATACACCAAGAAAATGAAAATAAAACAAGAGCACAGTGTCTTTTTCGACTTCCCGCCAAAACTCCCGAGGTGTCCTTATAAAAAGGTAATATTTTATTACAAGATACAGCCTAATGATAGACAGACAGACAGCGTAGTGTTAGTAATACCTTAGTAAAACGCGATGTATTTTACTTTTTGGGTACGTAATTCTAAAGAAAAGACCTCATAATTTCCATCATCAGCTGTCCCGAAAAGCTAAACGAAAAGATGCCAAGGCGATGGTCCAAATTTAATATTTGTTCTCTGCATGTACTATTGTCGATTGTCAATTGTCGTGATATCACTGCCACACCTATGCAACGGTGAGGTATGCCAAAATCTATGATGACGTCAGCACGCGTCATGTAGACCTTATCATTGGGTAATGATATAGTACCGCATGCATTGTATTCTTTTAAATAGCAAAAATCGTACGGCTGACGTTTCTACTGAGAGTTTTTCTCCCTGCTGAGAGTTGTATTCCTCCGGCTTATTTCTGTCAGTTCAACTCATCGCCCATAGCCGATAACGTGAAAATATTGACGTTGATTAAGAGAATAGGTTTTTATTTTCCAAAAATGAATAAAATATTTTTAATTTGAAAGGAAGCTACGCATTGAGATGGATGTGCCCTAAGTAGTCGCCAATTTCATGCACGTTTTGGTGCTTTAGAGTTTAGAGGATATGTTAAAAGACGGTATACGAAATTTTGCCGATTTAGCTGATTTTACATAGGATATTTTGCAGTTAAAATACAGCATTCCCATAAATTTTATAGCACAACTAGCCTTCCGCCAGCGGCTTCGCCCGCGTAGACTCGTTTAATGGGTCCCCGTAGGATAAAAAATAGCCAATGTGCTATTCCAAGCTTCATTGCTATATTTAAAAAATCATAGACATTTAGCCAATTACTTCAACCACGTTGACCCTATTACCCGTTTTTACGTAGGAATGAAGCATTTTCCCGCGGTAAAAAGCAGCCTATGTTACTCAGGGTGAATGTTGCTTCCTAATGGTGAAAGAATTTTTGAAATCGGAACAGTAGTTTTTGAGTTTATTCATTACAAAAATACAAATCTTTCCTCTTTATAATATTAGTACAGATATGGCTGATCATTTCAATAATAATCTAAAACAATAACCACTTTTTTAGCTTCCGTCGAGTATTATAATGGGAGTTTAAGGTTAGTATACGATTATTTATGTGTAAAAAAATGTAAATCAGCGAAATCGGTAAAATATCGTCTTTATTGAGCCGTTCGATAAATCGCAGTCGTTACACCTTGAAGATGAGGGTTAGTGGCCACCTCGCTGTCGGATGTTTTCTAACTCCCCATAAGGCGCCCGACAAGATTCTTCTTCTTTTCAGTCTTTCATAGTCCACTGCTGGACGTAGGCCTCTTCTAACGTTCGCCACTCCTCCCGGTCCTGCGCCTTCTGAATCCAGCGGCTTCCCGCTGTCTTCTTTAGGTCATCAGTCCACCTGGTTGGAGGGCGGCCTGTACTCCTTTTGCAGAGACGTGGTTGCCATTCGAGAACCTTTCTTCCCCATCGGTTGTCGGTTCTCTAACTACATGGCATGCCCATGGCCACTTTAACTTGCAAATTTTAAGAGCTATGTCGGTAACTTTCGTTCGTCTACGGATTTCATCGTTACGGATTCTGCGTGTAGAGAAACACCAAGACAAGTTTCAAGGACTGGTAATAGCGATAGCTATATCTATAACAACCGTCCGCAGTCGGAGACAGTCGCGAGACATTCTTATCTGATGCATAGTACGTACAGCACCAGTACGGTACGGGGGTCCGGACATCGACCTTAGGGGCGCGCCTAAAATAGTCCGGACGGGGGTCTGTAGTTCTGTACCACCTGCCGGTTATATTTGGCCGCGTTTGAGGCCGCGCTTCCAAGAAAGCGATCTACATCCGATCATGAGTTTGATTTAGTTTTGCAATGTTTTTTGGGTGAAGTTTCGCGGGATTACGGGCGGTGGTTTTTCGCTGAAATGTTTTCTGTTTTTGCCAAGCTCTGTGCCATATGTTTCGTATATCGCTTACACTTTTTTAATCATAATACTAATTTTCTGCTTATATTAAGGACTAGTCGCCTTCCGCGACTGCGTCCGCGTGGTAATTTGGTATTAATCATACCATGATGTTAAGGTATATAGCATATAGCCTACCCCAATAAATGGACTATTCAATACAAAAATATTTTTTCAATTCAAACCAGTAGTTCCTGAGATTAGCGCGTTCAAACAAACAAACTCTTCAGTATATTAGTATAGATTATTTTTCACTTTTTTAGTTTGATGTGCTTCAAAAGCGTGTTTTTTTAGTTTTTTTAAACTATATTTATTTTTACTTCGTATATAATTTTGACGACAGTTACTCGTCTTTTGATGGAATTAAAATAAAAAAAATTAAAATGCTAATAGAAATGGAGCCTCTTACAAAAAATATAAACAGTGCCGACCCGCGTGGCGCAATGGTTACCATGCCGGACGGCCAATTGAGGAGTACCGGTTTCGATTCCCGGCGAAACAAAAATTTGAACGATGAGTTTGTGGTACCCACGACACAGGGTATTAATTACCTTACTGTGGGGCCATGAGTGTGTAACGTTTTTTTTTTTCAACCTTTTTATGTCCCACTGCTGGGCACAGGTCTCCTTCTCACACAATTGAGAGGGATATAGGCCCTTAATCTACAGCTAAGTTAAGGTTAGGTATCGCTGAAGCGCGCATAGCTCGGCGGCTAGCGTAGAACGCAAGCGGTCTATGCAGCTAAGCCAAACGGGAGCGGTCGGGTGTGGAATGGGTGACCGCTAGTGGCAAAAAAAATCATGCGCGTTTCACTGTTTCGGAGGGCACGTTAAGCCGTCGGCCATGACAACAGATAGATAAAATTCGTTAAACCTTGTCGAAGGCCTTATGGGCGATTGGAAATACTTCCGACAGAGATTTGGCCACCGGCATCTCCACCAACCCGCATTGGAGCAGCGTGGTAGAGTCCTCGGGCCTCCCCAATAAGGGGGAGAAACCCGTGCCCAGCAGTGGGACGCAGTATGTACATAAGTATACCGAAAAAATATTTTCACCTCAATGTGAGGTTTGTTTGGAATAAGTAGGTAAGTAAGATAATAATTATATTGGTTTATTGTCCAAAAACTGTTCTTAGATTATATGACCAAAATAGGTGTAAGGTGAAACTTCTCTAATATCCGATTTTTACTGATTTCTAAAATTACTTTTCTGTTATGCGTGCCATAGTTTTTGGTGATATTTATAATTATGACACTGTAGTCAAATAGCCAAACGAATTTTCACTTAGGTGTAGAGTTTGATTGATGACATGCGGCGCTGAAACATGGTCTTTACAGTTAGCCTTTTCCATAGGCTCAAGGCTCGGGGAGAGGGCTATGCTTGGTAGGTACTCGAATTTCTCGAATCCGTAACGATAAAATCCGTTAACGAACGACGGTTAACGACATAGCTCTCAAAATCTGCAAGCTGAAGTGGCAATGGGCAGGCCATATAGTTAGGAGGACTGACAACTGATGGGGGGCTGGGGCAGAAAGGTCCTCCAACCAGGTGGACTGACGACCTGAAGAACAAGCGGGAAACCGCTGTATTTAAAGGGCGCAGGACCGGATGGAGGGGCGAACGTTAGTACTGTAAATTGGCAAACTAGAAACTGTAGAAAAAAGGTGTCTGTATACGGTCATCAGTTATTCCTATAGCCCTTCTGTTTTTGCTGTGGAACCCTAATAATAAGCAGCAAAATACCGAAGGGCATATAACCTCGCATATGCTTATACGATTTCTGTAAATCCTTGGTAGTAGCCACTGTCTTAGGAATTCGAGTCGTCGTCTGCATAAAAATGTCCTTGCGTTTCATGCGTATTTACTACAATGGGGCTGGTTGAATTTAGTTTTTTTTATGGAGGTCGCTTTGATAAATATGGCTTACAATATACCAGTACCTGGACACCTGAGCGTTGATGCCGCCGTAAGCATCGGAAGGTGAAGAAGAGCACATCTGCCCGCCCTCCCGAAGATGGGCCGTTCTCGGGCGCCGCGTGTGGAGGACACCGGTGAGTTCCACTGGAGATCCCGGAGTCCTCCTAAAGCGCAGAGGCAGATCACCTAGAGGGTTTTAGTGCGATACAAATCCCACAAACCCGGTATCCTCTCCCTAGGTGCCGGGTACCTTTTGAAGGTTTCCCCCCGATACCAAAATAAGGTACTTAAGGTGTAGACTTGTACAGTTTCTGAAATTAGGGCTTATTGGAGCTAGGGTGTGTCGAGCAGCACAAAAAGAGCACTTTTCGAAATTCCCCCGCTAAAAAGAAGGGGCTAAAAAGGAGTTTCGAGTTTATATCAAGCTCTTTTATTCGGAATTGGATTCACTTTATACTTTGTACAGAGGGTTCAAGGTCAGTGAGCTCTATGAAATGATATTTGAAACTTCCTTCCCTATAAGGTAAAAAAGGAGAGTGTTAAACATACTTGGTTGTAGACTTTTCTCTTCTTCAATGGATGGAAAATTTGTATATAGGTACATAGATTCTTCATTGAAGTGAGTACTTAGACAAATAAATTTTTGCATGATACCTATCGATTCTCGGATATCGGATCGATTGTGTCTCATACGATCAGCTGTCATGTGTGCCCATTATGGACCCATAGCCATACTGTTATCTCAATTATATATGTACTTTTTTTTTAAAAGAGTGCTGCTGGGAGTTTTTTTCCGCCGCCTTTTTCTCTCAGCTCAACGTCTAGCCCAAACGGGCACCTAAAGTCGATGACCGAGAAAAAATGACATTCATTAAGCGAATATTTTGTATTCCTAATATGAAATAAATATTTTTGATTTTTGATTTTTTTTTTATCCCTTCTTAACGCGGGTAAAACTGCGGGGCAAAGCTAGATGAGTCACTATCTGAGATATTGGATATTATTATGTTATTGATGTTTTGATACCATAATAAGTATTGTAACTGACACCAGGCCATTTAGTTTAATTTTTAATTAGTTTAGTTAGCTATTAATTAGGAGGTCGATACCACCAGAGTGTCAGACTTTCCCCCTAGGACGCCTCATCAATTTAAATTATTAATAGATAGAAATTGTGAATACCTATAGTCATACTAACTTAATGCGAATTAAATATTCGTTCATCATCCCATCGAAACATTTTTATGTAAAATTATGCCAAGACGAGACTCCAAGCTGCGGGGACGAGGCTTGGCCATTTTGCAATCAGACTGAGATATTTAGGCAGTCTCTGCCGTTAAATCGACCTGTTACTAGAACTATTTTATATTTTTTTTATAAAAAAACATTTGTTTCATGCTTTATTAGTTGCAACTATCATACATAAATATGAGTTTGGGAGAAAATTGATGAATCGAATTTTCATTCTTATCAAAAACAAAAATGTCATTGAGAGTTCGTATTGTATAATTTTAATGAAATTTGTTTTAAAAGGTTTGGATTCAGACGTTCCATAATTGAATTTATTGTAGACTAGCAGCCGCCCGCAACTTTGTCCTCGTGGAGTTGTAGTTGTAGAGTTGTAGTTGACAAATGTAGCCTAAGTTGCTCTTTATTACATTAGCTACCTGCCAGTGAAAGTCCCGTCAAAATCGGTACAGCCGTTTCAGAGATTAGCCGGAACAAACAGTCAAACAGATAGACAGACGGACACAAAAATTGTTAAAAAAATGCTGTTTTGGTACCGTATATACATTCATATGCATGTAGTAAAAAGTGGTTATTTTAATATTAGAAACAGACACCCCAATTTTATTTATTTTTATATACACATAGGTTTAGGTGATAGGTTGTTTGAGAAGGCACAAAGAGTCTCATGAACCTTATTTTTTTATCGTTTTCGCGGGAAATTAAAAAACGCGTGTTGTAGGTATTTTCTTGGTGTATTTTTAAGTTATCTGTACTAATATTATAAATTCGAAAGTAACTGTGTCTGTTTTTCTCCGTCTGCTCTTTTCTTCAGCTCAGCAGTGCCTAAGCGCACCCAGAGCAGACAGAACAAAAAATAACGTTCACTAAGAGTTTGTAAAGGAACCGTACAGTGAATAAAGAATATTTCATTTCATTTCATTTGTTTGTCTGTCTATCTGTCTGCTACGCTTTCCCGCTTAAGCTACTGAACCAATTTTAATGAAATTTGTAGCACAGATAGAGTGGACCTTGGGAAAGGACATAGGATGGTTTTTATCCTACGGGAACCTATAAAACGGGTTCGGCGGGCGAAACCGCTGGCGGAAGGCTAGTTATCAGCTTAATTCGATTTAAGCTGATATCGTTTTACTCGATGTAAAAAAAAGAGATTGTCTTGAACGAGGTCTTGAAATACTGAATGTAACATCTAAGGAAAGAAATCCAGGAGCAATAACATTTATATAATCAGTAAAGCACCATGCCAGACACCTAATTAGGGAGCAGGTCGATACCACCCGTGTGGGGTCAGACTGGCCCTCTAGGGCGCCATATTGATTTTTATGTTCAACTTTTTTGTTTGTAACTTTAGACGCGGGGGAGATCTATATCCGTCTCGCTCTAACCACTGATTGTTACAAACAAGAATGATGAGTAAACGAATGTTAGTCTATGATTTTGTGGTGCTTCGTATTTTTGATTTTGCTCCTGTTTTACTGCTATCGTGATTAGTATGTTTTACTGTAGCTAAGATGATATTTTCTATTGAGGGTAATATCTATACTAAAATTATAAAGAGGAAAGATTTGCATTTTTGTATGTTTGTGATGAATAAACTCAAAAACTACTGTTTTGAATTCAAAAAAATTTTCCCCATTAGAAAGCTACATTCACCCTGAGTAACATAGGCTACTTTTTACCGCGGGAAAATGCTTCATTCCTACGTGAAAACAGTTAATAGGGTCAACGCGGTTGAAGCAACTGGCTAAACGCCTATGATTTTAATACAGCAATGAAGCCTGGAATAGCACATAAGCTATTTTTTTATCCTACGGGGCGGGGACCCATTAAACGGGTCCACGCAGGCGAAGCCGGTGGCGGAAGGCTAGTAATAAATAAATAACTCTTCACACGGATAGCCCCACAGAAGGGTAGAAATACCCTGTGTCCTGGGTACCATGGACACACACAAAGACAGAAACACACACCCAGACCGAGAACAGAAATACTCTTCATTCAAATTTCTGCTTCACCGGGAATGGAACCCGGGTCGGGATCGGCATGGTAAACATAACGCCACGTGGTCGTCAAATATGTACAAAATATTCAGTTTATGAATGTAGTTTTATTGCGGTTACCGCCGAAAGTTTAAATTTCTATTCTCGGTCTGGGTGTTTGTGTTCCTGTCTTTATATGTGTCCATGGTACCCACGACACAGGGCATTAATTACCGTACTGTGGGGTTATGAGTGTGTAACGTTTATTTATTTATTTATTATTGATATACTTACTCCTTCACGCTTTCCCAAGGCGGTTTGGTGGAAATGCCGGTAACTAGCCAACACGCTATCTGATGTTTTTAAATTGCCCATTAGGTTTCTGATAATGCTTAAAGACTTATCTATCGATAACAAGCGGGACCGACGCGACGGCTTAAAATGCCCTCCCAAGCACGTTTGAATGAAATAACCACCCATCTAACAAAAAACCGCGCCCGTTTCGCTTAGCAGCGAAGATCGCTTGCGTTCTATGTCAGCCGCAGACAAAACCATATTAATATATATTTTCTTTTTTTTCAGGTACTCAAGATAAAGCTATTTAGAAGTACTGCTCCAGTATTGAAACAATATTTAATATACATTCTAGTCTAGAAGTTTCTACTTACTTATAACTATCCACAAGTATTGTACTTAAAAAAAAGTAAAAAATATTTCTTAGTAATAGATCTGTGATAACGAACTTTTTGTGGACTGTGCAATTTTAATATATTATCTGTGCAATTTTTAAAAATATTGAATTTAGAAGGACTGAAGTTTTCGGCCAAAGAGTTTAGAGTTAGATAGATATGTTTTTGATAAACAGTCACTGATATTTTTATCTGTGCCGAGTTTTGATGGCAATATGGCGATGCCACCACAACAGTTTTGCGTGAGATGGAACTCCTATCATACAAATTTACAGGTAAGTTTATTTATATTACGAATACTTTCCTATGTAAATATTTATAATTCCAAGAATTTCAATCTTTTTACGGTGCCGATGCTCTATCATATAATAGGCATGATGACACTATTAAAGAATCAGAGAATAAACGGTTTTACAGAAAAATATATGCTAAAAAAAATCTAAAATATGATCCCGTTTTAATATAAACATTAAGATTAATAAGATTTTCAATAAAATAAAAGTATTAAATACAGCAATCGGCCATGTTACCTAAAACGCCAATCAAAAGGAATGACGTCACGTCTCAGTTAATGTCATCGTTTTGCTTGAAATTTGACGAGCAAGCCGACGCCATGACACCTACGAGCGTTTTCGCGCTTAATTCAAATTACATAGCAGAAAATACATTAATTTACGTTAAAAGTTGAGTTTATTGCTGAAATAAACTTTTTTTCGAAACTAGGAGACGTGTACCTACAATAAGGAAACGTATTTAAAAATCTGTCAGCATGCCCATTGGCGCTATACTTAATATTTTTATGATTGGTGTTATTGGTCCTTCGAGCCGGACGAATATGTAACTTAAGCTGACAATCAGCAGTACAGTCAATACAATATTATAGCCTAAAGCCTTCCCCCGATAAATGGACAAGAAGAATTTTTCAATTCGAACTAACAAACTCTTCCGATTTTCCCATTCTTTGCAACATTTTTCACTGATGCTTCGTTCCTGTTAGTCGCAGCGTAATTTTATATAGCCTAAAGCCTTCCTCGATAAATGGACTATCCAACACAAAAATTATTTTTCAATTCGAACCAGTAGTTCCTGAGATTAAGTGCTTCAGCTTCATATATTAGTATAAATATAGACAGATTCCTTTCAATGATGCAACGGTCAATGTTTCCCCCACAGTCGGTATTCCCTCGACTGCTGCTAACAGAACAGTTCGCCGACGTGACGCTGGCATGCGAGTCCCGGCAGCTACGATGCCACAAGCTGGTGCTGAGTGCCTGCTCCGCGTACTTAGAGAGACTGTTGCTGCAGAACCCCTGCGAGCATCCCATCGTGCTCATGCGGGATATGAGGTCAGTCCTTCCATCGAGGCTTCCACAGGCCTCACCTAATGTTTGTCTTGCGACCTGTGATTTCAACGGTTTCCGAGTTGGAGAGTTCTGTAGAATCGTAGCGTGGGAGGGAGAGAGATATAGGGGAGGAAGAGAGTTAGAAGAGTTTGCTTTTTGTTTTAATAGTTACCATACAGGACCAATCAAGTGTTCGATTCTCGGCGAAGGAAAAATCATTAAATAAAAATAAAATCATAGAGTAGGTAAGAGAAAGAGATAGTAGTAAGGAAAGTGAAAGATAGAGATCAAGGATCCCGGGTTTGATTCCCAAGTTTTTGTATGTGTTCATGGTACCCGATACAGTTAACTCGTTTGAGGTTATGAGTATGTAACGTTATTTATTTAGATAGAGATTTTAGATTGGGGAGAGGGAGAAAAATAGTTCAACGAGTGAGACAGAGGAGAGATAGAGGGGAAAGAGAGAGTGAGAGATATGCAGACACAGGAGGGAGGGAGAGATAGAAGAGTTTCTGTTTTTATTTTAATGTTTACTATGCTGGACTACCAATCAAGGGATCCGGATTGAGATAAACGGCGAGGCAGAGATTAAAATGATAAGTTTTAGTTAGTGGGTGTTTGTGTATGTCCACGGTACTCACGACACGTGGTACGTCTAACCTACAGTGTGGTCATAAGTGTGAAACATTAGTTTAAAAAATTCAAAAGATTTTTGGTCCTTCGTAACCGGATGACAACATCAATTTAAAATTTACATCATACAAACTTTCGTACTTCCCACTAATTACATGGTAATGACACGAGTACTATTGTTCCAGGTTCAGTGAAATGCAAGCGCTGGTGGACTTCATGTACAAGGGCGAAGTGAACGTCACCCAGGAGGAGTTGCCCAGCTTGCTGCGGTCGGCTGAGGCACTGCAAATCAGAGGTAGGTTAGGTATTGTTAGTTTTAATATTTGATTTCAGTTCTAAGGGTTACCCACCTTATTAATAATTCAATTGTTTGAAATATAGACAATACCAAAGCGATAAAAAGTGTTTGGCAAAGGGAGATCTCCCGCCGGGCGAGGTGGTTATGCCTGAGGAGCGGCCGCGCTCCAACTGACTCAATTCGGAGCTTGTATATATGCTCGGATATTTAGAAAACTTCGATAGCGTGATTCAGGAATACCCGTGGCGCCATCTCTTAATGAGTAGCGGAAGGTCGCTACAAATGTGTCTAAAAGACACTCCCTCTCTCAAGTACCTGATAAAAAATGAGCAACGTAAATGGATAGATCAGTTTTAAGTTCGTATTACATGATTTTTTTCTGCGGGTAATATCATCGCATCGCATCTCACAAGTAATAGCGATACCAACGCAAAAACCATCCTATGTCCTTTCCCAAGGTCCACTCTATCTGTGTTCAAAATTTCATTAAAATTGGTTCAGTGGTTTAAGCGGGAAAGCGTAGCAGACAGACTGACAGGCAGAGTTACTTTCGAATTTATAATTAATATTATAGTAGGGATTTTTATAGGATTACAAAATTGATATCTTTATCCTTGTTAAAAAACCACATCCGGTTGTTCCAGGCCTCTGCTCAACTGACAACGGCAACCTACCGACCGACGTCACTAAAGACACCAAAGACTTCACCGTGGCCTCCGAGGCCCTCCTCGCCAGCGCGCAGCGGGAGAACTCTGTAAACGGTAAGAATCCTCATCATCACTAAATATTATTATCATATACAGTAGAACTACGATTATCCGAGCCTCGACTATCCGAACCCTCTATTATCCGAACGATGACTTGGTTTATCCGTACGTTGGCGCGAATGATACATGTTGCTCGCTGCCACCGCGGCACCGCCGCGGGCGACAATGATCCTAGGTTTTCTTGAGTCTTAGACGTTAATAAATTGTTTCATCAATAAAGAATCAAGATGACATTGTAGTTATATTTTATACGACTGTACTCACGTAAATTATATCGGATTTGCCGACATGTTCATATCGGTCTCCGCCGCGATGCCACCGCGACCGGCGGGAGCTCCTGAAGAAGGTCCTCGGTCAGGACCGAAACATGTCGGCAAATCCGATATAATTTACGTGAGTACAGTCGTATAAAATATAACTACAATGTTAGTGTACACTCACGATTCGTTCAATAAGAAAATCAAGATGACGATCAAGACGACAGCAGTGGCGACGAAAGCGTGGATGCACCGAAGAAACCTTCGCATACCCTCCGCATTTGCCGCTTTAGAGACGGGCCTCGATAATTGGAGTTTTAAACAGTCTACAGTTCTGGCATACAATAGTCAATGAGAGAGAAAAAGCCGGCGGAAAAAAAAATAAAGAACCTTACACAACTCAACTTCTCCTTCTCAAACGGCTGCGAGACTTGGCCGTGCAAAAACCTTATACTTTATACCTTTATTAATTATTAAAATTTTATAAATATAATAATAATAATAAATATAATGTATGTACGGAACTGTTATTTGGTAAAATGTTGCTTTTAATCTCGTCCCAAAAAACACATGTTTTGATTATCCGGATTTTTGATTATACGAATTAGCCTCGGTCCCAATTGGTTTTGATAATCGAGGTTCTGATTTTTGATGTGAACCATCTGATGTAGAAAGCAATGGGTATTCTATGTCACGAAGTCCGTTTGGCTATGAATGTTGTGAGGCGTGCATATGTACATTGTTTTAGTGTGCGTAACCTCGAGAGAGCTCAATGTCGAGTAACGTCAGCATGACAAAAAAGTAGAAGGGTTGTGTGACACACTTTTGCATTTAAAATCTATGTATAGATTTTCCACTATTCCTTCTTTTGTTGATTGCAGCTGATAAAAATGATAATCATGATGATTTTATTCATCCATATGCATATAGTTAAAGTTCGTTTAAAGTTTTGTTTCAATTTTGTCCCCAGGCCCCACCACTCAACAGAAACCCGTCCCCCCCTCAATAACCACGGCAACCACAAACGGTCCCAAGAAGATGAAAACGGAAGATCGGACCGAGGTCAAGGAGGAGACCGTTGAAGAAGATGGCTTGTACTATGGAGAACTGGATAACGACAATATGGATTATAATGAGGTGAGAAGTTTAATGTGCTGTGGTAGAGTCCCTGTAAGAATATAGAGTCTGTAGGTTTACGTGAACTATCATAATGTGTGTAGCGACCTTCCGCTACTCATCAAGAGATGGCACCACGGGTATCCCTGAATCACGCTATCGAAGTTTTCGGAATATCCGAGCATATATACAAGCTCCGAATTGAGTCAGTGGGAGCGCGGCCGCTCCCCGGGTATGACCCTCGCCCGGCGGGAGATCTCCCTTTGCCAAATGTGCTAATGTAATGTCGGGGCACTATAACAATTAACCTATATCAAACAAAATACCATCAAATTTATCCGATATAACTCAAAAATACACGAAGAAAGATGAAATAAAACGAGAGCACAATATGTCTTTTTCGACTTCCCGCCAAAACTCATCGCTTTACTTAAATATTTGACTGACTTGGCTGACTGATTACTTTCAGCAATCCAGTTCATTCCAGTTCATTGAAACTGGCAATAAATTGAAGCAATATTTACACTTGACGCTGGCAATATGCACTGCACATAGTTTGCGATGTCACAATAAAAAAAACACATAAATTAATTTAAAGAAAACCCCTAAGCTCAACCTATACAAATAAATATTGTCTTTTTCAGGATGAGGAACCTGGAAAACCTGGCAGCAGTCTAGCACAGCCTTCTGGTAAGTCTTATTTAAATAAATTCAACAATTTATTATTTCTCTTTGTATCTTTCCATTATTATTTATTTAAAAAAAATCTTATCAATGTTTGTTTGCAATGTGACTTCTTTTTGTCACTTGCTATGATTTCGTTTATTTTTATTTATTTTTTTAAATTTTTACCAAAAATAATTTTTCATTCAAATTGGATGCGTACGTTGCGGTTCTGTGATATAAAAAAAATCAGTCCATAGTGCAAACCATAGATAAAAGAAGATCATATTGTGAATGGACATTGCGATAAAGAAAAATGAATGTCTGTAAGGTAGGCCATTTTATTGTAATAATCATTTATCTATATTGAATTTAATAAAATTAGTAGTTCGTAGTTGAACCATGAATGTGTTTTTATTTAAAATGGTTTACTGGCAACATTATTTTTTGTTTCTATTATTTTATCCAACAGGCAATCTTACAGACATGTCATTTGTCGGTTTTTTTCTTGTCAAAGACATTCATGGTTCTCTATGGTACAAAATTACCAGTACAAAAAACTTATTTTCAAACTTTTTCAGGGAACTATTTACGAGTCAAACCCGAGAGCGAGTTATTTTTCCAAACTAAGCTCCAAAACCTGGCAAAAGTCAACTCAGAATACATTAACCGACTTTCCAAAATGAATGCGACAGAGATCCAAAAAGAATTTAACAAGTACGGATTGAACACAGACGAATATAACCAAAAAAGCGAGAATGATTATTACAAATCATGGTTAGAACAAAATGGCGAGCTAGAAGTATCTTTACTCAAAGCGAATCAGATAAAGAAGCGTTTGGAAGTCAAATCCAACAAATCGGAAGTGGAACTGATACCTAAGAGCATGGCTAAAGACTTTTCCAAAGACAAGAATCCCCCCCAGATTCGCAGAAGGGGGCGCCCTCCAATTTTCAAGGACAAGAACGTTGACATCGGCGAGACGGTACTCAAGGCGGATTTGGACCAGTTTTTGGAGGGTAAAGAAGTGAGCTCCTCTGGGCTGTCGAGGAAGGACTTGGAAAGGGTGATGATGGGCAAATTTAACCCGAATAGACGGTACTCGAATGAGGCCATGTGGGCCGCGCTGATGGATGTGAAAAAAGGCGGGAGTATATATAGGTTAGTATTACAATAGATCCGTTTATTTCGTTTTATAGAACAACAGATTCTATGTGTACGCGCGTGGTATGTCGCTGTAACACGTGGACATCTACACGAAGCTTTAAATTAGTCCCTGTAGCTTCGGCATTGAGAATAGAGCTACGGTATCCCCTGCCTAATCGTAAGAGGCGATGGGGGTTTGTGTTTCTGTCTTTGTATGTGTCCATGGTACCCACGACACAGGGTATATACACCCTACTGGGGGGCTATGAGTGTGAAACGTTTTATTAAAAGGGGGCTTCCGGAGTTGTGGACGGTGCGAGTGAGAGCTTGATCCGTCCAGCCAGCAGCCTCGGGAGGCGCTGTGTGCGTGGCCGCATGCCGCCGTCAGCATCTGAAGGTGCAGGAGAGCACATCTGCTCTCTCAAGGAGTGGCCGTACGGGGCGACGTGAGTGGAGGGCACCGGTGCGTTCCACTGGAGATCCTGGAGTCCTCCCCAAACGCAGAGGCAGGTCACCGAGCGGGTTTTGTGCGGACAAATCCCACGTAACCTGGTATCCTCTCCCAAACCTAGTCGGAGGCCTTATAGGCGGTTTGAAAACATGCGACAGCATTGGCCACTAACCCGCATCTCCACCAATTCGCATTGGAGCAGCGTGGTGGAGTAAGCTTTAGGCCTCCCCAATAATGGTAAGAGACCCGTGCCCAGCAGTGGGACGCAAAAAGGGTTGCAGCCAAAGTGGGAGGAATCAATCCTAACATACTTTTCTCCTTTCAGAGCGGCCCAAACCCACAAGGTACCACGCAAATCCCTCCGCAACTGGATGAAGCGATGCCACATCAAATCCTCCTTCCCAATGCCGCAGCAGCTGAAGCAATTCGTCGAAAACAGCAAGAAACAGCGGGAACAGACCTTCGATATGGACAAGACAGAGACAGAGAGAGACGTGGATAAGAGTGGGACAGAGACGGAGTGCGTTTCGTATGAAACGGAGGAGTTTGGGAAGCACTTCTTGAGTCTCTCGGGAGGACAGACGAGTGAGGAGGAACAGAGCGAGCGCGTGCCGGAGGGAATGCCTCGACAGGATCAGTGAAGGAGTGCTTTATAGCAATACATACGTTTTTATTACTTTATGGAATAGGGAAAGATAGGAAATTTCAGATTACAGCTAAAACAGGTCTTAGAACTGAAATTCAGGGCCAATAGTAATGTGACAAGTGTACCTAATTTTTAAAACTTTCAAAAAATCCATATTTGTCACGTATCCCAGTTAGAATAGCAAGAATTTAAAAAGAATGTCAATTATATTAGTTTTGGTTCATTCGAGTACTAAAAATATCAAATTTTAATACTATGCGCCAATTATTAATGGAATTTAACAGTACGGGCAGGTAAAAGTCGAAAGTTTGTTGAATATCTGCTACCTCGCGACTTTCAGCATCCCGTCAAGAGATGGCGCCACATATCCCGAATCACGCTTTCGAAGTTTTTTAAATATCTCTCATACTATCGAAGCACGGCTGCTTCCGAGGTGTAACCAGGTGTGACCATCTTGCTGGCGGGATTTTTTAGTCCTTTGGAAAAAAAATTAAATTGTTAGCCTATTTTTTTAACTACCTTAAAGTGTTAGCTCAAACTCAATGGTAGGGATACGTTTTTACTTATTTTGTTAACGTTGAATTCATCCATCAAGTTTAAATATAACTGATCTATGCGTTTAACGTAGTTGCTAATCAATTTTAAAATATACAAAAAATCTATAAGCTGTTATGGCGAAACTGTTTCAAAATTTGTTTTAGCCGAGATGGTAGTTATGTCAAAATTTCTTCTTATTTGAACAGCATGGTACCTATGTGTGTCCATGGGTTTAAAGCGTTTTATAGACAGTGATGCCTTATTAACTAGACAAGACTTGAAATTATCGGTACTAATAATTTAATGTTTTGATAAGTCTCTTTAAAATTGTCACTGACCAAGAACTACTACTAAAATACTGGATTGTCCATTTTAGCATTATCTACCTTTTGGTAAATTTAGGGTGAAATTGAAAAATAACGTTATACATCAAAATTTTACCGATACTCTTGACAGCTGTCAAAAAGCGATTATGTGGCTAGAAGGATTGTTTAAATTACGATAGATTTACAGGGGCCTTAACACAAGATTTGAAAGAGAACTTTTAAGTTATAGCCATTTAAAGTTGGCTTATTAGAGTATAAAGATAACATTGATTTTATATTGGATACATTTATATGGTAAAATGTTTTATGAACACCGTGAAGTAGGTTCAAGTCAAAGATCCAAATATGACTTTTAAAAACATCAGCCAAAGATTTTGCAAAGAATAATGACGAGAATGGAGTAGGATACGAATTTTAATGTATTTATAGATAGTTTTTCGAAGTGTTTCCTATTATATCGCTATTTTTCTTCGTTCCACGCAATATGATACCCAAAGATGAAAATTGTTTGTTTATTTTTAAACGACGCCCCAACAGTTTTAGTAATTAATTAAAAAAGATTTTATTTACGTACAATATTTGTGTTATTGGCTTTATTTATTTTTTCAGCTTAGCCTGTATTTTTTGGGCTTTAAATGTTGCCAGTTGAAGAAAAATCCTACCATTATGGTAGATTTTTTTAAACTTTTGGGGCATCGCATGTTACATAATTTATTCGATGCTTTTGTTGTATTATTATGAATAATAGTAATTATTATAGATATTTAGATTATTATTAGTTAAATTATTAATGATAAGAGTTGAGAATATTTGAAATTGGCCTTTTTGGAAATTGTGTGCTTGTACGGACTTCGTCCAATGATAAATAAAAGACTTGAAATTGAAATTTTAGCGTTAATATTGTGTAGGTTTTTTAAATGTCTGTTGGTACAAATATTTGATTTGGAAATCCGTTTTAAGTCATATGTCTAATACTTATATAAGGCATTACGTTTTATCGTAATTAAATAATTAATGTCAGTCTTCGTAAAGATATAATCTGGCCTATTCAAAATATGAACAATTTTATCTCTTATCGCGTAATGCCATGCTATGAAATAATTTTCTGAGTTAAATATTTGTACCGTCAAACTGATTATTGTATTAATATAAAGTGGCTTGTACTAGAAATAATTAATTTATGTTAATTTTAATAATAAATCGTACTTAACTATTGTATTGACACCGATTCCTTTTTAGCATCGAAGTTGTGTGTTTGTTTTCTCTATTTGTACAGAGTTTAAATAGCTTGAGGCTAATAAGTGGTGTTTTTGTAAGTAAGTATTATTGGGGGCCAGAATAAGGAGAACAAGTTCTAAATAAAAATCGTTTAATATTTCAAAAGATTATGTTTCACGAGGACTACGTAAACATGATTATAAACCCCTGTATGTACTCAAGGTTGATTTCGGGGAAGCCCTACTAGTTTTGGACCGTACCGGGGTCCTTCATCATGAGCCCTCACGTGCGGTTGCTAGGTGGCTTCGGCGAAGATGTCTTTCACTTCAACTAATAATAAATTATGCAATAAATTCGACGAAAACGCCACTGAAGCCTTCCACTAAGTCCTATGTTCCTATCTGTATTGTTAGTCAATCGTCAGATCTACGCGGTCCTGAGTATTACGTTTTACTTTTCGTTATTGCGTCTAAATGAGCTTGTTGTGTGATATTTCTGTCAAATACTTTATATATTGCCAAAAGTATGAAATTTTTACTAATAAAAATAAAGTCAGGAGACTTAAGCTATTTCAGGCCTATTAAAACCAGCGTATAAGCAGTCAATCCAAATGTTCTATTGTAAAAAAAAAATATCAACTAAAGCAGAATATCTATCTTTACTAATATTATAAAGCTGAAGAGTTTATTTATTTAAAAGCGCAAATCTCGTACAATTTTGGTTTTTGATTAAAAATATATTTTTGTGTTGTCCACTTCTCGAGGAAGGCTATAAAACATGCTATACCGCGAGTAAATCAACATAAAATATTTGACAGAAATACGATTAAACTCGTCCAAAATCCATAAAGTGCCTACTAGTATAAAGTATATACCTAAACATAGTCTTAAGGATTTTCTAGCATAGATATATTATTATATTTGTACTTATTGTATTAAAATATGTCCAAAATGTCGCCGGAAGTTAGACAGAGATATTAATATTAAAAAAGCTTTCAAATTTTTAAACTTACAACTATCATTTAAACAAAAAAAAATTTAGTTCATAAAATATTGGCCTAAATATACGATTGTGTTAACACTCTGTTAAACTAATTAATGTAATTAAACAACAGCTATGTATAATTTCTGGCGACGTTTTGGACATAACATTATTTATAATTAATGTCATAATCAGTGTTGTATTCAGTATTACTTACGATTGTTTATTTTATCTGTATCCGATACTTCAGTACTTAAAAACTTAGATAATAAAATTGTCCTAATTTAACAGTATCTATGTGTTTAAAAAAATAATGAAAGTAAGTGACAAAACTGAGGTTTAATTTTGGTGTGGAAATATCTTTCACTATCTTCATAGCCTATAAAATTATGAGGTTACCATTAAATTGAAGTTTTATCGAAATAAATAAAGATTTTGAACTGCGATCACTTCTGTCCAGACCTTTTTAACCACATACATATAGTTAAAAGCTCTAGAAACCCATTATTTATAAAAAAAATATTCAATTTATGAAATAAAAATTAAAAATAATTATTTTGATGGATACAAGTTTTAGCTACTGACCGACTTGTCAAATAATAAATAAGAATAAGAAATAATTGATTTCGCTCATCGAAATAAAACGTTGTTAACTATATATACGTATATAACTATATTATATTTATTTAACAGTATTAACTGAAATTTGTATTGATGCCTAAAATAAATAAATAAAACATTGGATATGTGGTGGTTATGTATGGTAATACAAATATATATTTCAAAAAGGAGAAATTCACTCACATATATATAAATAATAGTATCTCTATGTGCCCAAAACGTCGTTATCTTCGATCTGCCTACAAAAGCGCTAACTACTATATTCTACGATAGAGGTATGTTTTATGTTTCCATACAAAAGTATATTTGACGTCCGCCCGTTGATTGAAATGATTATGTAAATGTATGTTGTATCTGTTCTATATGTCAGTTATTTAAATAAACATATTATTTAATGTGATGATGATCTTTTTATTTTTATTTATTTATCCTTTAACCTGTGGGATTTTGCGAATCGGAGTTAATTTTATTGTGATTTTCTACTGCTCTTTTTTGTAGTAGCGAGGACATGGATGAGTGATGATGGTGTTTAAGATAGCTTTAAGAAATTAATCCCAAAAAATGGCCGCTTTATTTAAAATTTCACGCCCTCTAGGCCATAGCCAACTCAATCTGCTGGTAAATCAGAGTATAGAACATGTCATCGTTATATTTATCCTAGTCGGAGCAATGTATGCTTTATCCACGGCAATTGCATTATATCGTTGTTGAAGTTTCCTTGGAAATATGTATCTTACGCATTTTATTAATAAATGTAGGATGTACCTGTTAAAGTTATTTTTTATTTTCAAATATTCTTCAGAAGTTAGGTATACTGAATTTATTTTACAAAATATTTTTTATTCATAAAAGTTTATTTTGATTTAGTTTTTAAACATTTTAACTGAATTACGTGCAAATGTTTACTACTCAATAAATAATAATAATATGCTTTCAATTTAAACTGAGCGGCTTTTCCTCGCTTTTTACTACCCACCCCCTCCCTGTAGGAAGCCAGGAAAAGAAACGCCCAGCTGTCACTGACAGCTCCAGTGTTGCCATATCCGAGTTAAAAATTCTACCATTTGCAAAAAAGAAATAATCTGAAGGGCGGTTTCTTCTCCTTGCTTGTTGCAGGTGTGAGGACGTCGACGGAAATAGTGACACGGCATTTCATTGACCATACCATCGACCACGGGATACCCTTGAACATACACGCAAGGCCTCGGATAGTGGGAAGACGACCGAACGCGATTGTCAATATAGAAACCGATGTGTTTCAAGAGAAGTCCTACAAGCAATATTCATCTCAACATCTCCGTGATGCTCTCATAGCTGTGAAGAAAGGTTACAGTGTATATGCAGCATCGAATAAATACGGCGTCCCTCGGAAGACTCTGCGAAATTGGATGGAGAAGTACGATATTAAGAGCCAGTTTTCGAAAGGACGTCGCGGTGCCAGGAATACGCAGATATTGGATCCACTAGATATACTGCAAGAGACACGGTCTGAAAGGTTTGATGAAAGTTTGTAAGTGCTGAAGTTTACTGGCAGCTAAAGCCTAGTCTAGGCTAGTAAAGTTTTTGGTAGCTAAAGATTGGACGGAGAAGAAGAAGCAAGAAGAGGAGAGACAGTTGGATGTGCATTGGCATTAACAAAATCAATACATTATCTGTTTTCAATGCGTTATTGTACATCAACTGAATAGTTTATCGTACCAAGTCGGAAATCAATAATGGAGCGATTACATTGGCCAACATGCAGAGGCCAATTTGGCATACATTGCTGGTTATCTGAGTAGATTGTAATAAAATACTCAAGATAACCAGCAATGTATACCAAATAGGACCCTGCTAGTTGGCCAATGTAATCGGCCCTTAACTATGGTTCAATCTACTTCCTTCATACTAAATTTATAATCAGAGTTGCCATAAAATATAATTATTGTGATAGTAATCGAGGTTAATATTACCACAATATTTTTAATTATTGATTTAACCAGGGCTTAACAATAAAATATGTTCAATATTACGTCGAATCAATTTTTAGTTGGTGATTTTTTTGTTTTAAGAAACTCTCATGTCACCATCGAGATAATAAGTACTGACGTGCATACATGTCACAGTCACAGTGAATTGCTTGAACATGTATTATTTATTAATAGCGGTACCTAATCTTGTGCAATATCACTATGTAACGTAGTCACTAATTAACAGCACTGCCATCTAGCGTCCGCTGTGTCCAGACTACGATTTATATAACATACTTGTACTTAAAATAGTAATAAGGGTATTTTTTGGATATTTGTACTTAACTTTGCCAAAAATCTTATAGTAGTATTTATTTAAAGTTTACTTTTATTATGAATTTATGTTGAATTTGAAGTAATTTAATTTATAGATTAAAATGAAAGGAAATAATGGTAAAATATTAGGTTAATGTAATCATTTTGGTAACTTTTAAAATTATTTCTGTATAATGTGAATAGAATTTAAAGATTTAGTCCGAATTCCTTTTATATCTGCCATATTTATGTACGGCGTGTGTAGTGCAATAATTATATTAATAATTATAAAATTGTGAAGTTTTGTAAGAGGCATTTAAATAAGCATTTTTATTTTATTTTATAAGTCATATTTTTGTGGTTATTATAGGACTTTTAATGGCAAACCTATTGCTAACATTTATTAGATTATGGAATAGAAATTATCATCTTACAACCTGTTATGATTTTTTTTTAATAATAAATAATACTAGTATAGAATCTAAACAATAATAGTGTTAGCTTAGAATGATCATATTATAGAAACCAAGTTCGCGCGGCCAAATTGAAGCATGTTTATTGTTGCCATTAATGGCACCAAACGGCCGCTCCGTAGTATTTAAGCTTTTTTTCGGGAGGCACGCCCAACGTGTTAAATTGTATCACAATACTTTCAAGTCAAGTTTTCATTATTTTGTAGTATTTTATAGTTATTTTCGTCATAATAAAAATATATTGTATGTCAGATGTGACATCTGTATGAATTGAATCTATTTAGTGCTTCAATTTTGACAGCGCGTTTGTATGAATACACTCCTTCTATACGTAATTACTCTAAGAGTGTTAGTCATCATGGCATAAGAATAAATAATACTACGTAGAACGGAAACTCCCGCTCAAAACGGGCTCAAGGTCACGATATTAGCCTACACTTTAATTTCGGCTAAACCGACTACTGAAGACGGGCTGTCTCGGACGGGCGCGTCAATTACAATAACGGCGCCAAGTTAATGTGGTGTGTTTGGTTGTACAAACAATTTTAAAACAATGCCAAACTTAAGTTTTTTTAGTTTGCCCAAAGATGATGCGAGATAAGTAATATTTTTTAAATATTGTTCCTTTTCCGTACCTAATTTATCAAAAGGATATGACCAGTTCTTTTTGTGTAGCCAATTGTTTCACTTTCACTCAATTATTTAAAAAAAAAGTTAGATAACTACAGCATTTTAACATGTCGCCAAAATATTTTTTAATAGCCCCCGCCATCGGTCATTGAACCTTTCTCGATTGTTTTGCCTCGCGATTACGGCGCCGCGGCACTGGCGCACGCACGTAATTTTCCTATATATAATAAAGTACTCTGTGCACGTAATACTTAATATGTAATTCGTTTATTTTAAACCTACACTACGTAAGTACTTACACCTATGTAGGTAAGTAATACTTACTTAAATGGCTTCATTTGGTATGGTACTTGTAACTTTTTAAGTAATATTATTTATAAGTAATTATAGAGTAGGTAAGTACTTATTTATCATTCTCATATTTTGTAATACTAAACTAAAATAATGATTTTTAAGTAAAGAAAAACTTATATTTTTACGATATTATCTTTAGACATAAGCATTACTAATAGTTCACAACCCTGGCAACACGCCTGGGCGACAGAGGGGCGTAACGGGGTGAAGAGGGAAGTAGGTATATAAATTGCGGCGTATTGATGGCGGTCAAAGGAGATTCCGTTCTATGTAATTATTATTTATTCTTATGATCATGGCTCGTATATAAATATAGAACAGCATTCATTATGAGCGAGCGGTTTCAAACTAACGTATTTTTTGGCGCGTAAATTTGTTTTTTAAAGCGCGTGTAGCCGCGAAGTGTCAAGAATTGGTATTTCCAGGTACACAAATTACGCGCCGATAAATACTCTATTTTGAAACCGCTGTAAAACTTGTTGGCGACCTTAGAATAAATACGTATAGAATGAGTGTCTTCATACAAGCGCGCTATCAAAATTGAAGCACTAAATAGATTCCTACAGCTGTCACATCTGACAAACAAAATACTACAAAATATTGAAAACATTGTGAAAAGTTATTTTATTAGACTTCTTTTGTTTTTAAAAAGTGTTGTGATAAAATTTAACCTTAGGTCTTACCTTGTACTATTATTTATTCTGTGGTCTTACGGAGCAGCCCGGCGTTTGGTGGCATTAATGGCACCAATCAACATGCTTCGATTTGGGCGCGCGAACTTGGTTTCTATAATGTAATTGTAATTATTCTAAGTCGGCGACTTTATGTAGTAGCTAGATATGTTTTGGATAGAATTTCTTTATTCACCTACATATATGTATATACTAGTATTATTGTTATTGTTATGCCATAGTCAACAAATGACATACTTGTCTGTATGTCAAGAGTTTTAGTTCCTAGACAGCCAAAGTAGTATAAATCCAAAGTTAATAATAGTATTTATATTAAATTATTTTTATTTTTCTGTTAAATATTTCGTTATATTGTTTTATTAGTCGTAAAGGCGAAGTACTTATAAGTCAACAATAAATAAATATAACCTGTATTTTATTAAGTTAGTGAATATTATAATATCAAATCGCTTCAAATAATATTTAAGAAATTTTCTACGAATAATATAATATAGAAACTTGAGATGCATTTTGTAGTTTCGTGTAATTTAAGATTTATATAGGGTTGAATTTTGGTATAAAATTAGTTTTTAACTGTACCCCCAACGAAAGATACCATTTTCTTTATTAACATTCAAAACAACCATTTACAAAGGTATATCTTATCATTACAGGCCATAGTAAAATGCCAAAAATAAAAAAAAGATTTTCCTTTTTTATTACGGTACATTATATTGTTAACATTATAGGTATTATTTACTTGAAGAGGTATGGATTTTTATAATAAATAAAGTAATATAAATTTACTTTTGCCGTTATATTTGCCTAACAGCAATGTCTTGATAATATTTAAATGTCAGCCTGATATGATAAGGTATAATAAATTTATTTTCTACAATGTAATAAAAAATACAAATAATAGTGACATTTCGAGAATATTTTTACACAAATAGATTTTACACTGATGTATGTATTATTAACTCGAATTAAACGCCATAGCATTGTAAGAAATAATTATAAATCGATATTAATTGTAAGTTGTCAAGTTTTTGTCGATTTATATTATAATTTATTATTACGTACTGAAATTTTAAGTATTTGGCAAATTTCATAATAGGACCAACCGACGACTTGAACTACAGCTTTGACCAACATCATATTTATTTGTCCAATTGCCGATTTGACGAATGTCAGATTTGACCAAAGTCATGCAAGTATGCAACCCAATTTGAGCATTGGGGACTGGGGGATGGTTTATTGGTAATATTATACATCGTATAATAGGTATAATATTCTCAATTCATTTTATTTTAAAATTTAAAATGTAATCAAATTCAATATTATTATAATATTCAATGTTATTATTAATCAGAAAATCAGTTGTACGATTTGCGCACCAACTCATGGTTAATGTGATACAAGACTTAAAAAATTATAATCAAAATTTGTACACCCTCCGGGATAAATATGGCGATGTAAAAGTTTTGTAACACCTTATTTACCCATATTTTTATAAATGAATATTTTCATTTTCAAATCAGAATTCATTAGGTACTTATATGATTTTGAGTCAGAAAAGTATTTCAAAAAGTGGTCATAATTTATGTGTGATACAATGATGTTTTGTTTGCATTTCTATTTATATATTATGATTTTTTAAATATTGGAATTACAAAAGGAAAATCGAAATTGCTAAATTGGGTTGACAGTAATTTTTGTACTTAATGGTATTCACCCTAATGGTACCCCTATTAGGATTACCCCCCATTAGGTTACCACATAGTCGGATTTACATTACCTTTTATTTAGTAAAGTATATCTAAAGGTGTCCACATGTACCACATAGGTAGGTAATTTATTTATCTTAAATATTATTTATTAAAAAACTTGCCATTTTTTATGAACCGATGAAAAAAAATTACTTTGAGGCCAAAATATGGTGAAGAAGGCATGATTGAGATGTCTTTATGAATAACAATAAATGTATGAAAAGAATTATTTATTACTCCATTAAAGCAATTTTTACAAATATTGCCTTTATTTATACATTATAATTTGCAATTATGCTTTCATGTACCAATCGTAAATTTTCATTTCTTAGGACCGACTTTTCAATCCTCAAATAAAGTTATTAGTGACTTAATATTGTCTATCCTCTTCATATGTCATATAAGCATAGAGACACAAAGGAAATTAGTGACGTTGACAGAGCTAACATTTATTCGACGAATAGTTTCCGGGGTAATCTGGGGATGGAAAAATCGACCCTTAATTTTATTTTAGTCATTCCTACTGGTCACAGTTTTACAAGTAAATTAATTTAATTTTAAAATGCCAGTACTATGTAAGTGCGGTGACTGTATTATGATAAATAAACATTTTGATCGTAAGATGTTGTTTAATTAAGTATTAATAATAAACCTTAATAGCCCTTTTTTGGTATCGGGGGAAAACCTTCAAAAAGTTCCATCTTTGGAGAGGTGTGACCGGGTTATGTGGGATTTGTTACCGCACTAAAACCCCTCGGTGGCCTACCTCTGCGCTTGGGGAACGCACTCCAGTAGAATGCACCGGTGTCCTCCACCGCGCCCCAGAACGGACCTATCCTCTGGAGAGCAGATGTGCTCTCCTGCACCTTCCGATGCTGACGGCGGCATGCGGCCACGCACACACCACGTTCTTCCCGGGGCTGCTGGCTGGACGGATCGAGCTCCTACTCTCACCGTCCACAACCATGGAAGCCCCCTTTTAGTCGCCTCTTACGATCAGGCAGGGACCGTAGCTCTATTCTTAATCACGAAGCTACAGGGACTGACCCTTAACAGCCCTAACATAAATATAAAGAAAGAACAGAACATTTAAAATAAATATTCATATTAGTTGCTTTAACAATTAGGTATAACATTTTATATTCTATCCTAAGACAGAACAGAACAGAAAAACGTAAAATGATTAGATTCGTATGATTAGAAAACGTATAAAATCCTGAATGAATCTCCGAATTTTGACATTCAAAACACACACATTAAAATTTTATAAATTAATACGCTCTTAATGTGGCATAAATATTTGTACACTGGTGTATCCAGTAAAGTATGTCGGTTAACCTTGTTTATAACACCAAATATGTACGCATGCTTAAAAAAATAAATAAATTCATTCATTCAAATTCATTCAACCAACGATATTTTAGAAGTCGATAATTACCATTAATAAAAGTGTTCGCGCCAATTAAGTCATTTCACCTCCCTCCCCTTCACCCTCCCTCTCTTCCCCGCAAGCGCACTATTACTAGAGGTGTTCACAACGGCTACATATTGCCAACGAAATAAAACGTTATGCTATTTTTATAAATCCTAATATTTTTTCTGCGCTAATACATTAGGTAGTTAGGTTAGGTAGTTCGTTGTCGTTGAGCGCTCGTTGTCGTTGCGTTTTGGAGGGTAATAAAAATATAACATTTCGTCGTTGCGATCCTCGAGCGAGCGTATCGTTGCTATAATTTAGTACAATGAAGTAATAAGCTTTTGACATACTTAATATAATATGAACAGGAAAGATTCTGAAAATAAAAATGAAAGAAATATACGTGGCATGTTTTTAGGCCTCTTTATGCATGGTTTTAAGCTTTTCCTTTTCGAGGCATTATTTAACTACATTATTTACACTTAATCTAACCTAGCACTAGTACTTAATTAACTCAAAGTACCTGGACTCGCTCGCTCGGATAAAAACAATTGATTTTATTGGTTTATTTTTAAGCAAAACATTCATTGGCTTAGTGTTATTTAACAAAGCCTTTTGAAATACATAACTCCCAATTTAAAAAAAATCACAAAATTAAAAAACGCAACTTGTCTACTTGAGATTTGAACCCGGGTCTCTAGCTCCGTAGTCATCTTTCAGAACCACTCGACCAAGAAAGCTTTACTTCCTTTGACGAAATTTTTATACCGGTCTTTCATGACGGTCGACATTTGACGGTTTTTTACGTCACAATATTATTAATATTCTCCAATAGATGTCAGTAAGAGTAATTTTATATTTAACATTTTTTATTTTTAATAAAAAAATTCTGGATCGATTTATCATCCCCGAAACCAGGGTACTAAATTTCATCAAAATCTTTGGAGCCGTTTCCGAGATTCAAAAAATATATTTAGTTATAGGTATACAAGAATTACTCGTTTAAAGATATTAGATTAGTATTTACATTTAATTCCTAAGAAAACTATAGTGAAATAAAATAAATCCGGAAATCGCACACCTAACTTGCGTAGATAATTTAGGTAGGTATTATAACACGACGAAGTCAAAAAGCTTGAACGAAATAAAAGATTAGTAATGTGAGTAAGACGGCTTTATAATATATACCTTCTATCCTGCTCTAATAAGTACCAACGCGCGCGGCAACGGCGCCAACGCTCATAAAACCTATAACACGACGAAGTCAAAAAGCTTAAACGAAATAAAATATTAGAAATGTGAGTAAGACGGCTTTACAATATATACCTTCTATCCTGCTCTAACTACCAACGCGCGCGGCAACGGCGCCATAAAACCAAACCAAAGAACAAATTTACCAACGACATCTTGTGTAATTTCAATAAATCACTTCCAAACCTAATCAATCACCCCGCAAATTAGTTTACGCAACGTACAATAGATGGCGCTTTTAGGCACTTTTATACTTTTGATGTTTCATTCATGACTAATAAAATTGACCTCGTCGTTGTCGGAGAGCAGTACCTACCTGACTGCTATTTATTAGGTTTACCTGTTGTTGCGGTTTATTAGAGCATTTTAATACAATTTGACATTAGTAATATTTTTACTGCTACCTAATATAACGAACACCTCTAACTATTACATAATATGGATCAGGAAGATCTATCAACTCAGTCTGCCTTCGTCCCGCCGCCGACGCGCACGCCGCCGACGCGTATGCAAGTCCTCTAGTGACAACCGCACCGCAAGCCACCTAACACGTGGTCATCAGACTCGCCGCATCGCCACCATCAGCCCCTGGGATACACCAAGTAAGTGCGCTCCCTTTATCAATCCTTCTCGTTTTCCACCATTAATTCAAACCGCAACTTACAGTCCACAATTCCATCACCCGCAGTGGGGGACCACCCTCATTCCCCCCCTTTCTCCAACAATATCTGGTCCTTGTCGATCCGGATATCCTCCATTTTTTTGGTCCAGTCGAGCCGCATTTCGAGCCAATAGTTTGGTAACTTCACCCGGGTTAATTATTTAATCTCATAAATATATAGCATATTTATGTATTTCATGTAATATATTATAAGTGCCTATTCATATTTATTTTTGCAAATAAGTATTATATCTACGATTATTTTATATCCCGCATATTAATAACACACCGCTCACGTAGGTATATTATTCTTTTTGCAAAACACACCGCACCATCCGCTATTTATTTTTGCAAATAAGTATTATATCTACGATTATTTTATAACCCGCATATTAATAACGCACCGCTCACGTAGGTATATTATTATTTTTGCAAAGCGCATTCGCACCATTCGCACCATTATTTACCTATATTTGTAATCGAAATTACACCTCATAGGTACGCATTCTATTTTTCATTAATTGAAGTCCGCCATATTTGTGGTTGCCGGAGCCGACGCGACCGGCGATCGTTGTTTCGCTAGTAACTACCTACGTATTCATTCATTACGCCATACATAATTTTTATAATCTTAACTGTTTTAACTGATTTATCTTGTTCACGACAAAATGTCTACTAAAGGTAAAATTGTATCTGAAACGCTTTCAAATGACGAAATTAGTTTGAAAATATTAATTGCAAAACGTGATTCTATTTACGAACGTTTACAAGAAATTTATGATTTATCTATAAGTGCATCAAGTTCGTCAGACGAACAGGACACATTTCTTGACACGGCATCTGACCTTGAATACTTGCGTACCGAGTTCAAGGACACGTTAGAATCTTATAATGTTACAAATTTAAAATTAAATCCAAACGCGCAAGTAGATTTCGGATCGTGGAAATCTTTTCATGATCTATATAGTCGTATTAAAAGTCAAGTGTCAAAATTAAACGCTTCATCTTCAAGTAAATTACAGAATAGTTTGCCACCAAAAATTATACCGTCGCTTCCGCCCATAGAATCACTTTCTTTTAATGGTGACATACGACACTGGTCTATGTTCTACCAACAATTTAAAACATTAGTTCATGATAATCAGCAATTAACAGATGCTGAACGCGTTTATTATCTTGTTAGTAAACTTAGTGATAAGGCATTATCAGTCTGCTCAGGCTTAATGCCTACAGCGGAAAACTATTCTGTGATATGGAACGCGCTCATACGTAGATATAACGACGAGCGTGCGCTCGCGACTACCTACGTCAGTCAGCTGTTAGAACTGAAGAACGTAAACACTAACACATCCGCTGGCTATCAAATATTTATGGATAAATTTGACGCTTCTATTAACGCCCTTAAGCAACTTAATATTGATGACATATCTGATTTTCTGTTTCTAAATATCGCGCTTAGAAAATTAGATAACGATACCGTAAAGTCGTTTGAAATGTCATGTCGCAACGTAAATTTACATACCGAAATATTCCGCTTTGGTTCAGTTTTTACATGACCAGAATAGGGCTTTATGCCATACAATAAATACTTCGCATACGTCTAACAACCATAAAATTAAAGGTAATTTTGTTCCCGCTCCCGCTAAAAATATAAGCAAAACTTTTATTAATACAGATTCGAATCGGTCATGTATTTTCTGTAAATCGGGTGATCACGAACACCTATTTGTCTGTCCGCATTTTTTAAAAATAAATGCACAGGACAGGTACAATTTTGTAAAACGAAATAAATGTTGCACTAATTGTTTAAGTAATAAACACGCCACTCCTTTTTGTAAGTCACAGCGTAGATGTAGGTATTGCTCCCGCTCGCACCATACGCTACTTCATTTTGTTAGTAGTAGGAATAAGGTCGATCAGCCTTCGGTAGAACAAGGTCCAGGAGAAAAAAATGCATCCACGTCATGTAACGTTTCGCGCGATTGTGGTAATGCGCCGCACCGCACTACATTATTGGGAACTGCGAAGATTAAAGTTCGTACTAAATACGGTCACCAATATTTGTTGCGTTGTTTAGTGGACCCTGGCTCGCAATGCGATTACATCACGAAACAGTGTTGCAAACGTTTATACCTACCGATCTCAAATAAAACACCAGTTAAAGAGGCGCAAGGAATCGGTGGAATATCGCAGGGGATTTTAGGTGTTACTTCTTTGCAGTTTAGCTCCCGCTTTGATGAAAATAAACTTTATCATATTGAACCGCTAGTTGTTCCCGCTATAACTGGACAATTACCCGAGTCGTTAATAGACGTTTCGAAAATTAATTATATAAATAATTTACGTTTAGCTGACGATCAATTCCATACACCAGGTGACATTGACGTTTTATTAGGGGTTAATACTTAGCTACAAATTTTGTTAACTGATAAAATAATTAATTCGCAATCGCCGAGTGCCATAGAAACGTCACTAGGATACATAATAATGGGAGACGCAGAGATCGACTTTCCTACTTGCATGCCGCGTTCTTTAATTTCTTATCCTACTCGTATTGATAAAAGTCAAACGTCGCTAAAGTTAGAGGAGCTGCCGCAAAAAACTTATTTGAGTCCTGATGAGCAGGAATGTGAGAATATTTATAATTCCGCTACTCGTCGCAATTTGAACGGACGATATGTTGTCGCCCTGCCCTTCAAGGACACGCCTGATAAGAGATTCTTTTATAACCGCTAAAAAACGCTTCTCGCTCCTATGGCGCTTACAACACCCGCTACAATGACGTAATTCAAGAATACATCAACAAGGGTTTTTTATCATTGGTTGCTTCAAATAATTCTACGGAACCTTGCTTTTATCTCCCGCACCACCCTGTCATACGTAATGATAAAAGTACAACTAAATTGCGAATAGTACTCGACGCAAGCGCTAAGTCAGATAATGAAATTTCATTAAATGATATTTTATATAGTGGGCAAAATTTACAGTCTGATATTTTTAATATTTTAATAAACGTACGAGTTTATCGCATCGCCTTTTTTGCCGACGTTAGGCAAATGTATTTATGCATTGAAGTACAAAAATCGCACCGCGCGTTTCAACGCATTCTTTATCGCTTTTCTAATGAGGAAGACATACCAACATACGAATTTAATCGTGTGACTTTTGGTTTACGCTCTTCGCCTTTTAATCTCTACACACTACGTCAGTTGGCTTCCGAGGAGAAGGAGTCCTATCCTCTGGCTGCTTCGGTGGTCGAACGAGATATTTATATGGAGGATATCGCATCCTGCGCGCCCTGCGTCAACAGCGCCGTTGACGTAGCCACTCAACTAATTCAAATGTTTAAGCGAGGAGGATTTGAATTGGTTAAGTGGACTAGTAACAGTTCAGAGCTTTTACAGCACATCCCCGCAACGCACCGTCAGCTTGACGAGGTCTCATTCGACGACCAAAATATTTTTAAAATATTGGATCTTCGTTGGCACCCCGCAACTGATTTTTCTTTTCTAGTTTCGCCGCCGCCGCTCGCTTGTACCAAGCGTTCTATTTTATCCGCAACCGCTCGCTTGTATGATGTTCTGGGGCTCGTGGGTCCAGTAATTCTTTTCTCTAAGCTTCTCATTAAAACCTTATGGGTTCTCAAACTTGACTGGGACCAGGCTCCGCCCGCTCACGTTGTCACTGCATGGCAACAATATATTTCAGAGTTACCTTTGATATCGAAATTAAGGTTTCCTCGCCATATGGGTATAAATAAAAATTCCCAAGTCTCGCTATTCGCGTTCGTCGACGCCAGTGAAAAGGCGTATGGCTGCGTGATTTATTCGCACATCGTTAATGATGATGACTCACTAGTGATAACGCTACTAATTTTATTGCTTCGCGTTCATACTTGAAGGAACTTCATTCCTTTTTACGTTCAGACGAATATTATAAAGTATTTAATCAGGTCCTTTCTGATAACCGCATCACATGGAAACTTAACCCTCCAAACGCTCCACATTTTGGTGGGCTTTGGGAGTCAAATATAAAGATAGTAAAGTATCATTTATTTCGCGTCATAGGTAAGCAAATCCTCACGTATGAGGAATTGCTTACTGTCCTCACTCAGGTCGAACGCATATTAAATTCACGACCGCTTTACGTGTTAAGTAGCGATCCGGCGGAACCTACTGCACTTACGCCCGCGCATTTCCTCGCTGTTAATCCACTTGGATGTTTACCCGCCGCGGATCTTAGTAAAGAACGCATTAATCTTTTATCACGTTTTTCATTGCTTGATTCGATAGTTCAGTCATTCTGGAAGCGCTTCAGATCAGAATACTTACATACACTACAAGCAAGAGAAAAGTGGAATAAACATTCTATTAATTCCATATCTGTAGGAACCGTTGTTCTTATCGATATGGATAACGCTCCGCCTCTTCAGTGGCCGCTAGGCGTCGTCACTGAACTGTTTCCTGGTAGGGATGGTGTGGTGCGCGTTGCACAAGTGAAGACTAAGAGCTCCACTTTGCAGCGGCCCATTGTTGGACTTTGCCCTCTACCAACGCAATAATATTTCTATATGCCTATGTAGTTTATATTTTATAAGTTATAGTTTAAGTATAAATTCTTATCCCGCTATTATAATATTTTTATTAATTTACTAATTATATTCATCGCATCGCCTCTGTTCACCGCATATATAGTTTTTTCTATACGATATTAACTCCGCTGTATATATTTATGTTATTTTTTTTAATTCGCTATTTGAGGAGACCTCAAGGCCGGGGGGATGTTCGCGCCAATTAAGTCATTTCACCTCCCTCCCCTTCACCCTCCCTCTCTTCCCCGCAAGCGCACTATTACATAATATGGATCAGGAAGATCTATCAACTCAGTCTGCCTTCGTCCCGCCGCCGACGCGCACGCCGCCGACGCGTATGCAAGTCCTCTAGTGACAACCGCACCGCAAGCCACCTAACACGTGGTCATCAGACTCGCCGCATCGCCACCATCAGCCCCTGGGATACACCAAGTAAGTGCGCTCCCTTTATCAATCCTTCTCGTTTTCCACCATTAATTCAAACCGCAACTTACAGTCCACAATTCCATCACCCGCAGTGGGGGACCACCCTCATTCCCCCCCTTTCTCCAACAATATCTGGTCCTTGTCGATCCGGATATCCTCCAAAAAGCATAGGAACATTCAGAAATTTTATACAAATTAAGGCATGAAGCGCGTATGACCCGGCGGCGAGTGTAGAGCGCAAGCGATCTACGCAACTAAGCCAAACGGGCGCGGTCGGGTGTGAGATGGGTGACCGCTAGGGGCAATTTCATCCATGTTTCCGTGCTTCGGATGGCACGTTAACCTGTCGGTCCCGGTTGTTATCAATAGATAATAGTTGTTAAAAGTCGGAGGCTTAACATCCGACAGTGGATTAGCCACTAACACGCATCTCCACCAACCCGCATTGGAGCAGAGTGGTGGAGTAAGCTCCAGGCCTCCCCAATAATGGGGAGAGACCCGTGCCCAGCAGTGGGACCCAAAAAAAGGTTGCAGCCAGCCAAGGCATAAGTGTTAGTAGTACCAATATTAGTGGCCTTATAATGGATCCTTGCGGGCCTTGCGGCACTCCGAAAGTACAGGTACCTCTATTGAACTTTCTAAGAAAAATGCTAGCGGCATCGTTGTCAGTGGCAAAGAATATCGTCGGTGGTAAAAATATATGAACCACTACAGAGTGTAGAGATTAAACGTCACATGAAAATGTGCATTATACATTATCCATTGGTGTCTACCGAACGCATCACGAGATTCACGAGCAACATGATTGTGTTTGGTAAAAATATTTACATCAATCAAAGCTTTAGAAAAGGTTATGAAACATGTTTTGGTGAAATAGGAAGTCTTCATGCCTTCTTGTTTTAATGCCTGGAATCAATACAGTTAAAAATAATTTTAGGGACAACTATACAAGAAGTTCAATGCACAAAATTTCTAGGACTTTGGATTGACAATGACATGTCTTGGAAAACGCAAACTAACTCAATCTGTAAGTTATTAAATCGTCATGCCTACGCCTTAAATAGATTAAAAAGCGTAGTCAATGATTCTACAGTTTTAACGGCATATCACGCATACGTTACGCCAACACTCACATATGGTATAATATTTTGGGGAAATTCTATCAATAAACAAAAAGTATTTATAAGCCAAAAAAAGTGCATACGAGCGATTTGTCAAATTCGAACACCCAATAGTTGCAAGCCTTTCTTTATTAAACTGAAGATCCTCACAGTAACTTGTATATATATTTATGAAATATGCACTTTTGTAAGAAGAAACAAACATTTATTCGAGACTTTTAAGTCAAAGCGTCAAATAAATAAATTAAGTAAGTTCCCTTCAAAGTCCGCACTGTTTAGGAAAAATGTTCTAGGTATGGCTCCAAAAATCTATAATAAGTTACCGAATAGCTTAACACAAATAGACGATCTATTGAGCTTCCAAATGAAATTAAAAGATCTTTTAGTAAAAAAAGCATTTTACACGATCCAGGAGTTTTTGGACTGTAATTTTCAATCTTAACTGCGTAAACAATTGTTAATAAATAAATTACTTTGACTTGTTCTATCATATTATATTGTATGCCATGTATGGCAGGATAGGGAGGTATGACATATCTTTATACAACATCTGTAATTGTACCCCTTTCCACAATAAATGACATTTGAATTTGAATGCCTTTGAATCATACTGAGTTGTTCCGTTAGTACAAGTTTTCAACAGTTAAAAAGAATTCTAAGAAAAGAAGCATATCACGTGCTAACTAGATTTTTTTAAATTTGAATGGAGTAGCAGACGAGCATGCAGGCCACGTGGTGTTAAGTGGTCGCTGCCATGACATCTACAAACAACCTCAAGCAAGCATACTGCATAGGTAAGCCTTGTCTGCAGTGGCGTAGCTATCATAGGGCCAGGTGGTGCAGTGCACCGGGGCCCCGGAGCTCAGGGGGCCCTCTAGCCTCAGCTTTGAAAAAAAAAATTAAAAAAAGGAAAGTGAAAAAAAAAGGAAGTGTATACAGCGATACTAATGTTTCATACAATTCCTGTTACTTCCGCGGTAGCGGAAAGATCTTTCAGTAAACTGAAGATTATAAAAAAATATTTAAGAAACAGCATTCCACATGATCGCCTCCGACATTTATCGTTAACTGCAATAGAAAATGAGGCGGCATCAAACTTGGATTTGAATGAAATTATAGACGAATTCGCAAAAATTAAAGAACGCAAGAGATTGTGAGTTGGATGGGGAATTCTGTTAACAATCGTTTTTTCTCTTAATTAATCTTATCTGTATAATAAATATTCTATATTGTCATGTGCCGGTGCGTCGTTGTTCATTTATTCCCTTTTTAGGGTTCCGTAGCCAAATGGCAAAAAACGAAACCCTTATGGATTCGTGATGTCTGTCTGTCCGTCCGTATGTCACAGCCACTTTTTTCCGAAACTATAAGAACTATACTGTTGAAACTCGGTACGTAGATGTAATACGAGTATTCTGTGAACCACATTAAGATTTTCACACAAAAATACACAAAAGCAATAAATTTTGAGGGTTCCCCATACTTAGAACAGTTCTAAAACAAGTTTTAAGTTTCAGTTACTGAAACTCAAAATATTTTTTTTCATCAAACCCCGTGTTAGGTCCACGGTTAGGTAAACCCATATCGATAGGTCTTCAAAAATGATATTGAGGTCTCTAATATCATTTTTTTCTAAACTGAATAGTTTGCGCGAGAGACACTTCCAAAGTGGTAAAATGTGTGTCACCCTCCCTATAACTTCTAAAATAAGATAATGATAAAAATATATAATGTACATTACGATGCAAACTTCCACCGAAAATTCATAGAATCGAATTCACCGAATATTCATATTCAATTCAGTCATAAATCGTAAACCACAATTTACCTTTCATTCAATCTTAATGCAATGATTTCTATGGATAATCAAAGGCAATGATGTATTTCTGTTGCCGCTACTGTTATACAAATACTAAAAATAGAATAAAATAAATATTTAAGGGGGCTCCCATACAATAAACGTGATTTTTTTATAGATAATGTACGGAACCCTTCGTGCGTGAGTCCGACTCGCACTTGGCCGGTTTTTTCTTCTATTAAACACATGGAGATTCTAATAGATACGACGTATGGATTGAGCCTACTAGGGATAATTCAACTCAATGTTTCCTATTCTTATTCCTATCAATAATTTTAAAGGCCAATATAAGTTCAAACTACGCGAAAAGAGGGGAGGAGGGCCCGATTCTCTCCCTATGCACCAGGGCCCTTGTCCCCCTAGCTACGCCACTGAGCCTACTAGGGATAATTCAACTCAATGTTTCCTATTCTTATTCCTATCAATAATTTTAAAGGCCAATATAAGTTCAAACTACGCGAAAAGAGGGGAGGAGGGCCCGATTCTCTCCCTATGCACCAGGGCCCTTGTCCCCCTAGCTACGCCACTGCTTGTCTGAGGTCGTATGCAGTTGCGCTGCTACTCCGGAGACTGATGGTCGCCTCATGTAAGTGTGGCCGGCAACTGTACCTTTCCACCGAAAAACAATAGAATTGGTTCACGGCAGAAGTGGGTGCAACGGTGGTACTTCCCCGGGCGAACCAATATAGTTCTACCACCATAAAATATTATTATATATAAATATTATACCAATCCGCACGTGGCTGCTTATCCAAAATATTAATAAGCATTGTTATATGTAAAACCTCAATGTGGCCACCTGGTAAATAATGTTACTGGGCAATGAACTCGACTTCTTTAACAATCTTTGGAATCAATAAAGTTTTGAATAAATAAAATTCCTCAAATAAATTGTACCCAAAGCGTCCTCTTTCCAGAATTTGCGATAGCCAACGTCCAGTGCCAGTACGACAGCCCGTCGGACACGGAGGAGGAGAGGCCTTCCGTGACGCAGGACCATACGTACGACACGCGGGATGAACCACCTGCGTTTATCATACACCAGGTTACTACTGTAAGTATACCGAGCCCAAGAGAAAGAAATCATTAAACACGACAAAAGAGGAGAATATGTACAGGGTACAGCTTATTTCTAAAAGAAATTTCTTCCAGCAGCACCAGGAATGGATAGAAGATGTGAAAAAAGACAAAAGTGTGTACAAAATAATAGAAAGAATAATAATTAAATATAACCGTACATAAGTAAAAACAATAATAATAAGTACATACATACATACGCACATAAATACATACAAACATACACATACATACAAACATACATATGTATTCATACATATACGTACAATTTGTGTAAATGAAATTAGTAGGATTAAGGTTTGATTTGTCTTCTTAAAAACTTTTAGCCTTTTCGAGATGTAGATCTTTTTTTTTGGTATCGGGGGGGGGGGGGGGACCTCCAAATAGGTACCCAGCACCTTGGGAGAGGACACCGAGTTATGTGGGATTTGAACCTCACTAAACCCCCCTCGGTGGCCTCCTCTGCGTTTGGGGAGGACTCCGGGATCTCCCATCGAACGCACCGGTGTCCTCGGTGTCTGTGGCCTCGCACGGGTCCATCTTTGGGAGAGCAGATGTGATCTCCTGCACCTTCCACTACAACACTGGGTAATGGAGCATCGTGTGGTGGATTTTATTAGGTCTGTCCAGCGTGTAGGGGATCTGCCACGTGACCTTTTTCCTTCCACCTGTACCTGAACTACAAGCCGCACCATAGAGTTTCGCCTCTACAAATGTAAACAAAAATTTTTAATGTAAATATCTGGATTGTCGGAGGTCTTTCTTTATTGCCTATTTAGGTCTTTCAAGATCGAATTATTGGTACGGTGAGCGGTCCAGGGAATTTGGAGTAACCGTCTCCAACGCTACATCTTAGGGCATCGATTTTACGGCGATCTTGCATCCGAATTGTCCACGTTTCTGCAGCGTAAGGGAAGATAGGAAAATAAGACTTTTCGTAAGCCTGGTCTTGGTCTTTTTAGTGATATCACAGTTCCTCGAGATGTTGTCTAACCTACCAACAGCAGATCTCGGTAAAGGGCATGACGAAATTCGCAGGAGAATTTCGTCATCACATCCTCCGATGTTTGAAATAGTGGAAACGAGGTATACATCGCTCTGAACAACTTCACATTTGGCTATGTTTATTTCAGGTTTATTAAGTTCAGTTCCGTCCGACCGACCGATAAGAAAACCACAAACCCACAAAATGGCTTACATAAATCAGTTTTTGAAATCAGTTCAGGTCGCACGTACTAGTCTAGTACGGATTGATGGACTTCATGCCTTTGAGATTTTTTGCGTAACTCTTAGAAAAGAAGAACGTGGAGTGGTACATCATTGTGGAGTAGAGATAAAAAACCAGAGTTGCGCGCCGACGAGAGAGAAGACAACTCAACTATCACAACTCCCTTTACTAAAAATGTTTTTAGCAATTAGCTTTCGTTGAAAAAACAAACTTTTCCTTTTACTAATTTCTCATTATCTTCATTATTCTAGCCACCATCACCTTCACAGTCAGGAGCACCACGGGGCCCGTTCGTGGAGGTGCGGCCCACCATCATGTCCATTAGTCCCGACTGTATGCCGGCCGTCAACGTCATACATGTTGGGGAGAGACAGGTATGTTATATGATCTTGATTCTACCTTTTTATCAAAATTTTAAAGGTATCCGGCAGCCTGGGAGCGATACTGTGTTATTTGGGATTTGCGCCACACTAAAATCCCATCAGTGGCCTACTTCAGCACTTGGGATCTCCACGCAACGGTGTCCTCTATGCGCAGTGCCCCTGATGGGCACATCTTGAGAGAGAAGATAGATATATTCTTGATTCTACCTGTTTTGCTATCGGAGAAGAAACCTTCAAACCGGCAGCTTGGGAGATATGCCGGGTTATGTGGTTGTCCCGCACTAAAACCCACTGGTTGGCCTGCTTTAGGAATGTCCAGTGGAACGCACTGGGGTCCTCCAGGCGCGATCCCATCTTGGGAGAACGACGTCGCTCTCCTTCAGTCTCCGATACTTACGGCGGGGTGCGACCACGCACACACTATCGACCTTCCAGGAGTTGCTAGCTGGTAAAGTCAACCTCCCACTCTACCTTTTACTCTGTACATTATGTGTAATCCCTTGGAGATGTTAAAACAGCAAACTGTTAAGGGGCCGTATACGAAATTTTGCCGATTTTGCTTATTTACCTGATTTAACACATGAGATTTTGCAGATAAATTACAGTACTTCTACAAGTATCATTGCACAATATAACTTTTCATTTCATTAATAATCTAATAAATTAGACACTTTTATAGCTTGCGTCAAGAATTATAATGCGAGATTTAGGTTACTTTAAAAGATGTTTAATGCTGAATCATCATTATTAATAAGATTTTTTTTCAGGAAACGGATTGATTATAAACTGAAGAGTATTTATGTCAAATAAATTTTACGAAAGATTATTCCATTTTGCCGAAATCAAATGCAATTTCTAGCCCATTTTCTCTCAAAATTGACTAAGTTCAATGTTTTTTTACTAATATATTTTGTATGAGAGTGGCAAAAAGTGGCTCATACACTTTGTATGTGATTTTTACATCTTTTCGATCTGTTTAGACTTTAAAATGATCCAGAAATATGTGATATTCTATACCTATTGCAGTAATATTTACAAAACGATCACCGGCTTCAGGACTATTAAGCAAAATTACGAAATAAAAATTAAAAAGTGCCTCATTTAATAGTTTATTATTGAAATGATCAGTCATATTGTGCAATAAAACTTATGGAAATACTGTATTTTAACTGCAAAATCTGCTGTATAAAATGAGCTAAATCAGCGAAATCGGCAAAATTTCGTATACGGCCTCTTAAGTTCAACATAAGTGATGGTGATAGACATAATCAAGAGCTATCGGTATCCCTTGCCTGATCTTAAGAGACGACTATAAGGGGCCTTCTGGAGTTCCGGGCGGCGGAGTAGGAGCTCAAACCAAACAGCCAGCGGCTCCTGAAAGACAACCAGTGTATGAATGGCTGCACGCCTTCTTAAGCACCTGAGAGTATCGGTATGGAGTATGAAGTGTGTTGGAGGGACGAGGGACTCCGGTATATCTTAATTGGAACGGTGCGTTCCAATTAAGATACCGGAGTCCCTCGCTTATTTTTCAACCTATATAAATGATATTTTTCTTCTGTCCAGTCCAACCCCCAAACCCAACCGTCGGAGTGCAGCATGAACAAGCGGATCCGGCGCAGCGAGGTAGTGCTGCGGGCGGCGGCCGACTGCGTGTCGCGCGGACTCACCTTCCAGACCGTCTCCGAGCAGTTCAACATACCCATCTCCACTATACGGTGAGGATGCGCACGCGCACGCACGCACACATACACACACACACACACACACACACACACACACACACACACACACAATTTTCCCCAATAGTATCAGACAGAAGATATACAGTAAGTATAGAGTTTCTCGTTTTTACAAAAAATGATTTCAGCAATTAGCTTTCGTTGAAAAAACCTATCTTATTAAGTTCGGATTTAAAATACTTATCAATATCTTTTTTGACATAGAGATGTTGTAAAGAAAGACATTCGATAAACTAATTTTCGTTAGGGACAGAGCTTGTTAGGGAGAAGAAAGGTTTTAAACTAAACTAAACTTTTAAATGTTAATTTTCAGATTTTTCATGGCGCGTAAAGGAATATTGCCGAGACGTCGACGAGGGCGGAGTGCTCAAGTAAGTAAATAAAAAAAAGCAATTAAAGAATTTCAATTAATTCGACATCAGTAACATTATCCCTGTTATCATCCAACCTATTTATAATTAAAATTGATGTTCAAGAAACAATATTTTATTTTATTAGTTATTGATCACCCTAGAATGCAAAAGGAGTACAATAATATCGTGAAATTAATTCTTTGCTACATCAATTTTATTTCTATCGTTTCAACATAAATATGTTATAACAACTTGTCATTCCAGACCACCCAACCCCAATCATGCGGCAGTCCGGAGCAGCTTTCTCTATTCAACATGCAGCATTTCAAGCTACCCGAAACGATAGGGCTGCGACAAGACGACGATACAACCACGGCTTAGCGACCTCTAAAGTTTTTTAAGTATAACGGATATTTGCTTTTTGACAGCTGTCAAAAATCCGGTGTTAACCGTTCAGTATAATAATACCGTTTAGAATACTGGCTGCTGACTACAATAGATCCTTTACTGGTCGACGATGTTATCGACATGATACGCAGTTTTCAGTATTTAATTGCCCCTTGTAAAAATTATACTTAAAAACCAGTTATTAAAAAGTTAAAAGCATAAAAATCTTGACAAGGCGTGAAACGTCCTTGCCATAACTATTCTGTAACTATGCACTATTTCATGGCACTTAAATGCATATTAGTAAATTAAGACATTAAAAAAATGCCCAGCCTTGTAAAGAAGTAATTTTAAATAGAATTTGACAAACGCTCGTATACAGTCGAATGACAGCTGTCAAAATTGCTATCTATTAAATTAAAGACCGTATTTTGTAACTAAGTAACTATAGTTTACTTGTATATATGCGGGTGTTTAAAGAATTTTAATTCCTAAAACAAGAGGAAAGCATTTATATTTAAGTCCGATAGGTTGCGCTCTTGCTGGATTTTTATATAATTCTAAAGGAACGTAGAACATCGACATAATAATATGTCTCCTAGCGTTGATAGGTGGCAGCACTGTGGTTGCTCTAAGTATAGGGCTGATTACATTGGCCAACCTGCAGGGGCCGACCCGGCATACATTGCTGGTTATCTGAATACATTGTAATAAAATACTCAAGATAACCAGCAATGTATGCCAAATCAGACCCTGCAATGTATTCAGCTCTGTAAAGATTTTATCGTGAAGGTGGTACTTCAAATATATATGACGTAAGTACAGACAATCATGCTAATACATGCAAACACGACCATCCACACATGGCGGTGAAATAAAGGTTTAATAGCGTATTTAACTATTTAACACCTTTGATATCTCTACAATACGACAAGTTTCGACGGTACGAAGGTAACGAGTATTTGGTATTGGCCTTGTATGTCAAGTAGGCAAATAAGGACAATACCCTTTGTCAAATATACTGTCCACACGTGGAAATTTCTTTGCCAAATATGACAAATGCAAATAGCCACATGAAGTGCCAGGGTGATACAATGTAAAAAATATTGAATGAGTACCTAAGAATCTCTTAGACAATATGTATATTAAGTATATGTTACTTCATGCCATATAACCAACACTAATTTCATTACTTTGAAGTAGTAGAAAAAAACTACAATGACACAACTACATTAAAAATAATAATGCAAACATTATTATATTATTATATAATTATATGGCATCAAATAAATTATGAAACAAAAAAATGTAAATAATAATCGTAGGTTTTCTAGCAGTATTGAAATGTACACAAAAAATAATGTATAAGATTTTGAAAGATAGCATTAAGTAATAACTAAAAATTTATTGAAGGTACTAAAATCACCCATTATATTTTTACACATAACTTATATAAATTCATTTTAGAAGTTGACATACTTATATAAAAATATCTGACAATATATATTTTAGTAACCATGTAATGTATCTGTACTTTTAACATAATATTGTAGAGTATACTACAGCAAGGAAAACCAAAGTATTTTACTAGTAGCCTTTAGTACAGAGAAATGTCTAGATAACCTTGCTTTATACATCTTAGGGAAAATTTCACCAAAGTCTAACAATGGTTATTCGAGAATCAATGTGCAAAAAATATAAAATTCAAAGGACTTTGGATTTTTATGTTAACTCTTCTGGAAATTGTGGGTAAATTTAAGCCATAGTCCACCACGCCGTATAAACGACATGCCCCCTTGTAAAATGGAATAAAAGCGCATATCATAATCATTGCTTTCTCTTGGTGAAATTCGCGCTTCTATATATAAGTATTTGTTTCAATATTATATAAAACCTCCATGTAGTCGGATCTGATCACAGATGTTATATTTGTAGCGACCTTCCGCTACTCATCAAGAGATGGCGCCACGGGTATTTCTGAATCACACTATCGAAGTTTTCGGAATATCCTACCATATATACAAGCTCCGAATTGAGTCAGTATCTTTAAAAAATGTAAATATTAATGTTACATAGTAATCACAAATGTGTGATCTACCGTACTAAAAATAAAAGACGCCTTAAAATAAAAGCGCTTTTTGTCAGTCTGGAAGAGAATAGATAGATATTTTCCATCCATTCAGAAGCCTTTCGAAGTTCACCTCTGGTCACAGGCCTCCCCAAACACGCGCCACTCTAAATCCAGCGGCTTCCCGCTGTCTGCTTCAGGTCGTCAGTCAGTCGGTCATGGTTAGAGGGCCAACTGTGCATAACCGCACAGAGCAACGAATATTCGTATCGCTCGCGCGCTAGGTACATGAATATTCGTTGCTCTGTGATTTATGGAGACGTGGTCGCACTTCAAGGACCTATCACTTTGTTATAATGCATTTTTGCCGTGTTCCTTAAGTAAAGTAGGATCGCACGATGTGAACGTCCGTATTATCGTCGATTTTCGTCAATCTCCCAGTACATAACAAAAATGTAACTTTTGGCCCGTTTTCTATAAAATGACGAGTACTAGCACACTGGCGACTTTATGGACGTTTACGGCATGGCGGCAACTTGAAAATTATTTTATTGACGTCAAAATAAGCGCCTTATGTGTATTTTAGAACAAAATTGCATTTGTAATTAATAATGTTAATGTGATTGTTTTTAAGTAGAATAAGTACCTAGTGTAACAAAAATTTAGTTTAGTTTTGACACAAAGAGTTAAGTATTACTAATAGGGTCATGGACCGTAATAAAATTAAAAAAAAGCAACAACTTTATTTCAAATAGATGCTCTTTGATTTATTTTATTTTTTTTAATAAATCGAATGGCAATTTTAACGACACTTCGAAAGAGTGAAGAGATATATGACAAAATAACCTCACTCTACGGGTGTTTTTTATTATTACATACAATGAAAAATACAAGAGAATTGTACAACACTAACAAAATATCCATTATCAACTTACATGTCAAATAGGATCAGCAGTCGAGTCAATCCGGGCCACGGTTCAAACCTCGCAGGAGATGACTTTATTGCCTCTCTAATCTAACAATTTTTTTTCCGTCAATGGAAAAAACATATATCCTCCAATAAAAAAAACCGAAGCTAACTAAAAAAAGCTGTGTAAAATACAATACAACTCTAAGAGCATTCTGGCACTTGTCATGCCGTGAGTAGCCTTTTCCCCTTATTCATAAAAATTACAATGATGATATAAGCCTCAGTTAACTAAAACATATTTCTTCTTCTTTTAACGCATCAGTAATTCCAAGAACGAGACAAAACACGTTTGAGTTAAAATAGACTTATAACATTGTTGTAATTTTTATGAGTATGGGGATATGTGAATAGTGATAGGAATATTATTATTTTTGCTTTAAGTTTCTATTTGTTGTGATTTTCTTGATTAATAAGTTATATTATAGAAACATATTTAATTTATAATATAAAAAAATCTCTAAAATCATGGCAGTTAAATATGCGGCTATTATATAGTAAGCATGGTTAATTTTTACAACAGTATTATTTTAGAACAAAATTAGTTTTTTACCTTAGTTTTTAATAGAACGTTATTGTTAAGAATTGTTTTGTTTTATTCAATATTTTCTAAATGGTATATGGCCTAAGTATTAATATTAAGCCTGCATAATAAAATATTTGATCTGATTTTTTTTATTTACGTCACTAAAATAATATCTTAGAAATGTTCAGTATTTTTTGTATTTAATGGGTATTGTATGCTTTTGCAGTTTTATTTGATATATTTTCTTAACATTAATTAATTTGCGTTATTTTATGTTTTTTATTTTTTTTTATTTATTTATTTATTTAACAAGAATAGCATTTTACATTTAGCACAATACATAGTTTTTGCCAAACTGGAGACCAGTTTGTCGGCAAATCGATTTAGTTCTCGTGTTTATTGGCACTTTTAACAATTTTATTTTTTTATATTTGCAGCATTATTCATAAGCATACTTTTATTTCTTTTGTGTCTTAAATTGCTGTTAAATTAAAATTCTTCGCTTTTAGCATAACGAGTATTATGAATAACGCATATAATGTAACAATAATGTACCGATTTAAGTTGTTTAACACGTTAACTGCGTTACCGGACGTATATAGCCGGTAATGAACTCTCCCGCGGTGCGAGCGCCAAAATCTAGTTTTTTTCGCTCGTGCGGCGTCATTTTAGGTACGATATTCTGTGAGTTAAAAAGGGACAAATAAACATCATTGCTTCTTACATTCAGATGGTCTTATTACAATAGAAAAAAAGTACATAGCATATTTGACCTGTACGCACAGAACCAAAAAACTTTGCATTCCATGCGTTACCGGACGAATACGACTTGTATGTGTATGTCCGGTATCGCACTGTTGGCTAGGACGTATGCATTAGTGAGAAACGGATGTTATTATCGTTTAGACGTTTGTCGACATTTGTTAACAGTATCGACATTTATAAACAATAGGTACTTACTTTGTTACCTACTGGCACAGAAAGATCTATCAAAACATCGTTTGTCACCGCGTGCAGTATCTTAAAATTATTAGTTTAACTTATTTAAATATAATTTAAATATATAATATGTTCATTTTTGAAGCAGTCGGGTTTTTGTTTTTATAATAATAATTTAATTTCAGATTTTTTAGTTTTTTGAAGATTTTTCTTAAAATATAATAGAAATTTTAAGAAATGATATATACATATTTGAAATAGTCTTTTCACTAGCTTTCATTTAATACCCATATTGCTGTGGTTAGAAAAAAAACAACCCCCCACTCCCCTTTTTTCAAATTTGCCATATTGCTGTGGTTAGAAAAAAACAACCCCCACTCCCCTTTTTTCAAATTTGAGGACGCCATTTTGAAAATTTATATAGCCTTTGTCACTATGACAATCCTAACAAATTCAACGACACCACATATGTTGAAAACCGTCCAGCCGTTTGGGCTGTGCGGAGCGCCAAAGAAATGGATATACTTACCCACATACATACATACATACATGCATATGCTCGAAAAACATAACCCTCCTTCTCACGCAGTCGGGAAAAAATGCCTAATTTACTTTATAAATAAAAGTATTATCGATAAATATTTGTTTTCTTATTTAACACCACTACTGTTTATCGACTATTTGAACATTTTCACCACTTCTTGTGCGCCACATGACATATAAGTCCGGTAAGACGTTTATACCTATAAGTAAAAAAATATTTGTCCAATTCTAGAACCAAAAGAAATGTATATAGTTCAAAGTTTTTAGATGTTGATAAAAGTTAAAGAATTGCCAGAAAGTAAAAATTTTATGAAAAAAAAAAAGTTTTAAAAAGAATTGTGTACCGGACACATTTGTCTTGTTTCGCACTAGAAAAAATAACAGGACATGGCAATATTGTCCTGTACCGCACTAGAGTGGAATATTATGTTTTTGAGCTTCGCAGTAAACGTGTTAACAACTTAAAAGTAATAATAAAAACTAAAACAATTAACTATAAAAAGAAAACCCCATCTAAAATTTGCGCTTGTGGCATTGTGCCCAGAACGCTGGCAGCATTTCCCCTCTGAACTAATAGGGGTTTTTTTGTATTTATAATATTTTTCTAGTGTAAGGTACGCTGGAATTTAAAATAGGTTAATGACCGCGTAAGAAGAATTATTGTAAAAAATATATCATTTTTTAAATTACATTTTGGTGTTAAAACTGTGTCGTTATAAAAATCTCTATAGCGCCGAACTCCATTTTTTATATTTTCATAATAGCCTGGAAACTCATTACTATTCTTATTTCTATTTCTCGACAATTATTGTATTATTTACTGAGTAAAGAAGCTTAATTCGTGCCATCTTAATTTGAGTCTCAATAATAATAATGTTCTTATTTACTTATGCCTGTATTAGAAAAAGTTATTTTTTGTCTATGATGACAGCTTGTTATGTTATTTTGTCTATGATTGTTTTAACCGCTACATAATAATAATATGTATATTTTGCTTGGCCGTTATGAGCCCTTATACGAAATTTTGCCGATTTCGCTGATTTACCTGATTTTACCCGTGAGATTTGCAGCTAAAATACAGTATTTCCGCAAGTTTTATTGCGCAATATGACTGATCATTTCAATAGTAATCTTATACATTAGCCACTTTTTTAGTCGGAGACTAAAATACAGTCATAATGAAAAATTGAATACAATGTAAGGAATGATAATATTAAGTCTGCTGAAAAAGGAACTTTATTGTAATAGTAATAGAGAAGAAATAGTTTTGCAATGTAACAGTAGCCGTGACGTGTGTAGATACGACGTAATAAAGTATTTTGTGTACTTTCGTTATTTTATTCTCATCCCTTAACACCTTTTTGTGTCATCGAGGAGGAAACCTTCAAAAGACCCGTATGGCGCAACGGTTACCATTCTTGCCAATCGGAGGTCCCGGGTTCGATTTCCGCCGAAGCAGAGGTTGAAATGAAATGTTCATGTCTTTGTGGGTGTCCATGATACCCACGACTCATGGAATCGTAGTGTGGGAGCCATGGGCATTGGGCGTAGCCAGGTTCTTGGTCGGGTGGGAGGGGGATAAAATATACATAGGAAACATAAGGATAGCATGTAGATTAATCTTTATAGGTTTCTTTTTTCGTTTGGGAGATCTTTTGGAATTCTTGAATCCCTGGATCTGGACCTTGATCCAGGGGGCAGCTAGCGCAGATGGTGTGACTTTGGAAATATTAATAAGATATAATTTTATATGTACTCAAAATACATAGTTATGGCGGGGCAATTTTAATCAAAGTTCAAACAGATAATCTCTAAAGAAAGACATAGTATCTTTTTTTTTTTGCCCGCGGATTATGTCTTAAAAATGATATGATATTCAAAAATGCTCGCTCTGTTATGGCCTGTAAAGTTTAATTTCAAATGTAAAAATGAATTTGTGTTCGAATATTGAAAACGTGGACAAAAAGCAGATGCCGTTGATACCCGCCACGTGCACGGAAGCCTGTTTTAGAAAAAAATCAAAGAAAAAAGCGCGCGCGTAATCCTTCCCGCCTTTTGGTTTTTTTTTTTTTCAATTTGGGCCGTATAATGTGATGAAGATTGGAGGAATTTCCTGTTGAAATATTATATGACACATTTTTCGGTTTGTTGGACAGCAAAAAATCGCAAAAAGTACTTTAAGAAACAACTGCAATGCGTGACTTTTGAAGCTATGGTTCAACTTTCTATTTTTTGTACAGACTGGTACTTAAGTTCGAAGTTAATACTAAAGCAAGAAGGTATTTATAGATAGATATAGAGAATAACTGATTCCTACACAATATTTCTTTGATTATTACAGTATTTAAAATATGTAGGCATCGTTGAAAATATTTTCTATTTAATTAATTATTATGATGCTCATTGCCGCAATGGTGAATATGTGATTACTGTTTCAAGGTCATGGGTTCGATTCATGGCGAGACATATTTTTTTATTCTAGGTCTGGGTACTGGATACCTTGTCTTTAAGTTATTATAAGTATCATTATTTAATACCTATATAGATAACTATTAACTACGAGCAGCGATGGCCGAGTGGGAAAATAACGCGGCCTTCGACGCGACCGATCCCGGGTTCAAATCCTCGGCGCGCACCTCTGACAAAGTAATTTGTAATGTGCGCATTTATCGCTGCTCCACGGTGATGGAAAATATCGTGATATTTAATTGATTACGATGTTCTCCATCGCCGTGCATGCCTGAGAGAAATTCATAATTTCTCGAAAGCATGACGTCCACTAACCCGCACTTGGCCAGCGTGATGGACTATGGCCTAAAATCCCTGTCACTTGTGAGAAGAGACCTGTGCCCAGCAGTGGGACATAAAAAGGATTGAGAGAGAGAGAGAGATAACTATACATTAAAAAAACATAAAAAAATGGAGAACAACGGCGGTCGTGACACACGTCATCCTGTGATTCATTTCATAAGGTGTGCTCGGGCCAAAAAGCAAAAACTCGTTTTTTTAGAAGGAAACGGACATTTTTTGTATACAGTATAGTAAAAAAAACTCAGAGGCTCTAATTATCTCATCAACTTCGACGCGAACAAGTGCCGAGCCGAACATCTGCCATTTTTTCGCGCGTATCTCTCCCGCCAAATTGATGTGACAACTATCTAACCGGATGTAGCCAATTTCTACTTTTTCGGTGATTAGAAAATTGGTACCGACCAGCGACCAGCATTTCGTAGTTTTAGTAAAAATACCCACCCATACTGGGGAGGCCTGCTGTCGAACTGTCAATCTCGTAAAATCTGGTTCCGGTGAGTTTTGGCGGGAAGTCGGAAAAGACATAATGTGCTCTTAGAAATGTGCTCTTGCTTTATTTTCACTTACGTATTTTTGAGTGATATCGGATAAAGTTGATGGCATTTTGTTCAATATCTGTAGGTTCGTTACAATGCACGAGAGTTGTGAAATAGAATAACAGTCCTAAAATATGTTTTTTCTGCTTGCCTCCAAAATTCCATAAGACACGTTCTGATAAAGTAGCCATCGCTTTACTTGAATGTTTGACTGACTTGACTGACTGATTACTGACGACTTACTGACTAAATATTTTTACTTTGTTTAGTTTCATTGAAACTTGCAAAAACCAAAAAATTGATGCAAAAACTATACTTGACGCTAGCAATACCTACGCACAGAGTTTGCGATGCCTTAAATGAAGAAAAAATATCTGATTCCGGTTTGACGCAAGCCTCTAATTCTATTTACGCTATTGTTGCCATTATTGGTGAGGAATAAAGGATTTTTTGCGAATGCATTCTGCCGCTGTTTCCGTTCGGGGACAATTTTTTTCTGTGTTGTAGTATTCCGTAATAGAGTTTGGAAAATGATGACATTGAAGGAACATTTCAGAAAGAATGAAAAAGTGAAAATTTGTACAGAACAAGTTACTCAACAAACGTTATAAAAAAATATAACTTTTTTATTTTTTTGTTTGAATGGAGTTGCAGCCCGTGGACATCTACACACAATATCAAGCAACCCGCAGTCTTGTCCAGTGGTCGTATGCAGTTGTGCTGTTACCTACTCCGAAGGCCGATGGTTGTCTCGTGTAACTCTGAACGACAACTCCGTTCCACCAAAACATAAAAGTGTGAAATCCATATCCATACTAATGTTATAAATTCGAAAGTAACTCTGTCTGTCTGTCTGTAACGCTTTTTCGCTTAAACTACTGAACCAATTTGAATGAAATTTAGAACACAGATAGAATAGACCTTGGGAAAGGACATAGGATGGTTTTTAGTCGCTTAAGCCGCCGAAGAATGGATTGTATACGGAACACTAAAGGTCTCTACAGACTCACACATGCTCAATTTTTTTGACATTTATCTTTTTTCTTCGGGCGTGCGTCGGCAGATCTTAAGTTACGGCTATTACGTTTTTTCTGGCAGTATACAATTGCAATTAGACACACAAGTGCATTGGACTTCAGTACACCGGTTTCCGTTTCCTTAATTTGTGTTTGTGTACAACTGGCTGGTTACTACAACAACCAAAACGTATTCCCTGTAGCTTCGGGATTAAGATTAAAGCTACGATATCCTGCCTGCTCGTAAGAGGCGACTAAAAGGGGGCTTCTGGGGTTGCGGGTGGTCAGAGTGGGAGCTCGTCCCGTCCAGCCAGCAGCTCCGGAAAGGACGGCGGTGTGGGCGTGGCCGCATGCCGCTGTGAGTGCCTCTGTGGGCCCATCTTCGGGAGAGCACATCTGATCTCCCGAAGATGGGCCCATGCTCGGGCGCCACGCGTGGAGGATACCGGTGCGTTCCACTGGAGATCCCGGAGTCCTCCCCAAGCGCAGAGGCAGGCCACAGAGGGGGGTTTAGTGTGGTACAAATTCAAATTCAAATTCAAATTATTTATTTGCAAGAACATAGTAAAGTTATAATATAGGTCTTAAACATTAATATACCAGATCCATATGTTCTACCCTAGCGGGTGTGCAAAACATCTAATTCACTACTACTATATATAATTATTTTGTCAATCTAATAAACAATATTCACTCATTTTAATAATTATCAGCACAATAATCCCATTCAACGCTAAAAGCGATTGTTAAAATGTTAAAACTTTTACATATTTGATTATTCATTTTTACATTGCAATTTTTTTTATTTTTTTTATTTGTCAAACCATTTAATAGATAATTTTAATTATGTATTATTTTACAAGATTGTTTATGTCAAATCCATGATGCATTTAATGTCAATTTTTAATACCAATTTATACAAAAGTTACGAAATATTATACGATGTCAAACATAAAATATGCATACAGTAATAATATTAATTTACAGCAAAATAACTTAGTCAAAATTGCATTTAAAATATTCATTTAGGTCATAAAAATTCCACTTAAGAAGCCACATTTGCAGTTTTCTTTTAAATATGTGTAGCTGTAAATCCTTAAGGAAATTCGGTAAATGATTATATACTCTTATAACAGATATATGAGCATTTTTTTTTAGCATTTGAAGTCTACAGCTTGGAGTATATATTTTGTATATATTTACGTTACGTCTTGTTCTTTGTGTTAAAGTATCTGAATTTAGGGTAAAATATTCTTTGTGCTCCCTTACAAATATGCTTGCCGCTTTTATGTAATAATGGGCGGCAACTATCCAATGGCCCAGCACCACATACTGCTCTGATGGCTTTTTTTTGAATTTTGAAAGCTTTTGTGACTTCAACAGAGTTTCCCCACATCAACAGACCGTATGATAAAGTTGAGGCAACATAGACATGGTACACCTTAAGTGCTGTTTCCTGCGATACAGTAAATCTTAGGCGCCTGATAGCATAAATAAATTTAGAAAGTTTATCACATACTATCATAACATGATGTTTCCATTTTAAATTTTCGTCAATAGTAACTCCTAAATATTTGATGCTACTCACTACTTCTACTTCCTGATTCTCAAACCTTACACTGATATGTTTTTTCGGAAGACTACCTGAGCGAAATTGAACAATTTTAGTTTTTGTTACATTCAGTTTTAGATTATTGTCCAAAAGCCATTCGTTAACTGCGTTTAATGTTTTATTTACTTCTACATTTAAAGTGTCTAAACTAAAACTCTTTATGATAAAAGTCGTATCATCTGCAAAAAGAACCGTTTTGTGTTCAGTTATATTGGGTAGATCGTTGATATATAGAAGAAATACAAATCCAAATCCCACATAACCCGGTATACTCTCCCAAGGTGCCAGGCACCTTTTGAAGGTTTCCCCCCCGATCCCACCATAAAAAGGTAACTAAAACCTAATAGGGTTTTAACAGAAAGAAAGAGAAAGATAGAAAACGATTATTACATCCAGTAAATTTTGCAGAATTTACTGTTTTAATTTGAATTTTATTATTTGAATTTAATTTAATCATTCTTAACAAAAAAAATTATACCAATAATGTAATGAAAATAAAACAGCTTCACAAAAGATATCATATAATAAATTCACAAAGAGTGACAATAATTAATAAATATGTATACAAAACAAAAAAAAGACGCTGCATAACCACAAGATGAATAGGACCACACTCGGCCTGTGTCGCGTATAAACCACGACTGCTGGTTTTCAGTGTTTTGGACACTATGCAAAAAAACTTAACAAAAAACGGCAAATTGTTTGTAAAGTAGGTTTACGATCGAGATGTTTACGTGATAACGTCCGCACGAGAAAATCTCCATTCGTTTGTATGCCGCTAGAGTGAGAGAGACGGAAGATCGGTCCACTCACTCGAACGCTATGCCAGCCTCCGCTCGTGAGGATTCCGCGTGACAAGTTTCACGGAATGACTGGCAGCGCTCGAGATGAGACGGGAGATCGGTCCGTCTCTCTCTCGTTATACCTGCGATCGCGCTCGTGAGGTTTTGGTGTGACACAAGTTTCTGAACATGTCACCCGACTAAAACGATTTTAAAGACGTTATCACGTCAAAAATTAAACCTTGACAACCCGTGTGGCAATGGTTACCATGCTGGTCTGCCGATCGGAGGGGTTTCGATTCCCGGCGAAGCAGAAGTTTGAGTGACGAGTTTAAAATATTCGTTCGCGGTCTAGGTGTTTGTGTTTCTGTCTCTGTGTGTGTCCATGGTACCCACGACGAGTCGGTGCCCATTCAGAACGAAAGGTCTTCATTATGGAGTTTTTTATTCTAAATTTTTAGAAGACCACTTACGAGATATACTCTATCTAAGGCCCTATCAAATAAGAGAGGAATTATCAAAAATTGGACTACTTAAGTACTCTGTAAAAAAAATATGCGTGGTCGTACATTACCATTAGGGAGTGAACAATCTATCATTCCTTGTTTTCCTACCCTGGGTTAGGATTATTTTCAAATTTATTACCGACTTCCAAAAGGAGGAGGTACCTACTGTATTCGGCTGTATGTTTTTTTAATATATTATGTTCACCGATTACTCCGTCGTTTGTGGACCGAGTTTCAAAATTATTTTTTTGTTCGTATACCGACTCCCGAGGTGGTACCATTGTCACTAAATCAAGATCTGATGATGGGAACCCAAGGAAATCGAGGGGAACTCTCGAATTTTATAGGTACACACATTAAATTTCTTATACTTTCTGAAGCATAAGAGATGCATAGTAATCATCATCTCATGTTGCTGAGCTCATGATGGAAGGTACTGCAACAGTGAGGAGTTGAGAGCAAATTCTTTCAATAAATAGTTTTTTATTCAAAATCTCACATTCCTGAGGTGGTCCAACTGTCACAAAGTCAAAGTCTGATGAGGGGATCCCAGAGAAATCGAAGGGAACAATCAAATTGTATAGCACAACAAAATGATTTTCATATTTTTACTAAAGCAAAACGGGCATTTGTGTATAATTATCATCATATCATGTCGCTGAGCTGATGATGGAAGGTACTACTACGGTTAGGAGTTGAGAGCAAATTCTTTCAATAAATGGTTTTTTGTTCGAAATCTTACATTCCTGAGGTGATCCAACTGTCACCAAGTCAAAGTCTGATGGTAAGGGCCCGACTCCAAAAATAGTTTTAAGAGTAATTAATTACCATAAGCAAGAAGAAGTATGTACTGAACAATTTAATTTTTTACTGTTTGAAGTCGGTTCTAAGTATTTTTTTGTTAAAAACTTAATTAATGTGGGAACAACTTCAAACTATACCCTTTTCAATAAAAAGTGTTATTCACACGGCATCGCGGTCAATTGCATAGACCATTATCTTATACGGCATGCTATTCGAGAAACAGTTTTGTGATGTGCATCAAACTTTATAATTTGCTGCCATCTCGGTTAAAAAATCTAACATTAAATCGGTTCAAGGGTTTTATTTTTAAATTATTGATTAAAAACTGTATTTATTCCACAAAGGAATTTATAGAATATTGTCATGCTGGACACCTCAAACGCTTGGCTAATAAATTAAATGAAATGAAATGAAAACATACTTTATTTTTATTAGAACTTTTATTCAATTATTTAATTATGCAAATATTATCATTATTATTAGTATCTAATATTATTGTTATTAAATTATTATTGTTATTATTGTAATTAATTAAAAAAAACTTTTCTATAATGTAACAAATTAACATGTACCTTCGGGTATGAAATTGCATTTAATATCCTTAAATTAAAAAATGTAAATTAATGTTTTAACCTATAGACTTAGGATACTTATACTGTTATCACTAAAGACACGATGTCTTTAGCTTAGTAATTAATAACTATTTGTCCATCGGTAAAACACGCATGAACAATATTGTAAGATTTTTATCGTAAAATGTACCGTGTTTTATGCAAATAAATATATCATTTCATTTCATTTACTATGTAAAAAGTTGTGTGGTCTCACATTAAAAATATTCTACAATATATTAATTGACAACCTCCTCCGTTTTTTTCGTTGGTTTTAAAAAATAATATGCTTACCTTGAAAAGGTTCCACAAGACCACGCTTGAGAAGCAGGATAAGGTATTTTTTTTACGCGGCTAATAATTAAAATATGCTTTCGAATAACGAAAACGCGATCAATCTGGATCAGTAGCGTTTGAAAAAATTGTGTGTACGTACAAACGTACATAAATACATACTGGTAGAATATATAACCTCCTCTGATATTGTTTAAAAATGATGTCATTTTTCCCTCCATAAAAGCTTAGCGCATCAAAGTACTGACTCACCCTTCAGTAGAGACGGCATAGCGCCTCGCTTCGATACATAATTTTTGTGCCAAATCTGGTGCGGGGGAGGAACGCACACATTTTAATTTTGTCACACATTTACAAAATATTCTTTCATCGCTACAGACGCATACATTTCTAAATATGTTGAATAACACTGACACCAACACGCACAGAAACACTAGTTGTATAACTAAAAGGCACATTGTGCATGGACGTTGGGACGAGGGGTTCGCCCGTAAAGACTACTCCTCTGACGGGTGTCATACCTGTCATACCTTGATGCTCTAAGCACAAAAGGGTTACAGATACTTCAACTCAGTTGTGCGCGCGGCGCTATGTGTGGGTAAACCTGTATATACACAGTGACTTTGTGTGCGTGACAACAGGTACAGTGAAGTTGCTCGGACGATCACGGCCGCGTCACTGTCACACAAATTAAAGCTGCATAATTACTAGCCCACGCACACATAGGGCCGCGCGCACAACTGAGTTGAAGTATCTTTAATTAATCAATTAACGTAATTATTAGCTAATTTGAAATGTTCACTAAACATAATAATGACAAAAACAAATAGGCACCTATACAAACCTTTTTTGCAGTTTTTTTTTGGTAATTTTATTTATTTAAAGGACCCTTTGTAAAGTCATTATTTTTCGTCAAGTCCGAATTCTGCTCGCTTCGGGTTTCGTGTAAGAAGTATGTAGTTGTTTTCGTGAACATAGCGTGGCGCCTTACTTGGTAATATACCGTGGTTACCATGCCGGACGCCCAGTCCGTCCCGGGTTCGATTCCTGGCGAAAAAGAAATTTGAATGATGAGTTTAAAATTTCTGTCCTCAGTCTGGTTGTTTGTGTTTCTGTCTTTGTATATGTCCATGGTACCCTCGACACAGAATATACCTACCCTACTGTGAGGCTATGAGTGTGAAATGTTATTTATTATTTATAGAACACTATGCTCAAAAATTATCATCAATCACATCCTTTTTACTATTGAATACTTTTAATGAGCTGTCAAAATGTGACATCCATACATTTTGTATGAGATAACATTTTTTTGTGACATCAATCACAAATCATTAAACTACATCTTGATTTAAAAAGCAATAAAAATCATGTATGTAAATGAATTAACAATTTATCCTGCCTTCCAGCCTAGTTTAGTGGACCACCTTTTTAAGATTTTAATTTTGAATTATTTTGTACATGTTGTGACCGAGACCCTATTATTTATTTCATTCTTTTTGCTCTATGTAATTTTATTTAGGTACATTATGTATATCTATCTAATACCTTTAAACAAGCAATTCTTGTATATACCTACATAAATATATTTTTTGAATCTCGGACACTGCTCCAACGAATTTGATGAAATTTGGTACCCTGGTTTCGGGGGTGATAAATCGATACAGCTAGATTTTTAGAAATTTTAAATTATAAAAAAATATTTTCAGCGATAATCAACTTAAATATAAAATGAAACTTACGATTAGAAAGAGCTCTATAAGAAGTTGAAGCTTCCTTGGCCGAATGGTTACGTGGGCTGATTGCGGAACAAGAGACCCGAGTTCAAACCTCAATCAAAACCACAATGCGTTTATTACTCGTATTTTTTGTGATTTTTTTATTGGGAGCTATTTCAGATGGAAATGAGTGAATCGTTTGAAGTTAAACCAAGAAAATAAAATAAATTGCTTTTATCCGACAACGCTCGGTCGTCCAGGTATTAAGACAATAAATCGGTGTTTTCAGATCCCGGAGTCCTCGCCAAGCGCAGAGGCAGGCCACAGAGGGGGTTTTAGTGTGGTACAAATCCCACATAACCTGGTATACTCTCCCAAGGTGCCGGGTACCTTTTGAAGGTTTCCCCCCCAATCAAGCGGTATAAACCACGACTGCTGGATTTCAGTGTTTTGGACACTATGCAAAAAAAATTAACAAACACTTAAACCATGACAACCCGTGTGGCAATGGTTACCATGCTGGTCTGCCGACCGGAGGGGTTTCGATTCCCGGCGAAGCAGAAATTTGAGTGACGAGTTTAAAATATTCGTTCGCGGCAGTAAGGAGTTGAGAGCAAATTCTTTCAATAAATAGTTTTTTATTCAAAATCTCACATTCCTGAGGTGGTCCAAGTGTCACCAAGTCAAAGTCTGATGAGGGGATCCCAGAGAAATCGAAGAGAACAATCAAATTGTATAGCACAACAAAATGATTTTCATATTTTTACTAAAGCAAAACAGGCATTTGTGTATAATTATCATCATATCATGTCGCTGAGCTGATGATGGAAGGTACTACGACGGTTAGGAGTTGAGAGCAAATTCTTTCAATAAATGGTTTTTTGTTCGAAATCTTACATTCCTGAGGTGATCCAACTGTCACCAAGTCAAAGTCTGATGGTAAGGGCCCGACTCCAAAAATAGTTTTAAGAGTAATTAATTACCATAAGCAAGAAGAAGTAGGTACTGAACAATTTTATTTTTTACCTACTGTTTGAAGTCGGTTCTATTTTTTGTTAAAAACTTAATTAAAGTGGAAACAACTTCAAACTATACCCTTTCCAATAAAAAGTGTTATTCACACGGCATCGCGGTCAATTGCATAGACCATTATCTTATACGGCATTTTATTCGAGAAACAGCTTTGTGATGTGCATCAAACTTTATAATTTGCTGCCATCTCGGTTAAAAAATCTAACATTAAATCGGTTCAAGGGTTTTATTATTAAATTATTGATTAAAAACTGTTTTTATTCCACAAATGAATTTATAGAATATTGTCATGCTGGACACCTCAAACGCTTGGCTAATAAATTAAGTGAAATGAAATGAAAACATACTTTATTTTTATTATAAATTTTATTTCTTATTCATAATTATAAACTTTTATTCAATTATTTAATCATGCAAATATTATCATTATTATTATTATCTAATATTATTGTTATTAAATTATTATTGTTATTATTGTAATTAATTTAAAAAAAACTTTTCTATAATGTAACAAATTGACATGTACCTTCGGGTATGAAATTGCATTTAATATCCTTAAATTAAAAAATGTAAATTAATGTTTTAACCTATAGACTTAGGATACTTATACTGTTATCACTAAAGACACGATGTCTTTAGCTTATTAATTAATAACTATTTGCCCATCGGTTAAACAAGCATGAACAATATTGTAAGATTTTTATCGTAAAATGTACCTACCGTGTTTTATGCAAATAAATATTTCATTTCATTTCATTTACTATGTGAAAAGTTATGTGTGGTCTTACATTAAAAATATTCTACAGTAAGTATATAATTGTCAACCTCCTCCGTTTTTTTTGTCGGTTTTAAAAAATAATATGCTTACCTTGAAAAGGTTCCACAAGACCACGCTTGGAAAGCAGGATAATAATTGTAAAGGTATTTTTATTACGCAGCTAATAATTAAAATAATATATGCTTTCAAATAACGAAAACGCGATCAATCTGGATCAGTAGTGTTTGAAAAAATTGTGCGTACAAACGTACATAAATACATACTGGTAGAATATATAACCTCCTCTGATATTGTTTAAAAATGATGTCATTTTTCCCTCCATAAAAGCTTAGAGCATCAAAGTTACAGACTCACCCTTCAGTAGAGACGGCATAGCGCCTCGCTTCGATACATAATTTTTGTGCCAAATCTGGTGCGGGGGAAGAACGCACACATTTTAATTTTGTCACACATTTACAAAATATTCTTTCATCGCTACAGAAGCATACATTTCTAAATATGTCAATTTTCAATTAACAACAACATTTTCCACCGACAACACTGATACCAACACGCACAGAAACAATAGTTGTATAACTAAAAGGCACATTGTGCATGGACGTTGGGACGAGGGGTTCGCCCGTAAAGACCACTCCTCTGACGGGTGTCATACCTGTCATACCTTGATGCTCTAAGCACAAAAGGGTTACAGATACTTCAACTCAGTTGTGCGCGCGGCGCTATGTGTGGGTAAGCCTGTATATACACAGTGACTTTGTGTGCGTGACAACAGGTACAGTGAAGTTGCTCGGACGACGATGGCCGCGTCACTGTCACACAAATTAAAGCTGCATAATTACTAGCCCACGCACACATAGGGCCGCGCGCACAACTGAGTTGAAGTATCTTTAATTAATCAATTAACGTAATTATTAGCTAATTTGAAATGTTCACTAAACATAATAATGACAAAAACAAATAGGCACCTATACAAACCTTTTTTACAGTTTTTTTTTGGTAATTTTATTTATTAAAACGACCCTTTGTAAAGTCATTATTTTTCGTCAAGTCCGAATTCTGCTCGCTTCGGGTTTCGTGTAAGAAGTATGTAGTTGATTTCGTGAACATAGCGTGGTTACCATGCCGGACGCCCAGTCCGTCCCGGGTTCGATTCCTGGCGAAAAAGAAATTTGAATGATGAGTTTAAAATTTTTGTCCTCGGTCTGGTTGTTTGTGTTTCTGTCTTTGTATGTGTCCATGGTACCCACGACACAGGATATACCTATCCTACTGTGGGGCTATGAGTGTGAAATGTTATTTATTTTATAGAACACTATGCTCAAAAATTATCATCAATCACATTCCTTTTTCCTATTGAATACTTTTAATGAGCTGTCAAAATGTGACATCCTCATACATTTTGTATGAGAAAAATGTTTTGTGACATCACAAATCATTAAACTACATCTTGATTTAAAAAGCAATAAAAATCATGTATGTAAATGAATTAACAATTTATCCTGCCTTCCAGCCTAGTTTAGTGGACCACCTTTTTAAGATTTTAATTTTGAATTATTTTGTACATGTTGTGACCGAGACCCTATTATTTATTTCATTCTTTTTGCTCTATGTAACTTTATTTAAGTACATAATAATATGTATATCTATCTAATACCTTTAAACAAGCAATTCTTGTATATACCTAAATAAATATATTTTTTGAATCTCGGACACTGCTCCAACGATTTTGATGAAATTTAGTACCCTGGTTTCGGGGGTGATAAATCGATACAGCTAGATTTTTAGAAATTTTAAATTATAAAAAAATATTTTCAGCGATAATCAACTTAACTATAAAATGAAACTGGCGATTAGAAAGAGCTCTATAAGAAGTTGAAGCTTCCTTGGCCGAATGGTTACGTGGCCTGATTGCGGAGCTAGAGGCCCGGGTTCAAACCTCAATCAAAACCACATTGAGTTTATTACTCGTATTTTTTGTGATTTTTTTATTGGGAGCTATTTCAGATGGAAATCGTTTGAAGTTAAACCAAGAAAAAAAATAAATTGCTTTTATCCCAGCAACGCTCCGTCGTCCAGGTACTAAGACAATAAATCGGAGTTTTGGCGTCTAGCTCTAGTTTTATTTTTACTTTCTTGATATATTTTTGAGTTATATCGGATAATTTTGATGGCATTTTGTTCGATATAGGTTATTTAAAGTGCACGAGTGTTGTGAATTAAAATAACAGTGCGAAAATATATTATGTTTTTTCGGCTTGCCTCCAAAATTCCATTGGTCACATTCTTGTAAAGAAGCCATCGCTTTACTTGAATGTCTGACTGACTTGACTGACTGATTACTAACGACTTACTGACTTTACCTACTATTACTTGTCCAGTTTCACCGAAACTGGCAAAAACGTGATGCAAAAATTATACTTGACGCTGGCAATGTGCACAGTTTGCGATGCCATAATTGAAGAAAAAAAGGCAATAAATTATTTATTTATTATTCATGTGGAACCCAAACGAAAGTTAAGTAAAACGATAAGTTTATTTATAAGCAGTGAGGTAATATATTTTGTTACAGAGCGATTGAGAGAGTGGACTCGTACGTTCATTTATGCTCGACTGTTAAATTGTAAAAAAACATAGGATGTTTCCAATTCGACCAATAATCGTGAAAAAAATTAAACGTGTAATAAAAAGTACCATGAATATATCAGGCCAAGCGAATAAAATGATTAACTTGGCGGTTGATGATGATGGTATCGCGCTGATGACGCTACAACGCCCACCAGTGAACAATCTTAACTTGGACATGCTTGAAGCATTCTGCGATTGTCTCGATGAAGTCGAAAATAATAATTGTAAAGGAATGATCATGACTTCCGTAAGTATTTTTTTTTCTTTTAGTAACGGCATCGCATCTGTTCATAATGTTCATATTGCCAATGTCAAGTGAACATTTGCATATAGTTTTTCTCCGTTTCTTTGAAATCGGGCGATATAATCATATCTATAAAAGAGAAAGTGTGTATGTATGTTCCTTATAGACTCCGAAACGGCTGGACCGATTTCAATGAAATTCTCGGAGAATCTTCAGATTGGTCCAACGAGTAAACCTGTAAAGTTTGGCTCACTTCTCTTTCTAACGCGGGTGAAACCGCGGGGCACAGCTAGTAATAAATAAAGTCAAATCAGTCCAAACGTGTCCGATGGAGTTTTGGAGGCAAGCTACTAAACACCTGTTTATTTTATTTCACAACACTCATGCACTATAATACACCTATCAGGCTATAGTTATGTTTCAAAATGCCATTAGCTCTATCCGATGTACCCCAAAAATACACCGAGAAATAAAAACCAAATCAGACTAAAACTGTAGTTACATCATGAATTTACAAATTCCCGCCAAAACTCCTTAAATATTTGTTTCAGTTAAAAGTCATTAGAAGGCAAACAATTTTTTGAAATAACTTTTTTTAATTCATTTCCTGGTCGTTTATGCGTGTTATTTTTCAGGCAATGCCAACTACTTTCATGGCAGGTCTAGATATAATGGAGATGTACAAGCCGGATTTGAACAGAGCCAGAGCTTTTTGGAGAGCCACACAAGAAGCATGGCTTAAACTATTTGGAGCTGGTTACATCACGACGGCAGCTATAAACGTATGTATTCATAAAACAATTTTGAAAATCAATTTACAATTGCCGGAGTAAATCGATGAAAAACTTACATTAAATTATTCATACAACTGAACAAACTACCTCTTCCTTTTGGAGGTCGGTAAAAATTGAACGTAATCGACCAAATGAAAGAGTGTGGGGTCAACTTATTACCCCGGGCGGCAGTTTTAAGGCAGCGACAAAATCGTAATATGTAGGTATAAAATTCATACAGTACCCTCTTATTACATAGGGTGGCAAATTTTAGTGGATATTATACAAACCCCACAAGAAAATCTTAAGCGATACACTGGCCATATTTTTTATAACACTTCTCAATTATAGCCACACAGTTTGGTAGGTATACCACGTGTCGTGGGTGTCATAGACACGCATGACGACAGGGACCATTGCAAGCACCCGGACCATGAAAATACCTCTAATTTCATCATTTCTCCCAGCCACGAATTGAACCCAGGACCTATTGTGGTCACCGGTGTGCCACCAAATCGTCATCCCAGGATCCGTATAGATGTAGATGTTCATAGGTTTCAACTTAAATCTTTCAAAATATTTTATTCATTTTTTTATCTTAGTTTTATCTTAGTGAATTTTTTTATCTTTTCACGGTCATCGGCCATATGCTTCACATTAAAGAGGTAGACGCAAGCAACAGATCAAAAAGGTAGATCCGCGGAAACCGTACGAACAATATCTTTTTAAGTGCCGTTATATAGTGTAAAGAAAAATCACATCGATCTTATTATCATCATCAGCCTGCATCAGTCTACTGCTGGTCATAGGCTCTCCCAATGGCACTGAGCCCGATCCTCGGCTCTGCGCATCCAGTTACTTCCCGCCTCCCGGCGCAGATCTTCGCGCCACCTCACCCTGGGGCATCCTGCAGTACGCTAGCGCAGTCCACGGTTCTTCGGCAGACGTGAACAGCCCACTGCCAATTCAGCTTGCTGACTCTTGAAGCTATGTTGGTGACTTTAGTCCTACTACAAATTGCCTGGTTTCGGATCGTATTTCGGAAGAACACACCGAGCATATATCTCCATTGCTCGCTACGGGACTTTGAGCATGTGGAATAGTCCCACCGTCAGTGTCCTGATTTCGTCTCCGTAGGCCAAAACGGGTAGGACGCACTGTTCGTCGACTTTCAGCTTGAAGGAAAATCTAATTTACCATGCTCCAGGGCCATGCACCGGCAGGAGGCTGTCACTTAGCATTGGCCTGCGAGTACCGGGTCATGGTGGAGGGCCCGTTCACGATCGGCCTCAACGCGGCTGCCGTGGGCTTGATGCCGCCAAGCTGGACCATGGAATGCCTGAGTCGCATCGTGCCCATGCGGCAAGCAGAGCTGGCACTCACCTCTGCTAGAATGTTTTCAGTGGACGAGGCCTTAAAGGTTATTATTTTATTTTTAAAACTATAATTGCTTATCGAAGTACACAATATGAGGGACAGACACCAGGTACTGAGTTAACTATCACAGTAAAATAGTTTCCTCTTCGAAACGTAGAGTCCCCATATAATTATTTTTTTTCAACCCTTTTTGACCACGCTGGCCAAGTGCGGATTGGTGGACATCGTCTTCGAGAAATTATGAATGTTTCTCAAGCACAGCGATGGAAAACATCGTAATTAAATATCACTATGTTTTCCACTTCCCTCACCGTGGAGCAGCAATAAATACGCAATAACAAATTTCTTTATCAGTGGGGCGCGCTGAGGCTTAAACTCTATGTCTTCGTGTTGGAGACCGCGATCTTTCCCGCTCGGCCATCGCCGCTCAGAGATAATGTTATTATTCGGTCAACATTATAGCTATCCTTTTCATACATAATGTCATATTGGTTCCGTTGAGATCGCCAACATTTATTCGATGAATAGTTTTATCCGGGGATTGAAAAATAAGTGTAGGGAAAAAGTCTAGAGAAAAAGTGTTTGTTTGTCCTTCTGTCACGTCGTAGTGGAGTAAATATAATTAGGAGGCTAAGAGTGACATACTGAGGATACTATTTACCGCGGTAAAATATCTCATTCATAGGAAGCAGGCGCGGTCCAAGTGGGGGGGTCACAGGGGACATGAACTCCAACTCCCCCAAAATCCATCAGTCATGCGTAGATGGAAGACGAAACACGCCAATTTGGGACACCTCTTCCCCACAAATTTCTTAGTGACCCCCCTCCCCCCCAAATTTCTTGGCGACCCCCCCTCCCCAAATTGAAGGCTGCGACCGCGCCTGATAGGAAAATCCTTTTTAACGCGGGTGAAACCGTGGGGCGCAGCTATCTTATCTTAGGTACGTAAGTACTAACTAACTTAGGTACTAACTAAGTAAGTAAGTGTCATATTATTGACTGACGTTATGTCCAATTTGCAGGTCGGGCTAATTGATGAAATAGCACCCAACAAACAAGACGCAATCGAAAAATGTAAGAAATTCATAAAGCAGTTCGACAACATATCTCCCATGATACGCGCCTTGACTAAGCAAAAGTTACGTGAGGGCCCCATAAAGCGCTTGCAAGAAAATCGCCAAGAAGATATAGACTTCTTTCTGGATCTCATGAGGAATCCTACAGTCCAGGCGAATATGGAAATTTATGTCAAGCAAATGAAGCAAAAGTCGCAATAATTAATGTTTAAGTAGCCAAACTTCATAAATAAACGGACATTATTATTTAAGTAATAGATTCGAGATTTGGACATTATGCACAAAAACTGATCAATGCTAATGGATAAATGCAATGCAATGAATCACGCTATCGAATTTTTCTGAATATCCGAGCATATATACGAGCTCCAAACTGAGTCAGTTGGAGCGCGGCCGCTCCCCGGGTATGACCTGACCACCTCGCCCGGCGACATAACCCCCGAAAAATCCATCAGTCATACGTTGATGGACGGCGAATCAAGCTAATTTGGGACACCTATTCCCCCAAATTTCTTAATGACCCCCGAAATTGAAGGCTGCGACCGCAATTGCCAGCTATTATGAAGGCTTCTATAACAGTCTTAAATTAAAATACAGTAAAGATGGTAAAGGGTAAAGGCCCATTTTTCAATCATTTTAACATTTACCTGAAGAATAAATTTAATGTGGCGTTACATGACATATTGTCCATACATTCTTTCAAAATTACAAACTTATTCGAACTTTATGAACAATTAATGTTATGTATGATTCTTACAAAATAAAACTTTTATTTTCAATGAACCACATCTTGCTTTTTATGACTTCCATACAGGATTTTGCAAGCTTTCGGTGCATAAGTGACAGTGCATAAGTGACAGGACTATTTGGAGGTTGCTCAAACTGACTGACTTGACTGACTGAGGGTCTTCCTACGCAGGGCTCTAGTGGCTCTAGTGCTATAGGGAATACGGGACACGAGGGCTCCTCTTTGTCCGGGCAGACTCATGAGGTCAACGGCCTTAAGGTGTTGAATATTTATCCGCCGTTGGGCGGAATTTGTGGGCTTGGCTTCCGACTTCCACGCTCGGTTAGCGGTCCTCCTCTTCGGAGGACTCCTAACCGCACGAGCGCCCTTAGGAGCAGCCTCCCTTCGGGCGGACGAGCGTGGAGCGGTTGCTCAAAATGACAACGGCACAAATGCATGACTCTTCCACTTCAGTAATCTTTATGAAGTATATCCTGAAAACCTGAAGTGGAAATTTTCACCCCAGAATATGTATTAACCTCTATACCAGTAACCATACACTAAAATCTGTTAAAAAAACGTAAAATGAACCCATAAATTAATTTCAAATATTTATAAAATCTTTGATCCTCATTTCTGTAAAATGTAAAAAATGAAGATGTGCCAATAGATGTGTAACTCTAATAGCAGTTTTGGCAGCGCACGCTTGAATAGCTCGCAGATGGTAGATTTTTTCCCACTTACTTGACACTTATCGTCATATTTTATACAAAACACAATATCTTTATAAATTGTAGCCTATGTGTTATTCTGATGTATAAGCTATATTACTGTAGAGTTTCATTAAAATCCATTCAGTAGTTTTTACGTGAAAGAGTAACAAACATCCATATCCATATTAGTATAATGATAGTATAGTGTGTGTGTATATATATAGTTTAATATATATAGTATTTAGTATGATTATATATAAAATGACAACCTCGTCCGTTTTTTTCGTCGGTTAAAAAATCATACACATACCTTAAAAAGGTGCCACTAAACCACGCTTGAAAAGCAGGATAATAATTATAAATGTATTTTTATTACGCAGCTAATCCATACTAATATTATAAATTTGAAAGTAACTCTGTCTGTCTGTCTCTCTGCTACTCTTTCACGCTTAAGCCATTGAACCGATTTTGATGAAATTTGACATAAACATAGAAAGGATGTGGAGAAAGGACATAGGCTACTTTTTACCGCGAGAAAATATCTCATTCCCACGGGAAGCAAATGAAATGAATGAAACGCGCCGTGTACTATGTAATGTTATACACTACGTGTTTTTACTTCATTCACGTCCATTATCATATTTTATAACTTATATCCTTTTGTTTTATTCTTATACTTTGCTTTTCCTTTATTATTTCTTTACTAAATTATTTACTTTCAGTGTTTGTTTATTCACATTTTGACGCAGCTATCAAAATTGTCATGTCTGTCTTTTATGTTTCTTATTTATTTATTCGTTTTACGGCATTGTATAAAAATCCTTTCAGCCACTCAATATTAAATGATAATAAAAAAAAATCTTATTTCGTTACATCTCTATATATAAAAATGAATTGCTGTTCGTTAGTCTCGCTAAGACTCAAGAACGGTTGAAACGATGTGGCTAATTTTGGTCTTGAAATATTAGTAGAAGTCCAGGGAAGGTTTAGACGGTGAGAAAATATGGAAAAATAGTAAAATTAATAGTAAAACAAAGTAATTTTATTTTCCTATAATATAAACTGTTAGTAACTGTCAAACATTGGTTCTTCGCGCTATCGCTGCATCGTCCAGAAGTTTAACATAAATAACAATTTTTTGCCAGTTTTAATGAAACTGGACGAAGTAATAACAAAGTCAGTAAGTAAGTCATCAGTAATCAGTCAGTCAAACATTCAAGTAAAGCGATGGCTACTTTACTAGAACGTGTCCGATGGAAATTTGGAGGGAAGCAGAAAAAACATATTTTAGCACTGTTATTCTATTTCACAAACACTCGTGCACTGTAATTAACCTATATCGAACAAAATGCCATCAACTTTATCCGATATAACTCAAAAATACACTAAGAAAATGAAAATAAAACAAGAGCACAATATGTCTTTTTCGACTTCCCGCCAAAACTCCCATAATTAACAATATATCTAAGCTGTCACTATTTGTTTTATATATTTTATTTGACAGTAATTTAAAAACTCTTTAAGATGATAAAGAAACTAATCCTCTTTCAATAAATTCTAAGGCAGGACAACGTCTGCGGGGTCCACTAGTACCTAATTGAAATATGCTTTCAAATAACGAAAACGCGATCAAAATCAGATCAGTAGTTTTTGAAAAAAATGTGTGTACGTACAAACGTACATAAATATATACTGGTAGAATATATAACCTCCTATTTTTGATATTGTTTAAAAGTAATGTTATTTCTCCTTCCACAAAAAGGTCAATTGATCAATTAAAGTAATTATTAGCTAAGAAATGTTCACTAAACATAATAATGGCAAAAAAATAGGCACAAAACTTTTTTGCAGCAAATTTTTTTTTTTTTTTGGTAATTTTATTTATTTAAAGGCCTCTTTGTAAAGTCATTATTTTACGTCAAGTCCGAATTCTGCTCGCTTCGGGTTTCGTGTACGAAATATTTACATAGTTGTTTTCATGAATATGGCGTGGCGCAATGGTTACCATGCCGGACGCCCAATCGGAGAGTCTTGCTCGTCCCGGGTTCGATTCCTGCGAAAAAGATGAATGATGAGTTTAAATTTTTTATTTTTGTCCTCGGTCTGGTTGTTTGTGTTTCTGTCTTTGTATGTGTCCATGGCACCCACGACACAGAGTGTAAGTACCTACCCTACTGTGGGGCTATGAGTGTGAAATGATAATTATTTATATGTAGATCTTTAACACTATTGCACAAAAATTATCATCAGTCACATCCTTTAGCCTATTGAATACTTTTAATGAGCTGTCTTGTCATTTTGTATGAGAAAACATTTTTTTCGTGACATCACAAATCATTAAAATGCAATAAAATCATGTACATATATAAATGAATTAACAATGTATACAATAACAATGTAACATTCTCAACATCACCCAGGGTCGACTGGTAGACAATGCCAATAGGCATTAGGTTTAACCCTTTGTGAACCTTAGTTTTAGGTTTTTCACATAAATATAAATAAATAAAAAATAAATAAATGTTTCCTGCCTTCCAGCCTGGTTTAGTGGAACCTGTTTAAGGTCTTAATTTTGAATTGTTTTGTAGGTGGTAGAACTATTATGGTTCGCCCTGCGAAGTACCACCGCTGCACCCACTTCTGCCGTGAACCAACTCTATTGTGTTTTGGTGGAAAGGTGCAGATGCCGGCCACACTTACATGAGGCGACCACCAGCCTCCGGAGTAGCAGCGCAACTGCATACGACCTCAGACAAGACTTACCTATGCTTGCTTGAGGTTGTATGCAGATGTCCATGGGCTGCAGCGACCACTTAACACCACGTGGCCTGCATGCTCGTCTGCTACTCCATTCAAATAAAAAAAACATGTGGCCGAGACCCTATTATTTACTTCATTCTTTTTGCAATGCAATTTTATTTAGGTACCTACCTATATATGACAGTAAATTATTTATTTATTATTCATGCGGAACCCAAATGAAATTATAAGTTTATTTATAAGGAGTGAGGCAATATATTTTGTTACAGAGCGATTGTGAGAGTGTAGGTTCATTTACGCTCGACTGTTAAATTGTAAAAAAAATAGGATGTTTTCAATTCGACCTATAATCGTGAAAAAATTTAAACGTGCAATAAAAAGTGCCAGGAATATATCAGGTCAAGCGAATAAAATGATTGACTTGGCGGTTGATGATGATGGTATCGCGGTGATGACGCTACAACGCCCACCAGTGAACAATCTTAACTTGGACATGCTTGAAGCATTCTGCGATTGTCTCGATGAAGTCGAAAATAATAATTGTAAAGGAATGATCATGACTTCCGTAAGTATTTTTTTTTCTTTCAGTAACGGCATCGCATCTGTTCATAATGTTCATATTGCCAATGTCAAGTGAACATTAATTGTATATCGTTTTTACACGTTTCTTTGAAATCGGGCGTTATAATCATTATATTATAATTATAATCATTATATATAATAAAACTAAGTTGATAAAATGTGCGTGCCGATAAAACTTAAAAAGGAGTCCCGGCACGATAAAGGGCCTTATATATATATAGTGTGATAGCCCTTTATCCCCCCTCGAACAAGAAAGATCCCGTTTTAACATAAAGGACGTGTTTTTAAAGATATAAGGGCTTTTACAACCCTTCAACTTGGAAATTTTGTGTAGTGGCGCCATCTGTTGTCGAGTATTTGAACTTCATTCAGAACAACGATTATTTGGGTTGCATTTCGAAAGGCGCTGCGAGCAATTGCAGCATTGTCGAGAACATTATAGAAGGTGTGAGAATTAAGTTTTACAATTAACAAAGCGCAAGGGCAAACTTTAAAATATTGTGGGATCAACCTCAAAGAATCCTGCTTCTCTCACGGTCAACTATATGTAGCTTGCTCAATAGTAGGAAATTCGAAAAATTTATATATATATACCCCGGGAAGTATAATGAGAATATGTTTTCTAAATTTTTTTTTTCTTTTTACGTCATAATTTATTTTTTATTTCAACTACCACGTAATCTTATGTCAACTCCCGAGTGAAGCCGGGTATCATAGCTAGTAATAAATAAAGTCAAATCAGTCCGAACGTGTCCGATGGAGTTTTGGAGGCAAGCTGAACAACACCTGTTTATTTTATTTCATAACACTCTCATGCACTATAGGATACCTATCAGGCTATATGTATCAAAATGCTATCCGATGTACTCCAAAAAAAACACCGAGAAAATGAAACTAAATTGGACTAAAACTGTAGTAAATCATTAATTTACAAAATTCCCGTCAAAACTCCTTAAATATTTGTTCCTTTTCACTTAAAAGGCATTAGAAGGCAAACAATTTTTATAATAACTTTTTTTTAATTCATTTCCTTGTCGTTTGTGCGTGTTATCTTTCAGGCAATGCCAACTACTTTCATGGCAGGTCTAGATATAATGGAGATGTACAAGCCGGATTTGAAGAGAGCCAGAGCTTTTTGGAGAGCCACACAAGAAGCATGGCTTAAACTATTTGGAGCTGGTTACATCACGACGGCAGCTGTAAACGTATGTATTCATATACAAAAAGAGAATTTTGAAAATCGATTTACAATTGGCGGAACAAATCGATGAAAATACATAAAATTATTCATACAACTGAACAAACTACCTCCTCCTTTTGGAGGTCGGTAAAAATTGAACGTAAACGACCAAATATAAAAGGGCCTTCCTCACATAGATAACTATTATTCTATCTGTGGGTTCAACTTGTTACCCCTGACGGTAGTTATAAGGCAGCGACAAAATCGTAAGTATGAAATTCATACAGTACCCTCTTATTACACAGGGTGGCAAATTTAAGTGGATATTAAACAAAACCCACAAGAAAATCTGAAGAGAGACTCAGCCTATATTTTTTTATAACACTTCTCAATTATAGCCCCACAGTTTGGTAGGTATACCACGTGTCGTGGGTGTCATAGACACGCGTGAAAACAGTGACCAAACACCCGGACCATGAAAAGACTTCTAATTTCATCATTTACATATCTCCCCGCCAGGAATTGAACCCAGGACCTCTTGTGGTCGTGCCGTTATATAGTGTGAAGAAAAATCTCATCGATCTCTTAATCATCATCAGCCTACGACCAGTCTATTGCTGGTCATAGGCTCTCCCAATGGCACTGAGCCCGATCCTCGGCTCTGCGCATCCAGTTACTGTCCACCACCCGGCGCAGATCTTCACGCCACCTCACACTAGGGCATCCTGCACTACGCTAGCACGTTTCTTTGGGAGATGTGACCAGTCCACTGCCACTTTAGCTTGCTGACTCTAGAAGTCATGTCGGTGACTTTAGTCCTCCTCCAAATTGCCTGGTTCCGGATCGTATTTCGAAAGGACACACCGAGCATCTCTCCATAGCTCGCTACACGACTTTGAGCATGTGGACTGGTCCCACCGTCAGTCTCCGTAGACCAAAACGGGTAATGAATAGAAATAGTTTGCAATGAAATAGTTTATTAACATCCTGGGTAATAATATACACTAGATGTTTGTCATTGTTGTACGGCCATCGGCTGACCGTCATCCGTTTTGGGTGCGCTAAGGCTTATATGGGCTAGGAGAAAAAAGCGGGCACAAAAAACTTAGGTAGGACGCACTGGTCGTGGACTTTCAGCTTGAAGGAAAATTTAAGTAGATTTATATAATTTACCATGCTCCAGGGCCATACACCGGGAGGAGGCTGTCACTTAGCGTTGGCCTGCGAGTACCGGGTCATGGTGGAGGGCCCGTTCACGATAGGCCTCAACGCGGCTGCCGTGGGCATGATGCCGCCAAGCTGGACCATGGAATGCCTGTGTCGCACCGTGCCCATGCGGCAAGCAGAGCTGGCACTCACCTCTGGTAGAATGTTTTCAGTGGATGAGGCCTTACAGGTTATTATTCTATTTTTAAAACTATAATTCCTAGTAGAACTATACGATATGAGGGACAGACACAGTTACTAAGTAAACTATGACAGTAAAATAATATCCCCTTTTATTTAGTTGCTGCACTCAAGATCTAGAATAAAAACAATAAATACTAGTCACCACAATATGAACGAAACGTAAAGTCCCCAGATAATTTTTATTTCAACCCTTTTAGGATTGTGGACGTCATGTTTACGAGAAATTTTGAATGACTCAAGCACTGTGATGAAAAACATCATAATTAAATATCACTATGTTTTCAACTTCCCTCACCGTGGAGCAGCATTAAATCCTTTTTAAGACCCTTTTTAACGCGGGTGAAACCATGGGGCGAGCGCAGCTATCTTATCTTACTACATAACAACGAAAGTAAGTTTCATATTATTGACTTAATAACGCTATGTACAATTTGCAGGTCGGGCTCATTGACGAAATAGCACCCGACAAACAAGACGCCATCGAAAAATGTAAGAAATTCATAAAGAAGTTCGACAACATATCTCCCATGATACGCGCCTTGACTAAGCAAAAGTTACGTGAGGGCCCCATAAAGCGGTTGCAAGAAAATCGCCAAGAAGATATAGACTTCTTTCTGGATCTCATGAGGAATCCTACAGTCCAGGCGAATATGGAAATTTATGTCAAGCAAATGAAGCAAAAGTCGCAATAATTAATGTTTAAGTAGCCAAACTTCATAAATAAACGGACATTATTATTTAAGTAATAGATTCGAGATTTGGACACTGCACAAAAATTCAAAATGTTGCACTAAACCGTGCTTGGAAAGCAACCCGGTTGTAAAGTCATTCATTTTTGTACATGATTTTTATTGCCTTTTAAACCAATAAAAATTTAGTCAATTGACTATAACACAAATAATTTTCTCATACAAATGTATGAAGATGTCACGTTTTGACAGCTCATTAAAAGTATCTCAATTGATTTGGTAGTCTTACCGGATTTTACTATCCTCTTTTTTACAATAGGAGTTTCGAATGGCCGAAATGTAACCTTAAAGCACATAGGAAATGATATATTATATATTATTGTGATATAATTACGTAAATGATAATAAATAACTTTTTCGAAACAAACACTTTATTTTTTATTACAATTTTTTTCAAATCTAGCCAATTTAATATGCAAATTACTCGGAAGTTTAAACAAAACTGTTCTTCATCCAGGCTTTTACTAAGGTAATAAAACATTACAAATTAACCTTGCGAAAGTTATTAAAAACAAAAATATTTTGAAATAATTTAGCCAAGGTTGTTCACGTATTCTTCTATTAAACCAATTATTGCGGTCTTGCCTGAGGTTGTAGGCAGTTCTTTGCGTTGCTACTCCGAACGCTGATGGTCGTAGCATGTAATTCTGGCTGGCGACCTTAACTTTCAACCGAAACCCAATGGACCTGCAGAAATGGTTGCTTGGTTGCAGAAAATTATTTTTGTGTTGAATAGTCCACAAAGAATTTTTCAATTCGAACCATTAGTTCCTGAGATTAGCGCGTTCAAATAATCATACTCTTCAGCTTTATATATTAGTATATATTATATAGATTTATCGTTCAACGGTATACAAATGTTCACTTGACATTGGCAATATGGCAAAGACAAACACAAAGATTTTTATTTGCACAAATATGGGTGTTTACAAAAGTTGTTTTTATACATTTGGTTCGCCATATTTACCTTCATGAGGTATGCAAATATTACAATAATTAAAACTGACTAATTAGGTACAAATTAAAATGTACATTGAAACAAATTTCTTTATTATATAATACTTATATTATTATTATCATTATACATTATTAATTATTATATTTATTAATTTATTTTTTTGTTTTTTATATTTCGGATCGGATCCGTAGGTCGGCTTTGCGCACCCATATTGCAGGGTTTTTGTACACTAAGAGGAAAAAATGCCGGCGGAAAAAAGCCTTCCAGGTTTTTATGGAATATGCAAAAGAAAGCAGAATTTGCTGCAGTGTTACTTTCCTGATCAAACGGAATAAGTTCTAGAACCTCTCTTTAAAACTCTCTTTCTCTTTTTAAACGGGGAACCGGGAAATTATTCCATTCTTATGGGAAAAACGTGTAGAACACACGGGTGGAAACTAGTGTTACATACTATCATGACATGAACGTAGAAAACATGCATACCTTAATACAGACAACCTATTCATAAACATCATTCATAATCATAACACATCCTTATATAAAATGTACTCTTATAACAAATATCAATATATTTTATAATGTATATAAATAAATTTAATTTAATTAATAATTAAACAACAAAATACTTAATAGGTTCACAGTCTTAATAGGAACACACGTATAACGATCATTGAGAATATTTAATAAATAGATGTTCTATTGACTATAACGTCGATTTGAAATCTAGGACGTTTAGTATAAAAGAATCGCAGAACCCGAGTACTTAGTGTTTAATTTCTCTATGCTGGGCAGTTCTTTGGTACGCGGGCTAAGGCGTTATCATGCTTGTGTGTGATAAAAAAAACACACTTCACATTCATAACCCCACAGTAGGGTAGATATACCCTGTGTCGTGGGTACCATGAATACACACAAAGACAGAAACAAAAACACACAGACCGAGAACAAAAATTTAAACTCATCATTCAAGTTTCTATTTCGCCGGGAATCGAACCCGGGACCCCTCGATACCAATCGGTATGTCCGGTCCGGTATGGTAACCATTGCGCACGTCGTCGAATACATATATAAATAATAACATATAAATAATACATACATATACATAAAAATTTAAAAAAAAAACACCGTAAATCCCATGAGATATGTCAAAGCTAATTGTTTTTCTAAAAACGTGATGTAACACAAAAGTACTATTTTAGGTTCACAACAAAAACATTTATTTTTCTCAGACCTCCAAAACTCAAAACGTGATACAATCCAAAGACAAACCGGAAGGGTCGTTTGTTAATAGTCAAATCCGTACTTTTATTGTTCTGACCGGAAGCCCGGACAGGATGGGGTGTGTAAACATGTTTTTAAAATCTTTACAAATTTAATATTGACGTTAGGACTCCCCTAGGGATTTGTAAGGAGTTTTATGGTCGTTATTTTAATCATTTCCTGGCAGTTTTGTTATCGGTGGGAGGATGGCGGAAGGAAGAGTTGTTCCTTTGACTTTATTATCATATCCGGCGGATTCGACGTTTTATTGTATGAAAGTAGCATGCGGTCAGGACATCCTGACTTTAAAGCCAAATGATAATAAGTGTTAGATGCAGATCATGGACATCTATCTAAAAACAACCTTAAGCAAGCCAAGATCTGACTGAGGTCACGTGCAGTTGCGTTGCCACTCCGCTGGTTGGCGGTGGCTGATGGTCACCTTATTTAATTATGACTATGTATAGTCCATACTATAGACATGTTCCAATGCTGGGCACAGGTCTCCAGAGGGGTTTAGAGCGCTTTCAAGCCAGCCTCTTTTTCGGAGCGCTCACGCATCTTTTGTTAGATTTTTTAAAGCGCGTGTGGCCGCCTTTGGACGTTTAGATTTGACATTTTCCGTTACAAAAAGTAGCGCCCGTGTAAGCGCCTTTTCTGAAATGTAGACGTATACGCGTCGAAAAATACGATACGCTAGGTCGAAAGTAGTCGAAACCGAACTTGGCCATAATCCAACCACGCTGGTTACATACGGATGGTGGATAATAGACATTCGAGAAATTGTAAGGCACTCTCAGGCTGCATGCCTGAGAGAAAACATCATAATTTATAAAATACTAGCCTTCCGCTAGCGGCTTAGTCCGCGTGGACCCGTTTTATATATATTTATAATAGGGATGGTTATGAGGAGCCCCACAGTGGGGTAGATATACCCTATGTCGTGGGTGCCATGGACAGACACAAAGACAGAAACACAAACATACAGAACAAACACCGAGAACAGAAATTTTAAGCTCATCATTCAAATTCTGCTTCGCGGGGAATCGAATTCGGGACCTCCGATCGGCAGTCTGGCATGGTAACCATTGCGCCACGTGCGTCGTCTACTATACTCTACACTACTCATTCATACCAACAATTTCAATTACAATTTGTTTATGTACAGGACCTGTTTCATTCAAGAATTATACTATTGTCCTATAGATACCTAATTGTCCAAGAACTTATTATTATACTTACCTTTTGAAAAAAAGAAAAGTAGTGTTCCCACCAAAATTAGAAGCAATTGTTGAGACGAACAATAAGGACAAAACAAATGGGCGATTTGAGTAACAACTTCAGCAGACACGCCGACGCCATTACAAAAGAGCGGTAAACGGAAAAGGAAGTCAGTTGTAAACTTATAAACCCACACCGTTGCTTGGCAACTGAGCACTGTAAAAGTTACTTTTATGACTTCCGCTAATTTCACTGAAGAGTTGTGGCTATATGAAATTAGTGTTGGGTTTCAATAGATCTATTCTTAAATGTTTTTACCATATAATAGAGGTAGAGAAAATCATTAGTGTTCCGTAATTTTTGCATCTAATTGACACATAAATTTTTTTTGTATATGTATTTTGTCCGCAACGGTGTCCTCTACGAGTTTTATGGTCGTTATTTTAATCATTTCCTGGCAGTTTTGTTATCGGTGGGAGGATGGCGGAAGGAAGAGTTGTTCCTTTGACTTTATTATCATATCCGGCGGATTCGACGTTTTATTGTATGAAAGTAGCATGCGGTCAGGACATCCTGACTTTAAAGCCAAATGATAATAAGTGTTAGATGCAGATCATGGACATCTATCTAAAAACAACCTTAAGCAAGCCAAGATCTGACTGAGGTCACGTGCAGTTGCGTTGCCACTCCGCTGGTTGGCGGTGGCTGATGGTCACCTTATTTAATTATGACTATGTATAGTCCATACTATAGACATGTTCCAATGCTGGGCACAGGTCTCCAGAGGGGTTTAGAGCGCTTTCAAGCCAGCCTCTTTTTCGGAGCGCTCACGCATCTTTTGTTAGATTTTTTAAAGCGCGTGTGGCCGCCTTTGGACGTTTAGATTTGACATTTTCCGTTACAAAAAGTAGCGCCCGTGTAAGCGCCTTTTCTGAAATGTAGACGTATACGCGTCGAAAAATACGATACGCTAGGTCGAAAGTAGTCGAAACCGAACTTGGCCATAATCCAACCACGCTGGTTACATACGGATGGTGGATAATAGACATTCGAGAAATTGTAAGGCACTCTCAGGCTGCATGCCTGAGAGAAAACATCATAATTTATAAAATACTAGCCTTCCGCTAGCGGCTTAGTCCGCGTGGACCCGTTTTATATATATTTATAATAGGGATGGTTATGAGGAGCCCCACAGTGGGGTAGATATACCCTATGTCGTGGGTGCCATGGACAGACACAAAGACAGAAACACAAACATACAGAACAAACACCGAGAACAGAAATTTTAAGCTCATCATTCAAATTCTGCTTCGCGGGGAATCGAATTCGGGACCTCCGATCGGCAGTCTGGCATGGTAACCATTGCGCCACGTGCGTCGTCTACTATACTCTACACTACTCATTCATACCAACAATTTCAATTACAATTTGTTTATGTACAGGACCTGTTTCATTCAAGAATTATACTATTGTCCTATAGATACCTAATTGTCCAAGAACTTATTATTATACTTACCTTTTGAAAAAAAGAAAAGTAGTGTTCCCACCAAAATTAGAAGCAATTGTTGAGACGAACAATAAGGACAAAACAAATGGGCGATTTGAGTAACAACTTCAGCAGACACGCCGACGCCATTACAAAAGAGCGGTAAACGGAAAAGGAAGTCAGTTGTAAACTTATAAACCCACACCGTTGCTTGGCAACTGAGCACTGTAAAAGTTACTTTTATGACTTCCGCTAATTTCACTGAAGAGTTGTGGCTATATGAAATTAGTGTTGGGTTTCAATAGATCTATTCTTAAATGTTTAATTTTACCATATAATAGAGGTAGAGAAAATCATTAGTGTTCCGTAATTTTTGCATCTAATTGACACATACATTTTTTTTGTATATGTATTTTGTCCGCAACGGTGTCCTCTACGCGCGACGCCCCAGAACGGGCCCATCTTCGGGAGAGCAGATGTTCTTTCCTGCACCTTCCGATGCTTACGGCGGCATGCGGCCACGCACACACTGCCGCCCGTCCCGGGGCTGCTGGTTGGACGGGTCGAGTTCCCACTCTCACCGCCCACAACCTCGGAAGCCTCCTTTTACTCGCCTCTTACAATCAAGCAGGAAATACCATAGCTCTATTCTTAATCCCGAAGCTACAGGGACTAATCGAAACATACCTTTGTTTAGCTGCGATACAAAAAGTTCACTAACAATATTTTGTAAGTTTTTATATTATTTTATATTCCCTTTAATTCTTTAAATTATGGAAACATTTCGTCAAACATAGATTATATATTTATTTATATTATTTTAGATTTATAGAACACCGGCCGAGGCCAATAGTCTATCGCAGCACATAGGTACATAATATTCATGTATATTTTAGCTACGGTTTTAACCAGAGATGCTGAGAGACTCCAAAAACTTTAATACAGGCTTGTAATCCAAACACAAACTTAATCGTTTGTGTTTCGGTGGAAAAGTGCAGTTGCTGGCCAGACTTCGTGAAGCGACCATCAGCCTTCGGAGTAGTGGAGCAACTGCAGTTAACTGCATACGATTGCTTGAGGTAGTGACTGTAGCTGCAGCGACTACTCGTCTGGCCTCGGCCTGCATGCTAGCCTGATACTCCATTTTTTTAATCTGCCATGCCGTCTGACATTCTGTCTACTGAAAAACGTAATCTCACCAAAATTTTTATCAAATCTTTTTTTCAAATTTTTATCAAAATTTTTATCATTTTTATCAAAGATATCATCATCATCTTCTGTAGCGCTACAGCCCGTTATGAACCTTGGTCTGGTTAAGAACATCTCTTCCAGACAGGTACATATCTCGCTTTTTGCTTCCATCCTCGGACACCGATCGCTTTTAGGTCTTGCTCGACACCGTCTAGCCACCGTAGTTTAGGTCTTCTGCGATTTCTGCAACCATCAGGTTTTCCTTCTAGGAGACGCTTAGGAGTTCTGGTCTCGCTCACCTTCAACGTGGCCTAGCCAGTTGAGGCGTCCGATTTTTAATAGTTTTTAAAATGTTCGGCCCAGAAAACATGTCATATTGACGACCCGTGTGGCGCAATGGTTACTATGCCCGACTGCCAATCGGAGGGTCCCGGGTTCGATTCCCGGCGAAACAGAAATTAATTGAATGATGAGTTCTCGGTCTGGGTGTTTGTGTTTCTGTCTTTGTATGTGTCCATGGTACCCACGACACAGGGTATATCTACCCTACTGTGGGGCTATGAGTGTGAAACGTTATTTATTTATTTATTTATATAGCTCGTGATTGTATCTAATCCGCCAACATCCCACCGCCATCCAGAACAGCACCAAAGATACGTGTTAGGATTTTTCTTTCAAAGACTAATAAGTCGTTTTCGTCTTTTTTGCTGAGGACCCAAGTTTCAGAACCGTAAGGGAGCACAGGTCGTAATAGAGTTTTATAAAGATGGATGTTTAATTTCCTCGACAGACTTTTGGAATAGAAATACCTACGGAGGCTGAATTGATCTGTGTGAATCGCCTTATCGTACATAAGGGCTCATTTTAGAGATTAAAACATTATCGAAGTTCTTGTACGCAATGTTCAGCAGTGCCTCTATAGTATTTACAATCAAAGATATCAGGTTGCATTATAATTACCAAAAACATTTCCTAACTATAAATAACCCTAATTAGTTACTGCGAAATTTGAAAAAAGGTCAAATAAGCACGTCGTCCGCCATTAACGAAAATACATTCGCGCGGGAAACCAAAATAGCAGCGGAAATGCGCCCCTAAATTATCTTCTACATCTCAGCTCGTTTCGATAATACTTATGCAAAATACGATAAAATAAAAGGCATTTTGTGTATTATTAGGTCTATTTTCGTGACAACTGACAAGGTTGATAGGCCCTTTAACTTTCTACCTTTTATGCGGAAACGATTAGTTTCAGGCACATGCTGACAGGCAGGATGCGAGAATACCATTATCGATTCTTAAAAACAAAGTGCTTTATCCCTATCGCACACAATGAGTAATTGGCTGTGGGAGGGAGACAAAAACCCACCCGCATCCGGCTACAAAACCGCGCAACGTACGCTTGCAAATATTGTCTAAAATCAAAATAGCATAACCTTATTTAAGATACAAACAAATTTAAATCCTATATTGCTATCATAAAGTCTATTTCGCAGTGATGTTAACTATAAATTGGACTTTACATCTATCGAATTTCTCTGAACATCTTGCGTTCATTCATATTTGATACGTCAGAGTGGTCTAGTTCATTTCATTCATCATTCTGGTTTCGGCCGGCAAAGAGTGTGGCTGTGTGCACAGTTGCTCTAGCCAAAATTCGCTACAAAATTTATTTTGATTACATACGTTGAATTTCAGTGAACTTTTATGTTAATCAGACTTACAGTTGGTGGAAAAGTGACTATATTTGTGCTTAAGGATTTCGCTGTGGTTGCTATTTACTGTTTAGTGGTGAGTTCAAAATTTATATAAAATAATGACGAGATAGGTAAATGAAAATAAATAATTCTATCATTTATTTATAATTATTTCAGTCGTATCAAAAATTGGTAATCGTTATATTTCGAAGAAGCGGATATTTATCAATCGCTTAGAAAATATTTAATAGATTTTTTTTAAAGTTGACAAAAGCTTGACTTGGAGAAGAAAATATTAGACAAAATACTCAAAAAAAGAAATTCAACGCTACTTTTCTTAATAAACCCAACTTACTTAACTATTAAAAATCAATAGAAACCTGAAAAAAGATCACCTTAACCTGCTAATGCTAAATACTGGCAGTAGGCAGTTTAGAAGAAAGAAAATTACATAAAAATATTCACACAAATTTATCCTTCACGAAGAAGCACCAAATACAAGGAATGAAATTAAGAAGTGCAAATTATCTGGTATCTCGCTCTGCTAGAACAAATTACGGTCGAAAAAATATTGAGTTCGAAGGCGTTAAAATTTACAACAAATTGCCGGCAGATATTAAAAATGCTAAAACTTTAGCTACTTTTAAAAGACTATTAAAAATGCATATAATAAACACATAATTAATTTAGCTATCTTACGAATTTTATTTATTTATTTATTACTTCATTTAAATTTCACAAATAACTACTACTTTCTAATATACTGTATTTATTCCAATAACGCATTCACGTCCAATTACCCATATTAAGTAATGCTCACAACTATTACTAAAATGCCACATCCAGAGATGTCGATCACTTTGCACATCCATGTATTTGTTGTTACGTAGTCTAGGAATAGTGTAAAAACACGCATTATGAGGGTAAATGCAATACTTTTATTTTTATGCACACCCTTATGTATAATAATAATCAGTTTATATTCTCTGTACGCCTGCTATTATTTAAGTTTGTAATTAACATGGATTTCTCAGTAAGTGAATTATTGTTAATTCTTTATGGGAAATAATAAAGCTCTTAAACCATATATAAAACTATTAAACCCGAACCTGCTGCTGCTGCATAATATGCTGCTGTCACCATTTATTTTAACAGGCCCGTTTGACATTTTTCATAAAATATCATCATAAGAGCTATAAATCGTGGCGGTTTTGGGTTATTTTTACATTAATGAGAGGAAAACGGTGCCTTAGCAGTTTGAAATTAAAAGGAGACGAACTTTAATTGTATCCCGGTTTATAATGTTACACTAGTGTTAAAAATACGTTTATTAATTAAATTAACGTTGTCCTTTTGTTAATTTGGTACACCTCACACCTCATCCCCACAAATTCCTTAGTGACCCCCCCCCCCCCCCCCAAATTTCTTGGTGAAAATTGAACGCTGCGACTCTGAATTGTATTCCTATATAGATTTTCATGTTCCCGAAGGATAAAAACGAATTTCTTTCTGATGTCTGATGATATCTTTTCATTCTCATAGCATCTTTTGGTTATCATATCACTGAAACTTCTCATGTATTCATACAATCATATTTCTTATTTCCATTTTTTTCCTATTGAGCCCATCCCTACTTAAGTTTTTTGTAATACTTATTTCTGTGTCATTCATATCTGTCACTATTCTTCTAAGTCTTTTTTGTCACGTTTACATTGATTGTGAAATACTATGTGGAGACGCCCTTAGGTCTATCCTTCAGCACAATGACCTGACTTTATCTTCTTCAGTTTTCAAGACTGAATGGATTGCAGCTTTTCAGTCAGAATCCTGATTCCTTTTTCCTCAATCGTTTTTCAGTTGTGGTTCCGAAGTCACAAAAGGCCAAATTAATAAAAATACACCTTCGTAATTGCAAGCTAGAGAGCTGAGAGGTTTTGGAAGATTTAGTATTTATGGAAAAATGAACCCTCGACTCTAAAAGACGTACCCAGCTCACATGGCATACCGAAGAAAACAGCTGAATTTGAGATGCTCTAAAAGGAACCTCACCACAAAATTCTTCTCATACAGTATTTTTGAAAATGTTACAACAAAATATGAACCAATATTTGAATAGATCCACGAGAATAATATGACGAAATGAAATATCTACAATTTTGACTGATATTCAGTGATATTAAATATCACTGAATGAACATACATAATTTGAACGAACATCATTTATTCATGAAAGTTTTCGAAAAAACATTCAGCTTATAAAAGTCTAAAGAATCTGAAAGAATTCTTCTTCGCAACCCGGAGCAAAACAGATTTCAGTAAAAACCTAATCTGAAGCAACAAGATACAAGGTCCCCGCAGTAGGTTTCTGGGTCAGATTCTTGTTCAATCGAATGTACAAACGCTTTCAAAGCATTGATAGATGGCGCTGGGTTGTAGCGATAATGGTGTAAATAGATCACAAAAGTGTTTTGGCACTTTTGGTGGGAAGTTGAAAAAACCTTGAGTTTTGTTTTTTTATTTTCTTGATGTATTTTTGAGGTATTTATATTGAATTATTTTTATTTCAGTTACCTATTTATAGTTGAATAAAGTGTATAGAATAGGGTCTTGGACACTGTGAACAAAAAAATTCAAAATCATTACCTTAAAAGGTTGCACTAAATCACGCTTGGAAAGCAATATAATTGTTAATTCTTTTTTATACATGATTTTTATTACCGCTTAAATCAATAATAATGAAGTCAATTGACTATATATGATAAGTGACGTCACTTATCATTTTCTCATACAAAATGTATGGGGATGTCACGTTTTGACAGCTCATTAGAAGTATCTCAATTGACTTGGTAGTCCAAGACCGGATTTTGTTCGATATATTGTTCGATATAGGTTAATTAGTGCCTGAGAGTCTCCGTTGAAATTTATCCGTGTCGAATTTAAAAAAAAAAATATTCAAAAGCAAGGTGATCCCATTGTAGGGCATCCCCATCCCCATGTAGGACAAAATCAAATAATCGAAGACATCTCTACAATATAGGCAAGGTTAATTTCACTCATTAGATGGTTTATTGATATGCTGGCATTGACTTTCAATATTAAAAATACATAGACACGTCATAAATATTTCAGAAAGCCATATTATATGCGAAAGACATCTGTAGTCATCAAATTCGGCAAGTTCTCTTCTAATCTTTCTCCTCAATATTAAAAAAATGATTTTTTACGTAGATTTGAGTTTAGACCACCCGCCGACCGCTGTGTACTAAGGCTGAATTCTCGTGCACGTAGGTTTAAAGATGTTTTATTAGGTTTGTAGGTCAGTTTGCACTGAACACTTTCCAATGTACCGAAATAATTGAAACTCCATGTCGCAAATGTTTCGATACAATGTGGACTAACTTTTGACAATGTTTCGTAAATTGTGCAAACTTCCAAAAAGACCACACAAGTTGGTCCACATCTTGAGCTGAGCAATGTTATTTTTATTGATATTATCACATGATATAAACCACATTACAATTTTTACAGTAAATTGGGTTTACATTGCAAGGTCAGTTAGAATTTCCATGTTTTGATTTAAGAGATTCGATTGAGTCACACTTTTTTGTTTTTGAACCATGAAGGTAGGAAAGTTGAACGCACCTACACTTTAAATAATGTCGTGTTAGGGGATAATAATATTACGAAATGTATTGCCATGCATTACGAAATTTTTTATGTACTGAGCAAAATGTTAGAAAATCTATCTCTAATGCCTTTAAACGAACAATTCTTGTATATACATACACCTATATATTTAACTAAAATCTCGAAAAAAGCTCCAACGTTTTTCACGAAAGGGTCTTGGACACTGCACAATAATGATGCACAAAAAAATTCAAAATCCTTACCTTAAAAAGGTTGCACTAAATCACGCTTGGAAAGCAATATAATTGTTAATTCTTTTTTATACATGATTTTAATTACCGCTTAAATCAATAATAATGAAGTCAATTGACTATATATGATAAGTGACGTCACTTATCTTTTTCTCATACAACATGTATGGGGATGTCACGTTTTGACAGCTCATTAAAAGTATCTCAATTGACTTGGTAGTCCAAGACCGGATTTAGTGCCCAGGGTTTCGGGGGTGATAGATTGAACCAGCTGGGTCTCATTTTTAGAATTGGGGAACAGTAGATCGCGCCGTCAAACGTCCTCCGCCAATCCACCGTTCAAATTATAATTAAAGCTTCCTTGGTCGAATGGTTACGTAGGCTGACTGCAGAGCAAGAGACCCGGGTTCAAACTTCAATCAAGCATGTTGCGTTTTTTTTGTGACTTTTTTTAGTTGAGAGCTATTTCAGATAGCGTTGTTAAACACTAAGCCAATTAGTGTTTTGCTTAAAATTAAACCAACAAAATCAATCGTTTTTATCCGAGCAACCGACCGAGCTCGTGCAGGTACTAATTAAGAACACTTTATTGAAAGCTATATCAACTCGCATACTCTGAATTGATATTTTCGTGGAGACCATTTTACTACATTTTCATAACTCTCCTCTTATTTATTTTTAATTTTTAGTTGATTTTTTTTCATATTATTGCATTGTCATCGCTCGTTAACAAGTATGCAAGTTTCAAATTAATCCAACATCTAGAAAATCTTAATGCTTACAGACAATAATAAACTCACGTAACGACTAAAATAAAAGATTATTGAAAGTAATTCATGGAATCATCTTTACTCAATCTACCATTAACGATAATTTCTTGTCTGGTAAAACCAAATATAATAGGGTCTTGGACACTATGCACAAAAATAATTCAAAATCCTTATCTTAAAAAGGGTGCACTAAATCACGCTTGGAAACAAATATAATTGTTAATTCTTTTTTGTACATGATTTATATTACCGTTTAAATCAATAATAATGAAGTCAATTGACTATATATAAGTGACGTCTAATCATTTTCTCATACAAAATGTATGGGGATGTCACGTTCATTAAAAGTATCTCAATTGACTTGGTAGTCCAAGACCGGATTCCCAATATGCGTCACTACACTACGCGCGTGTCTACGTGTACGTGCTGCACACGGAGGCGGTGTGCTCTGGTCTTAATCCTCATTAATACAATAGGCTAGTAAAACATTAAAAAACACGAGAATACAAACATTACTAACTCTCATTTCCCATACCCAAGCCAAGAACAGTTTCAAATTGCGAAGGAAATCGTTATCGGCTATTGTTTCGTCTTCCCGCCATTACTTGATTCCCGCCGTTTGGCTTTCCCGCGCTCTCGCCGCTTCCGCTGCCAACAATGGAACGTTTAGCGTCTTATTATGTCAGTGTAACGACGAGAAACTTCTTAGGAAAGACATTTTTGAAGACTATTTTTTAATTTAGACATTCTTGGACACTATGCACAGAAAAATTCAAAATGCGCACGCTTGAAAAGCAGGATTTTATTTTTATACATTACTAGCGAACCCGGCAGACGTTGTCCTGCCTTAGACCTATTGCCACTATAAATTAAGATAATAAATAAGCTATCCTATCTTTCAAGTTGGATCAAACTGCACACGGTGTGCAAATTTTATTAAAATCGGTTAAGTAGTTTAGGAGCCCATCGCGGACAAACATCGTGACACGTAATTTATATATATTAAGATTATACCTTTTAAACTACTTAATAAAAATTAAGTCAATTGACTTGAAAGAGTTGTGACGTCACAAATCATTTTCTCATATAAAATGTATGAGAATCTCACGTTCACAGCTCATTAAGTAAGTATCTTAATTGATTTGGGAGTCCAAAACCGGATTTTGATCATACAATGTGATCCATGAAAAAAACCTACATAAATATCATGATCGGTTTCTCTAGTATGTACTAAAGTAGTAAAAAGTGGTTTAAACGTTTTCGATCAAGGCCTAATGAACTCTGAAGTATAAAGCGACTTCTTGAAAGCATATTTTGCGTTTTACACTTTAAAATTAACTCATAAATCAGCAAATTTATGAGTTCACTTACACTAAAAATAAGATACCTATAAATTATTTTAAACAAAAATTAAAAACCTGAGAAAACATTGACGGCGTATCCTAGACCTTGCCGATATAATTTTACTACTACCATACTATGCGTAAACATTGGAAGGATTGCACTGCATCATACCTTAGAGTGGCTTAGAGCATCAAAGTTACTGACTCACCCTTCAGGAGAGACAGCATAGCGCCTGGCTTCGATACATATTTTTTGTGCCAAATCTGGCGCGGGGAAAGAACGCACACATTATAATTTTGTCACACATTCACAAATATTCTTTCTTCGCTACAGACGCACACATTTCTAAATATGTCAATTTCAATTAACAAAGTCATTTTCTATGCACCGTCAACACTGACACCGACACACACAGACACACTAGTTGTATAACTAGAAGGCACATTGTGCATGCACGTTGGGACGAGGGGTTCGCCCGTAAAGGCCACTCCTCTCCTCTGACGGGTGACATATCTGTCATACCTTGATGCTTTAAGCATCATGCATATATTTTACTATAAAACGTCTCGCGAGGATAGGTAAATATGTTTATAAAGTCTTCGCCGAGGCCATCTAGCGACCGCACGCGATGGCTCATGATGAAGGACCTCGGTACGGTCCGAAACATGTCGGGCGCCCCCGTAGTAATCCGCGAGGTAAGCCGGGACTTTATAAACATATCATGCATATAACCTTGACATCTTACTAGCCCTTATATATATTCCGATTCTGGCGTTCATGTTTTATGACTATCTGGAATGAGGGCTCCACACATAAGGCGGAAGCCTAGACATCCTCTGTTTGATGTAAGGGATTACAACATATTAGCATCTGCCATTAACAACATCCTATTTAACAAAACAATACGACGTTAAACGTTCTATACCCATCCACGTCAAACGAAAAAAAACCGACAATGCGTTCCTTTTTCGAAACGGGCGGAAGTGTCGATTTCGATTATGGAACGTCCGCGCCGGTTCGGCGGGAAGACGGCGCGCGCGCTTCCGTTCAAATGACGTACTGTTTTTACGAATCGACATACGGAGTTGACATGTGTGGTCGAAATGTGTAGCAAATGCGAGAGATACATTTTTTGTTTGTTTGTTGATGCTGTCAAGTTTTTTGCAGTGATACGTACGCGGGTTATTCATGCTTCTAAGTATGAGGTATAAGAAAGCGCACACGATGTAATACTTTTAGGTTCTCTACAGGCTTTGAAGATATATTTTTTTCTTTAACAACGCTACACTCTCATAGCCCCATAATTTCCCTTTGTCGTGGGTAACATGACACATACAAAGACGGACAGCGGAGGCTTAGTAATAGGGTCCCGATGGCACCCTTCGGGCACGGAACCCTAAAAATCGTGGTAAAACCCAATTTACAAATAAAAAGTGGTAGCAATTCAATATACAAAGCGTTTGATTGAATTATCGCAACACAATTGTGAAGATGTTTTGTTTTCTGGCGTTGTCTCTGTGGCGTTACGAATCTATTCCTTTCCGCAACGAATCGTCGTAACTTTTTGTCGATTACTAAATGGATTATCTGTATGTTTAACGGAGCAGTAAATACGAATTCTTTTAAACGATACGGTTACAATCTGATGGGCTTTAACAGAAACGGGGGCAGTTGGGTGGTCACGGTAATCTGTTTTTTTATTCTATCGGATAGGCTTTGGTAATCTTTACGATGGCATGGCCCTGCGGCTGAAGTAGAACTCAAGCGGTCAACGCAACTACGGTGGGTGTGAGTGATTAGCTAATGGCAAAAAAATTATGCGTGTATCCGTGCTTCGGACTCTGAGGGCACGTTAAGCCGTCGGTCCGTTGTAATCGATAGATAACAGTCGTTAAAGCTTGTCGCTAGAGGTTATCGGTGGCTATAATCAACGTCTGCGATAGAAGAACGGAAGTACGATATCTACGTTTCATCAGTCCCTTCCAATTAAGAAGATCTCATAGCATTGAAACGCTTAAAGATTTTTTTGGTTAGAGACCCTTTTTTGACGTGATAACGTCTTTAAAATCGTTTTAGTCGGGTGACATGTTCAGAAACTTGTGTCACACCAAAACCTCACGAGCGCGATCGCAGGTATAACGAGAAAGAGACGGACCGATCTCCCGTCTCATCTCGAGCGCTGCCAGTCATTCCGTGAAACTTGTCACGCGGAATCCTCACGAGCGGAGGCTGGCATAGCGTTCGAGTGAGTGGACCGATCTTCCGTCTCTCTCACTCTAGCGGCATACAAACGAATGGAGATTTTCTCGTGCGGACGTTATCACGTAAACATCTCGATCGTAAACCTACTTTACAAACAATTTGCCGTGTTTTTTTTTTGTTTCTCTGGGGGAAATGCGTTACGCAGCGTCCCGCGGAGGGGTATGTGGGACTCCCCAGGGTCAATACCCCCTGGTATACCCACTAAAACCCCCAGCGGCAATCCGGCTTCGCCTTCTGGAGGGGGCCTGGGAATCCGGCAGAGCCTTTACATCCAGTCCCCCTCCGGTTGGTTAGAGACCCTAACCCAACTGTGATTAATAAACTCTTAAAACATTAATAATAATCATTATTATAAAATTCATATGATAAAAATCTTTACACAATGACGAAAGTGATATATTATGTACTCCGTTTCAACACAACAATAAAAATATTATGACGTAAATAAGCCGCTTAAATTATTTTTAGTAAAACTCCCGGTCATCACAAACCAGCAATCCGCCAATAAAAGAAAACATCCTCCATATAATTGCATAATAGCCATTTTGATCCGTCATTAGTGCGGACGCGTGACCCTCATCCGGTTTCCGGCGTTATTTGAATGAGAGCGGTTTCCGCGCCGAACTGTTCAGTATTGAATTTTCTGTTTGTATTTCATTTAGCAGTTTCCCGATTTTTGTGTGACTTCCGAAACTATTATTGTTGAGGTTAGTTAATCGGAAGGGTATAGTAGTTACGAATAGTATAATAGATCCGTTGGCATGTCGTTATGTTACGAATAAATAGTTGCTATGGGTTTTTAATACAATTAACTTTGATCCTAAACTGCGCCTGCGAGGATATTTTCTCGTCAGAATGGGAACAATTTTATATTTGAAATTATTGCCACGTTTGTTACGTTAATTTCTTATTTTAGTCATATCTTAGAAGTACAATCCTATTTAAGTAACACACATAGAAAAATACTATTATTACACCACTAGTTTAGCTTTCTTTGGTCTCTGATTCTACATCCTCACACACGAAATCAGGGACCGCATTATTTGCGCGTCTCACTGAGAAAAGGTAGGGTTGCCATCTCTAAAATTTGTAAACCAGGACAAGACGCGTTAAAACCCCGGATTTTAGAGCCCAAAACCCGGAAACTACACCAGCGGGGGGACGGTGAATTTACCGAGTCGGTTCGTCGGTTGATCGCGATGTGCGGGCACAGTGCGTGTGTCATTTTTTTAAACCCGGACTTCAAATGAAGTCCGGGCCGGACGTTCCCCGGACGCCCTCTAAACTAGGACAAATCCGGGGAAACCCGGACGGATGGCAACCCTAGGAAAAGATAATACTAAACTTTTCTGGAAAGTATTCGATATTGGAAAAAATATCGATGATATCTAGCGATATATCGATAAACATCGATATGGGGATTTGATATTTTTTAATGGACACCCCTAGCAAGAAGGCCACGCCACGCTACATTAAATATAACAATTAGTTGCATTTCCCTGTCCTCCATCCTTGAAGCGACCTTGAACATCACAATATAGACAATTAGAGCAAAACAACTTCCTTATTTATTTAGCGAAAAAAGTATTGGATATTATTTGAGACAGAGGTAGGAATAAAACATAGAGTGGCCCTGTTCTACTATAGGAACAGCATGTTATACAAATATCAGGTTTAATCGACACAAACATGACAAATATCATGCTGTCTCGTTTTAACTAATGGATGGCTGCATAAGAAAATAAAGATAATAAAAGATTAGTGGTAACTAATTTTGGCAACAACGTCATGTTAAGGCACCATCGTGCCACGGTAGCCATTGAGACTATCCCGATCGTTCACTACGTTAGAATTGTTACTCACGGGATATATGTCGCAGTCGGATCGTATAATCCGCCGTATTACATTCCGGCTAGCTATTTCCTAAAACAGGGCTGTATTGTAATGCGGCGCACTCTCGTTCAGCCGGATTGCAATTCAGCTAAATTAGCGAACGTTGTATTGTATGAGCTCTTCGCGTTCGTCAAAGCGGCGTAATATCGTGCCGCCCAATTGCCTATATGTTACAGCCAAAGTAATAAATCCGGATATTATATAGGTATTATCTAGCCATTATTTATAATATCTACTCAATTTAGATAAAGTGATAATTGACAATGAATTAATCACTTTCCAAGGCTTGGATAATGTAATAAAACAAGTGGCTCTGTGACATCTCCGGCGCTGCGGGAAGACCACTCCCTCCGCCCCAGCGTAAGAAAGCGCGGCACCTGCGCTCGCCTTCGCAGCTACGGCTTTTAGGTCGCCTTCGGCGACCAGCCTCAGCCGCTCCGGCTCTCTTGATGCCTGCGCTTACCTACGGCGGGCGGGGAGTGGTCTCCCTCCGCGCCTCCGGATTTTTATATACACTCTAGGGGTAGTACAGACAAGACCACGTGGATAGTGGGGTGCTCTGATTCGGTTTGGATATTTTTCGAATATAAATAATTATAGTGAAAATGTGTTTCAGGGTGCCTACGAGGCTTCATTACAATGAGGCTAAACGTGAGCCGCCATATTGTAGAACGTATCACAATAACAATCCGGCTAATCGTGGACCCGCCACAGTACAGAACGGCCCTGTTTTAGGAACCGGCTACCTGTAATGTTATACGGCGGATTATACTATCCGACTGCGACATATACACCACGATTAACTTTGAGCTCCGATATATAGATCCGATAGAAGCGCGCATGGCCCGGCGGTTAGCGTAGAACGCAAACGATCTATGCAACTAAGCCAAACGGGCGCGGTCGGGTGTGAGATGGGTGACCGCTAGTGGCAAAAAAAATTCATGCGCGTTTCCGTGCTTCGGAGGGCACGTTAAGCCGTCGGTCCCGGTTGTTGTCGATAGATAACAGTCGTTAAACCTTGTCGGAGGCCTTATGGGCGGTTTGAAAACATCCGACAGCGGGTTGGCCACTAACCCGCATCTCCACCAACCCGCATTGGAGCAGCGTGGTGGAGTAAGCTCCAGGCCTCCCCAATAAAGGGGAGAGACCCGTGCCCAGCAGTGAGACGCAAAAAAAGGGTTGCAGCCAGCCAGCCGATATATCGGTGCAGTTGCTGATCACGGCTGATCTGGATATCGCGGGTGGATGATAAAAAAGTCTAAGAACAGCCGTAATGGTCTACTGTCTTCCTCACTTTGCTGCGGATACCAATTGATACAGAATAGATCCCGAAACTCGAACTCGATCGGAAGTCACGGCAAACGCATTATCATTGCGTACGGTGTTTAATCATATTTTGAATGATTGTTTTTTTAAGACATGCATTTTTTTAAGGTTCCACGCCCTATAAGTTGGCAACCATCTTCTTTCAACATTTTGCGATTCTTCCTAATCGAAAAGAAGCCAAAAATCGCAAAATGTGAAAATTTCAATCTGTGCGGGTCAAATCAAATCAAATCAAAACCTTTTAGTGCAGTCAAATTCCACATAACCCGGTATCCTCTGCCAAGGCGCCGGGTACTTACCTTTTGAAGGTTTCCTCACGATACAAAAAAAGGACATTAAAGACTATTAGAAATTAAAGAATAATAATAATGTATCTTCTTTTCTCTTCCAGATCTATCTACCTTCATCAAAATGCCGACCCAAGCTCGCTGCGACCGCGTGCCCCCAGCAGATGGCGTGTGGGGTTCTATTGATTTAAGAGTTCTACAGGAAGACGATTTACCTCTAGGTTAGTATTTGATTTAAATTTTTAAACCGAAAAAATAGCAAGAATCTACACTTACCTTAAGCCGTTGGTCCCAATTGTTATCGATAGACAGAAGCTAACTGCTTAACTTTGTTGGAGACTTTATTGCGTTCATAAACATCCGACAACGGGTTCACCACTTACCCGCATCTCCACCAATAGGCATAAGGGTGGTGGAGTAGGCTCCATGCCTCTATAATTGAAGAAATCAATTGTTTTTATCTGAGCAACGCTTCGTGCTTCGAGCAACGTCGTCCGGGTATAGCGTTGCCAGGCGTCCGGATAAAGCCGGACATAGGTTGGCTTTTTGATTGCGTGTCCGGCCAAAATAAACGGTGTCCGGCATGTCCGGATTTTGTTAGGCTTTTTACGCTAAAGAGCGAGCGCCGAGCCTGGCGAGTCGACTGTCGGTCGGTCCCTCTTATGACTGATATGGCATTGGATTTTATTTATATTAGTTAGAATTTAAGAAAATTTATGAGAACAATCAAAAAAGCTTGATTTTACATATTTTTTTTTGTCGTACCTACCTATTATTACTTAAGACACAAAATCCTCAATAATGTAGGTTTGGCGACCTGGCAACCCTATCCGGGTACTTGTTTTTTAGATAGCAAAATCCAAATTCTGCACTTAAAATATGAACTAAATCCTTGTCATGTATGACTACCTGTAGCTATAAGGCAAATTGAATAGCTGTTGATGTATGACCACTAACTTACCTATGTACTTCCAGACCCTCGAACCTGGGGCCGCGCGGAGGTGGGCGCCTGGGTGGCGCGGCGCGGGGGGCTGCCCGAGCGGTTCCCGATGAACGGGAAGGCGCTCTGCCTCATGTCCAAGGACATGTTCGCTAGCCGGGTGCCGCGCGCTGGACATGTGTTGCATCAGGTGTGTGGTAGATGGCGCTGTTTACAATACTGAAACACAATACAAACTGTGCACGACAGAAATTGATGGAAGGGTTTTCTAATTCACGAAGTTTTTTCAAAACATTTAGAACATGCTCCAATTCGATTTTAAAGTGCTAATGTAATATTATAAAAATAAAACTAAATAAAATATTAAATTAAAATAACATTAAGAACTAAAACTAACATTTTCCAACTGCTTGTTGACTAATCTTAAAATTACATATATTTACATTTTTTTACCAAATTACCCTATTGTGAGTAAATCAAACCACTTTCAAGATAATAAGCACTGTATTTTATAGTATACTAGCTGTGCCCGCGAACTCCGTACCGCCCTTAAATGTTCGGGGTGGGCCACCTTTATCAGTTTGGGGGGGGGGGGGGATGAAAAATAGATGTTGGCCGATTCTACTCAATATGCTCACAAAATTTCATGAGAATCGGTCAAGCCGTTTCGGAGGAGTATGGCAATTGGCAACGAAAACTGTGACACGTGAATTTTATATATTAGATCACTACACAACATCCTACATATCACCAAATACATTAACAGTATAATTAGAACATGTGTGAACTCATACTAGGTAACTCTATAAAACTGTAACACAACTGTACTTACCCAATCTAATCTTATGACACAGAAACAATAACCTCAACCACTTAGTTTATACAGTTACCAAATTTCACTTAACTCACTTATGACAACACCGTTATAAATCAATACTTTGAGCAGAGCTTTCGCGTACTTATTTTAATACCTAATTCCTTGAAGTCTAGAACAGAACATAATTATTTTTCTACCCTCGAATGTTGCTATTTTACTAATTAAAATCGTTGGCAACACTATTCTTTTTTTACAGCTTCAAGAAAGCTGTAAAAAAAACTCTCCTTCAAAGCCGGCAATGCTCGGGCGGCTCCCCTAGGGTTGCCCGTGTCCATAGGCGACGGTGATCGCTTAACATCACGCGGCCCGTCTGCCTTATTGTTAGGTTTATTTATAAAAAAAAATCTAAATTATTTAAACCTTTGTTTCAGGACTTCAGACGACGACTAGCAAAGGCACTAGCTTTACAAGAACTCCTCGAGAAGATGACTTCCAAATGAAAATATATTTAGTTTATAGATTTCATTATGCACGCGATTATATAGCCCAATAGACGCGTAATGCACGAAATATGCGGGGAAAGTAGAATCAAAACTTTATAGAAGAGATTGACCAGCAAAAACCACCTGATTATTGATGTAAAATATCAAATACGGCGGGTTACAACGTTTTTGCAGTAACATCGTCAGCGTGACTCAGAAACCGGTGCAGCGCCCCCTAGCTTATGTCAGCAAGAGACAGGAGAACAAGGGATAAAAAGTTGAAATATATCCACATTTTCTCCAGCGAGCGAAGGAGAGAACTATATTTAGTATTTCGCGACAGAATCCTTAATGATGAAGTCCGTAGATGAACGAAAGTTACTGACAATGGTATGGACATAAAGTTAGGAGGACTGACAACCGATGGGGAAGGAAGATCTCTGCGAAACGTCACGTCTCTGCAAAAGAAGCACAGTTGGCCCTCCAATCAGGTGGACTGACGACCTAGCGGGAAGCAGCTCGATTCAGAACGCGCAGGACCGGATGGAGTGGTGAACATTAGGGGAGGCCATGTTCAGCAGTAAACTTCTAAAGGCTAATGAATGGATGTCTTTTATAACTTTTTTACTTCTATAATGATATTGGTTTTAAAATGTTTGACAATTAATTCAACGCATCTATTGGACTGTATACTAATACATATCACATAACCCCATAGTTTAAGAAAAATGAGAAGTATTATTTAGTGTATAGATAGTTTGCGACTTTTCAATTTATGTAAAAGGTAATGTTATTGCCGTCACTGGCCTTTTATAAGCAATTTTTAAAATTTTACGCAAATTTAAAAGTCTAAAACAAGATATTAGTTTTATTCAGTGACTTGTACCTATGTAGAGAATTTCAATTAGATTTCAAAATACTCTTTTGTTTTCAAATTAAATATAATATTGAAAACCATAGAAATAATTTACACAGGTACACAAGTAGTATAAAATGTCCCTATTTTACCTAATTATTATTATAGGTACTTTCATTACTTACTGTTTCAGTAGTCATATGCACACAGTAATTCCCCACCGTACCACTGGCGGTACGGCCGGTGGTACAATGGGGAATGATCGTAGGTGGTACAGCTTTCATGATTCTACTGGGAAAGTGTCACCGCTGCAACCATATTCTGTCAAGAAGCAATTACGTGGGTTTTCGGAATGACAGCTCGCCTACATGCGAGCTCAGGCAAACGGCAAAGCAAAGCGAGCTTAGGGCTTTCTTGAAATATTTACTATCGAAAATAATGTGGATTGCATGCTCGTCTGCTATTCCAGAATGGATCACGTAAATTTGAACGGCATACTTTTTTAGTAGCTGTGTGCATGTAGACTAAATAGCACTTATGTTCCTATTGTGTAACTTTAGCTTAATAGTTTTAATCTGTATATTTCGGTTTTATTTTTAAGGTTTTTTTAGATTTGTAATATTCGTATTGTTGATAAGATGTTATATCAAAATGTAAATTTTAATTAATAACGCTGTTTTATAAAAAAATAATTCAATCTAATTGTAAACGATTTCAACGAATATAGGTCGATTATCGAAAGATGACACTAACACAACTCATTCACAAAACTATGTATGCTAAAATTGGTTCCGAAAATGAGAATTTACGGACGGATGCGTAACAGAATGGACCTCCGCTTTCAGTGATCGACCTATAAGATTGTCCATTAAAGTGTTTCTATAATTGGTCGCTAGGAGCGCTGATTACGAATTCTCCCGTTACTTCTCTATCTAGTTATTTGTTCGTTGAACTGTAAATATCGTTTAACATTGCTACTGAATATCGTCGAAATGCATTTTATTTAAAATTCAGCGGGATTTACATTTTATTGTTACCTCGTGACACGCATTTTTTAAATTTCGTTAGCGGCAACTATATTATAAAAAACTATTTTTAGAAATATAACAAGTTTTCATTTCAGTATTATTGATACCATTTTAAATTTGTTTTAATGAACTTAGATTTACATAAATATAGCACATATCACTTGTAACACTAATTGTTATTTTTACACACTGGTGTATTTTCCAACATTAAATATTTTTGTGTGAATAAAATTGTATCTTTTACTTTGTTATGTATTTTAGTGTATCTAGTCAAGTCAGGGTGTAAATAAAAGACATTATAAATGATAACATCTTCTTTCATTTTTGAATTCCTGTCCCAGACAACTCCGTTGATCTAGGGCCTTATTTTGGTATCTGGAGGGAAACCTTCAAAAGGTACCCAGCACCTAGGGTGAGGATACCGGGTTATGTGGGATTTGACCGCACTAAAATCTCAAGACTAAAACCCCCTCGGTGGCTGCCTCTGCGCTGGGGAGGACTCCGGGATCTCCAGTGGAACGCACCGGTGTTGATCTAGGGCCTTTTTTTATATCGGGGGGGAAACCTTCAAAAGGTACCCAGCACCTTGGGAGAGGACACCGGGTTATGTGGGATTTGAACCTCACTAAAACCCCCTCGGTGTCCTTCCTCTGCGTTTGGGGAGGACTCCGGGATCTCCTATGGAACGCACCGGTGTCCTCCATACGCGACGCCCTGGAACGGACCCATCTTTGGGAGAGCAGATCTGATCTCCTGCACCTTCCGATGCTTACGGCGGCATGCGGCCACGCACACACCACGTCCTTCCCGGGGCTGCTGGCTGGACGGGTCGAGCTCCCACTCTCACCGCCCGCAGTCCCCTTTTAGTCGCCTCTTACGATCAGGCAGGGGATACCGTAGCTCTTTTCTTAATACCGAAGCTACAGGGACTTGATCTAGGGCCTAGGGCAAGATATAACACCATGGCATGTATGTTTCTTCACTATTGCCATTACATCTGATAAAAAAACGTTTTAACAAAAAACAACCACCAAAAATACTGAAAAGTAAAAAATAAACTGACGTAGTAATGATACTTTTTCTTGCTAATGGTAATGATTCGTAACTTTTTTGGGAGTCTGACAGTCTGTATCCATTCGGAACGAAACGTACGCTTTCACTAATGCTCTGAATTTAAAATAGTTTTAAATACATAGTTAAGATTTATTTTATAATTTTTTGTGGCTTAGTAATATATTTTCTAAACCTTTGTGGGACCAACTACAAGTTAAACCCTATCAAAACAAAAGAATATTCAAAGGCAGACTACTCTGTAAAAAGATACGCGTGGTCCGTGGGTCCCAATTTTTTTCGTCGGTTAAAAACAGATTATTAATTACACCAAGTTCGATTCCCGGCGAAGCAAAAATTAGAAGATAAGTTTTTTCCTTACTCAGTCTGGGTGTTTGTGATCATGTCTTTTTGTGTCTAGGACACATTTTTTTTCAACCTTTTTTCTATGTCCTACTACTGGGCACAGGTCTCTCACAAGTGAGAGGGATTAAGGCCATAGTCCACCACGCTGGCGAAGTGATGAGTATTTATTTATATATATCGTTATTTATTTGTACTAAAATGGTCCAGGTAGCTCCGATGCAAAACTAAGATTTGTTAGCCACAAACAAAATACAAAAGGGGTTGTAGGAGTCTGGCAATAAAACAAGTAGATTCTAAAACATTAAAACTTTATTAGCTTAACTCTAACAATGGTAAGGCATTTGAAGGCTGGACGTGTTTTGTACTTTTACAATATATTTTGAAAAATCTTGCGCCATCTTGTTTTGTCTATACTCATAAATAAAATTGGAGTGTCTGTTTGTTAAAATAACCGTTTTTTACTACATCATTTTTTTATTATTTTTGTGTCTGTCTGTCTGTTTGTTCCGGTTACTTTTATTTTAGAATATTTCGACGAAAGTCCACGCGGGCAGTCGCTAGTCTATACTAATATTATAAAGAGGAAAGATTTGTATTTTTGTATGTTTGTAATGAATAAACTCAAAAACTCCTGTTCCGATTTCAAGAATTCTTTCACCATTAGAAAGCTACATTCACCCTGAGTAAAATAGGCTAAGAAAAATGCTTCATTCCTACGTGAAAACGGGTAATAAGGTCAACGCGGTTGAAGCAACTGGCTAAACGCCTATGATTTTAATATAGCAATGAAGCCTGGAATAGCACATAGTCTATTTTTTATCCTACGGGGACCCATTAAACGGGTACACGCGGACAAAGCCGCCGGCGGAAGGGTAGTTATGAATAAATAGTTCTTTAAGTTAACTCACGAATGTCGGTTTAACATGGATGCGGGGCTACATATCGGTCTACTATACATAGTACTCGTAACTCATGCATGACAGCTTTTTAGGTAACAGATTTAAAGACTATGACAAGTTGGTACACGTGTGAAAAGATGAAAAAAAAGAGCAAAAAGTTTAGCTAAAAACTTTGATATCACCTACAGTTGAGTAAAGAGTTTAAAAAAGTTTATTCTCAAAATTAAAACTCGGATTGAGCTAAGTAAGATATTCTTTTGAATTTATTTTATCGGTTTTTGAAATGAATTTAATATAAGTACACCATACAAAACAAAATGTCGCAAAACTTTTCAAAACGAGAAACCCTTTATATTATACATTAATGTCCTTATTATTTGTCCTTATATTATATTGTACAGGCCTTTATATCATAATTATGGCTTAAATTATATTACAACCACAAAAAACCATGCAAATTTAGTTTTTCGCAAATTTTTTTTTTTAATTTTCTTTTTATAGTTACTGTCAAATGTCAGTCAAAGCATGTCATTTTAACAGGCTGTCATAAACTTTAGGCTGAGTCTATTCTGCCAGTAACTGGCTAAATAAATATACATTATATTTCCAGTAACCGGATAAATTACATAATATTATGAGTCCGGCAATAATACAAAACTAACCTGTGCTTTAAGTATGCGGAATTTGGGCGTGTAAGGGGAGGGGGAGGGGGGTGTCTACCCTCTTTTTGTGGTTGTAATACAAATCAAATCAAGCGGTTTTCTTACAGAATTACAATTCGAAATATTATACTCAATAGAATAGCAATTTATAGCGATGAATTCAGTTACAGTATACATTTTTGTAAACTTTGTGGGCATCTCTATTTAAATAAAACTGTTTGTTTCCATATTTCGGAGCCTGACATTTTCGGTGCATTTATTTTTTTACACTTTTTCCTATCTATTACTTCTATCTGTGATAATATTAAAGAGTTATATTTAAATAAATTTAAGGTTACTATTTTAACAAAGATGAAGATCTTAACAAATTTAATGATATCACAAAAACTTCATTTCAACATGAAAATAACAGTACGATCTTATTTTTACAACAATTTAAGTGATATGTAGATAATTATTGTTCAGTGTTCAATACATTGATATCTAAGGGCGTTTACACACTGGCGATTGTAGAGCTTCCCCAACAGATACGCTGTGTTTAGTTAATTAACTATTTTAACACCCTAATTATGTGTATAATCAAACAAGTTGCAATTAACTAATATTCCTTTAAGTAAAACTTTAGTGCTGGCATAGTTGTTTTATAATATGTTACATAGAATGGCCAACAAAATCAAGCAGTAACTAATAACTAAAATAAAATAAAATATTCGAAAGCTATAAAGTTACCTAAAAAAAGAAATTTAAACATTATGTCGTCTAATTTAAGTACTTATCAGTTTATTTTTTATATATTTGTGTTTAAATTTTAGCAAAATTCTATCCAACAAATTATAAAACAAAAATTTACATATTGCACGCACGATTTAACGTACAAATATAAAATTTAAGTACTGAGGACTTTTTAGTGATGTGTCAAGCTAACACGTCTATACAAATGTGGGTACTTCAAAAATGTTGCAGACTTGGGTTTTTTTTTCAATTATGGCATCGCAAACTCTGTGCATAATGCCAGAGTCAAGTATAATTTTTGCATCAATTTTTTGCCAGTTTCAATGAAACTGGACGAAGTAATAACAAAGTCAGTAAGTCGTCAGTAATTAATCAGTCAGTCTAGTCAGTCCAACATTCAAGTAAAGCGATGGCTACTTTACTAGAACGTGTTCGGTGGAATTTTGGAGACAAGCAGAAAAAACATATTTTAGCACTGTTATTCTACAGGGTGGGCCGTAAAGGAATGCACTTTTTGTCTCGCTCTAACTCGCGGACATAGCAACCAAGACGCGTGAGGAGGGTATCGCCGTGTAGCTTGACATCAGAATTTTTAGTCACAATGAATTCGTTCACGGGAGAGCATCGCGCGTTTTGCGTTCGCGCCTTTTTTGAAAACAATTGCTCGTGCGTGACTGTTCGCAGACTTTTTCGGTTCAAGTTTGGATTACGCAATATCGGCGAGTGTCCAAGCACGAATTTGATCAAGCAATGGATCTTGAGATTCGAGGCAACAGGGTCAACACTAAAATCTCGACCTCAAGGACGTGTACGTACCGCACGGACCGCCAAAACAATTGCGCGGGTGGAAGCTTCTGTGCGCGCGGACCCGAGATGCTCTACACGGAAACGCGCTTCGGCTCTGGGAGTTTCCAGAACGACCTTACGTCGCATTTTACGGCTGGATTTGAATTTACATCCTTACAAAATACAGCTAGTCCATGATTTGAAGGATTCCGACTTCGTTTCACGATCGAATTTTGCAATCGAAATGTTACAGCGATTCAAAAACTTCAATAACATTATCTTCTCAGACGAAGCACATTTTCATGTGAACGGATTTGTTAATCGCCAAAATTGTCGATACTGGGGAATTGAAAATCCACGCTTGAAACATCAAAAGCCGTTGCACTCTCCCAAAGTGACGGTTTGGGTTGGAATAGCCAAGTGGGGCATCATAGGGCCGTATTTTTTTGAAGATCGTCGCGGCCGTGCAATTACGGTAAATTCACACCGTTATGTATCGATGCTGAGAGATTTCTTGGCCCCAAAACTGCAAGAATCAAGTGGTTACACTATCAACACATGGTTCCAACAGGACGGCGCTACTTGCCATACAAGTAATGACTCTATGGAGGTCATTAGAGAAATGTTTCCTCGAAGATTGATATCGAGGAGGGGTGATATTGCTTGGCCTCCTAGGAGCCCCGACTTAACCCCGACGGATTTCTTTTTGTGGGGCTACCTTAAAAGCAAGGTATACTCTAATAATCCGTCGAACACGGCCGAATTGAAGGCAAATATTGAGGAAGAAATAAAATTGATTACTCCACAACTTCTCACCAGAGTGTTCCAAAACTTACGTGACAGATTGGAAGAGTGCTGTAACCGGAACGGCCATCATTTGGATGATTTGATTTTCAAAAAATAAAATTCCTTTAATTCTGTGTCCTTTAAAATAAACATTTCATTCAAAACATTAACCGTTGTTTTAATAGAGACTTTTTAAAAGTGCATTCCTTTACGGCCCACCCTGTATTTCACAAACACTCGTGCACTGTAATTAACCTATATCAAACAAATTGCCATCAACTTTATCCGATATAACTCAAAAATACACCAAGAAAATTAAAATAAAACAAGAGCACAATATGTCTTTTTCGACTTCCCGCCAAAACTCCGACTTGGGTTTTTAGTCACAACTTTCCTTATGATTTAAAGTTTTTTTTTAAAGAAAACCCCTACTTTCAAAGCAATCCCAATCATTTTTTGTGGAACATGATATTTTAATGTTCGATACTTTTGTTTAATCATTTATTGTTAGATTTACTGATCAAGTATGTCATGAGGAATCAGAGGTTTATCAAGGGTGAACCCGATTGTTTTGAGGGGGAGGAGGAGAGGGGCTTCGGGGACCTTCTGCTCGCCTGGTAGTGCATTTAAATAAAACATTATGAAATTTAAAAAATAATAAAAAAACCTTAATTGGTTATGATCTTAATAAGTTAAAATTGGACGTTTTCGTAGTATTTTTTACTCGCCGATAATTCACTGTTAGTTTTCAATATAATCAATCAATTTATATACTTATATCATAATGTCATGAAACACAGGTAAAAATCTACATAAAAGTTATCGTAATCCATTTTTTTTTTAATTTAGCCTGCTTTTAACCCAAGTCCACACTATTTTCGACTATCGCTAACAAAGGTGTTTTAAAAAAATCATGGGGCTTTAACCCCTAAGTGAGGGCAGATCTCCAAATTGTAGTTTTTCTTAGTCTAGGCTACACTTGCACAGTTATACATAAACTGAAGTATTTACAATTTTCTATGTAGGTTAGATATTAAAATACATATTTATACATTTTTCTTGTAACTATAGTACTACCCTAATTTTAAACGATTCCTTCATATTAATCTATTTCGAAACCTGAAATTTTTGGAACTGCGTGAAACAGCTTCACATGATATTCAATCATATTAATATAAAAGAATCGCTCAAAATTATACCATGCTGCAAATTCATCAGAATATAGTCCGAGTATTAGAGAGTTGGAGAAATAAAAATACTGTCTAAATAATTTAGAGTATCTTTTGAAATTGATTTTTGCATCGTTCATTTATGACAGCTGTCAACTGAAACTTCATTTCATTTTTAATAATGGCATCGCAAACTATGTATATTGCCAGCGTCAGGTATAATTTTTGCATCACTTAGTAAGTAGTCATAGAAAAAATTAGTAAGTCATCAGTGATTAGTCAGACTAGTCAGTCAGATGTTCAAGTAAAGTGATGGCTACTTTACCAGAACGTGTCCGATGGAGGCAAGCTCAAGAAACTATATCCTCCCCCCCCCCCCAAATTGAATGCTGTAACCGCGCCTGACTATAACCCTTTTAACATCTGTGCTTACGCTTCCTCTCTATAATACTACATAACTACTTATGGCACTTTAAAACAAATATTTACAGATAAAAAGTTCTAATACATATAGTGGTATTTCGTAAATACATAATTATATACATATGTAACTTCTACTTTTATTTCTCCAACACACACATACAAGACCAACCGATAATTTGTGACTTATGATGAGTGGACGAGTCTCTTTCGCTTTTATTGTGTATTACTTACTGTTGTTTTCCTAAGTTTGCGAACAGATGGCGCTACCTATGATAGAAGACTCGTCGCCACACCTGATTTTGCATATCAAAATATGAATTTCGGTCACAATTTACATCATTAACTGTTATCGAGCTCGTAGGGATTTAGAATTTGGAACGACAGGGTCGGACTGTATCGCTCTTAATATATTTCTACAATAATATAAAAGCCTATTTGGTCGGATTTATAGATACAAAATTATTTAATACCCAATACTACACTATTATGAGGTGATGAAAGCTATACAAAAGTGCGATACAACAACAATTTATATAGCTACAGTGAAAATATTAAAACTAGTGTGAACGCTCCACGTAAGATTGAGAAAAAACTCAAATATTTCAATGTTAAGTAAGCTATTGTGACTAAATCATAAGAATTCATCAGAAACCCGTTAGACGTTTTGATATTAAAGTGTTATTATCATCGAAAATTCACAACAAAGACAATTTAAAAAACCTATATATATTTTTTTTTCAAAATACCCGCTAACTAAACGAATAACATATAAAAAATATTCACGAATCACTTAAAACTTAACGACATTAAAATTATAAATATTTACACAATGAGTATCCTACATGTCACTTTTAGACAATCTATAAATTATGTCACACCTTATGGGAGACTGCGAAACGTGACATTGTGTGACAAACCCTCCCAGGTTCCGTCATTTCGTGACGTCACATTTCAATCTAAAATATCTGGCTAGGGGCCGATTTTTCATACCCCAGATAAAGTTAAAAAGGGTCTTGGACACTGCACAAAAAAATTCAAAATCCTTACCTTAAAAAGGTTACACTAAATCACGCTTGGAAAGCAATATAATTGATAATTCTTTTTATACATGATTTTTATTTCTACTTAAATCAATAACAATGAAGTCAATTGACTATATATGATAAGTGACGTCACTTATCATTTTCTCATACAAAATGTATGGGGATGCCACGTTTTGATAGCTCATTAAAAGTATCTCAATTGACTTGGTAGTCCAAGACCGGATTGCTATCCCAGTTATACGTTATAATAATATGAGTAATGAGCGCTAACATTTGTTCGTCCGTTCGAATTTTTTAGCCGGGAGTTCAAAAATCAATACTAAATTTATATAATTAAGAAGTTTGTAATTTCGTGAATATAATTTTATTTATCGTATTTCATTATAATTTTTTCCGAATTAAAATGGGACGATGTTTTTTTTTAAATAACTGATTTAAGGATTTCTGTTTAATTTTAAAAAATGTATTATAGCAATATCTGTGACATAATTCATATATCGCCCCTTTTATACAAAAAAATCCACTAAAAATGGTATAAATTGCAGAGGAATGGCAACACTTGACGAATCACACCTGTAAAAACTATAAAAGACGTTTTCAATTGTGCAAAAAGTATTAAGAGTGCGCCGTATATAAAACTAAAAATTAACAAATAATTTGTGTTTTTTAATATAATATTCTCTTATAAATCTATATTATATCGATTTGTGATACCCGATGTCCGAAAATTAACAAGAATAAGCTGTAATTAGCCTTTTTTAACAGGTAACATACCATTCATATTATCGGATTTTTAAATTAAAAAATAAAATTGAAACAGAAAAGGGTTTAGAAGCCCAATGATTGTTTAAAATCCATGTTTTTTTATATTTAAATATAAAGAGAAAAAGAAAATATATGAACTGCATCTCCTAAGAAAAAAGATAAATGAAATTATTTTTAATTTTATTAAATACCCAGTTAAGTAGAACTCGTTGTGTTTTCATCTTCCGGCGTAAAAGAAGTGCGTTACTAAAGTTACACAACGAATTACCACCGTAAGTGTGTTTAAAATCCCAACATTTATTCTGTAAACAAACACCTTAGGCAGACATTTGTTTTTTTTCTAAATAAATGTAAACATCTATAAATTTGGAAAAAAAATCTGTCTATGATGTTAAGATTTAAATGAAGGTATTTTTGTTTAAAAATATGTACATTAGTTTACTTACAAAATACACATTGTTGTTTTAAATGGACTATTTTACTATACTGGTTTTTTTCTGAATTTTTACACTCATTTTAACTGGGCATTTTGTTGAATTGCGTGTTATTGTTACATTGAAATAACATGAACACAAAAGAGGAAAGTCATTTTTCATATCACATGTAATGAAACAACGAGTTTTGATTTCTGTTTTGCCAGTCGAAACAAGACAATTTCAAACCAATGCGAATGTGTCCGTCAGAAACAACGTTGTTTCTGCCCTAGGGGAGAAACAACGTTGTTTATACCCGGCACCTTCATTTCTTTATTATTTACGTCTTTATTTCAAGTCTGTCAGAATCGCATTGACAAATTTCGTCAAATCGTTGTCAAAAGATATTACTGCGCTATTTGTCTGAAATAGTCTTACTTCGACTGGTTACAGAAATCAAAACTCGTTGTTTCATTACATGTGATATGAAAAATACTGTGTGTGGCTCGGGATGAAACAAAGACGATTTCAGACCAGGGCGATGACGGCCTTCGCTTCGCTCGGGCAGTCAACTCTCGCCCTCATCAGAAATGGTCTTGTTTCACCCCTTGCTACACAATATACTATTTGACTAGTTGTAGGCAGATGACTGAAAGACGTAAAAGAAAAAAAAAAGAAAATATTTCGCCTAAAAAAATTTACAGTAAAAAAATTGTAAGATAAATTGCAGTGCACTAAAACCGTGCTTATATAAAACGGCAAGTTAAGTTAACTGGCAAATACTTAACGTAAGTTTATAAAACAATGGATATCGAACTTTATTTCTATACTAGTAAGGTCTATTACAGTACGACGAGTAAGTACGCTTCTGCAATATTCGTGTTTCCCAAGCAAGCTGAATGAACGAAACCAATGTTTAAAGAATGGTTAGTTTACTTAACTATGGTTTAACTGATGGTAACTATAGTAACTGAAAACCGATTAACAGCTTTTATTCAGGAAACAACATTACTGCTGTTTAGGATCCATATTTAAAGGTCCAAATCCCGCTTTCATTTACTAAACCTGCTGGTAGCCCTAGACCCTGGCGGTAACGGTAGATAACTGTAGTATGCTGCTAGTAACTATATTCACCGGCTGGTCACTATAGTTACCTGTCAGTATTTATAGAAACCTAATGGTAATTATAGTAACTGATGGACAGCTTAGGGAACGCAAACTTTTAACGAATATTACAATTTCTTTGGGACACACGAATATAACTGAAACGGTACTTTCGCCTACTATATATTTGTATCGTTATATTAAATGCCATTATTAAGTAACATCACATACATTTCCAATCGATACACTAAACATAACGCAACGAAACCGATTGTTCGATGATCTCTATAACCTAAGGTTGTCGATGACTTCGTTGACGGCGTTAATTCGCGTCGCTGTATCGTTAGCGTTGACGTCACTGTCTATCGCCGGTAGGTTGTCTATAACGGAACTTATGCTTTCCGGCACGTTTGAGTTCACATCGTTACTGCTATTATCATTGTTACCGTTACTGGTAACATTACTGTTACCATTACTGATAACGTTACCGGTACCAAAACTGTTAAAGTTACCGATACCGTTACTAGTAAAGTTTCCGTTGACGTTACTGGTAACGTTACTTGATACGTTACCAATAAGATTACCGGTATTGGTATTACCGGTACTAATGTTAGCGTTAGCGTCAGCGGCGGAAGCCAGATCCTCGTAATTCGGCGGCATTTCAACGTTGTTCCTCGCTTCTTCATCCACATTATTCGAGCTAACGTCCCTGTTCAACCCCTCCCTGCTTAAATACTCCGGTGGTGGTCCGTACACTTTGTACCTCATCGCTTCCGTATACGGCGGTGGTCGTTGACTGTCCGATAGAACCGGATAATTCTCGAAATTCGCACCTAAAAGCCGAATCGTTCGACCATTCAGAGTATACGTCTCGTTCGAATTGAGCCTAACAAAGTCCAAATCGTCAATGTTTATTTCAGCAACGTTCGGCGTGTCCGGTCTCGGTTCTTCCCGTCTTCCGAACCTGGGTAGACTGAATTGGAACCTACCTAGCTGTAGAGTCAACGGCCGCTGGGCCTGGGTCAGGTGGCCCATCACTCGATCCAGCGTATTCCTTCGCATAGCCCTTCGCCTGAAGAACTCCACCGAAGTGCCCATGTAGTTGAGATCACGCCCGCAGTTGCTGATATCCGGGTCGGTGAAGAAGCTCAGGTCGCAGTAGGTAGGGCTGCGGTAGTTGTCCAGGGTTCGACTCCTGGTCGGCGAGTTGGTGAGGGAAGAGGGGCGAACGTCGGTCATTTCGACGTCGCAGCATTGGGTCGGTACCTTACAACAAGAAATTTGAGTTAGATAATTAATCTTCACACTCATAGCCCCACTAGAAAAAAGAAGAAAAAAGCCCCACTAAAGGAATTCCATAATAACCTGGGAGGTTTTTTTTTCCGCCGGCTTTTTTTCCTCTCAGTGTACAAACACCCTGTGATATGGGTACCCAAAGCTGACGATCGGAACCGATCCGAAATATAAATAAATAAATATTTTAATTTTAATTTATAAAAGGCGCAATATGGGACAAATAAAAATAATAGTAAAATAGATGTAAATGTACATTTCGTAATTGTATTATAGTTTAGTTTTTTCCTTTTATATTTTTATCATTGTATAATATTTGCATACCTACCTCATGAAGGTAAATATGGCGAACTAAATATACATAAACAACTTTGTAAACACCCATATTTGTGCAAATAAACGTCTTTGTCTTTAGAATTGACAGGAACAAAAAACACCCAGATTCCGAAGAGAAATTTGAAGTCATCATCTAAATGAAGCGCGCAAGGCCCGGCGGCTAACGTAGAATGCAAGCGATCTATGCAGCTAAGCCAAACGGGCGCGGTCGGGTGCGAGATGTGTGACCGCTAGTGGCAAAAAAATTCATGCGCGTTTCCGTGCTTCGGAAGGCACGTTAAGCCGTCGGTCCCGGTTGATGTCGAGAGATATCAGTCGTTAAACCTTGTCGGAGGCCTTATGGACGGTTTGAAAACATCCGACGGCGGGTTGGCTTCTAACCCGCATCACCACCAACCCGCATTGGAGCAGCGTGGTGGAGTAAGCTCCAGGCATCCCCAATAATGGGGAGAGACCTGTGCCCAGCAGTGGGACGCTAAAAGGGTTGCAGCCAGCCATCTGAACATCTGCGTTCCCGAAAATTGAACGTATACTCCTTGAATGGCTTTCCGGCATGGTAACCATTGCGATATATCGGTCATCAATTATCTTAAAGCCTCCTTGTACTCCTTGTGAGCAACAAATGCAGCAAAGTGATGTGAATTCTTCAGAAAAAATAATGCCTACATTGTAAGGTGCAGTTGCCGGCCACACCTTATACGAGGCAACCTTCGAATTAGCTTGCTCATCTGTTACTTCATTCAAACATATTACAGTACTCAACTCACCTGTCTGTACCGGGAGGAGAATATGGCAGAGAGACGCGCCAGCCCGAACCCACTGTTGGGACACTCGGGGGAGCCCACGTCTGGGGTGTCCGCGGGCGTTGAGTCCTGCGGCGACTCTGGGACGCACGACTGAAATAAAAATGAAATTTAAAAAAACAATAATGAGACAAGAACATAAATGATAATTAAAATATTTTTGCCACTGTACAGTTTTCGTACAAACTGTTGATTACTGTTGGTGAGCATTATTATGTGGTATTGTCTACTCTGGGTGTTCTTTAATTGCTTAAGCACACTGGGGTGAAGAAAAGAGCAGATGGAACAAAAACTTCAGCCTTCAGCTGTCTAAAATAATTGGGTATACAATATTCATCAGTCATTTTAAGAATTTAAGTTTAAATTAAGTTTAAGTCATTAAAACAATTATTTTATTTATAATAAAATCTGTACACCCTTAAGGGCAAGCAGGTAGGTAGAGCAGCGATGGCCGAGTGGTAAAAATCCGCGGTCTCCGACGCGACCGATCCCGGGTTCAAATTTCTTTGTCAGAGGCGCGCACCTCTGACAAGGAAATTTGTAATGTACAGTAGTACCCAACTGATATGGCGCGTCGTGAATCTTCGTTCGCGCAGAAAAGAAAGCATGGCTCCGAAGATTAACGAAATAATGCTTAAAACTTACAATCAACCTAAGATCACTACTTTAAGGTTCATAATACACTGCAGCTGTTAGTTCCGTCTCACTCGCAAGTCACGCCCATCCGCACAATTACACTTCGTGCCATTCGCGGCTGATTCCCGCGCTTTGAAAATTCATCTTTTGCGCAGGTACACCGGTAAGCCATATCAGTTGGGTACTACTGTACGCATTTATCGCTGTGGAGCAGCGATAAATGCTTGATGGTGATGGAAAATATCGTGATATTTAATTAATTACGATGTTCTCCATCGCCGTGCATGCCTGAGAGAAATTCATAATTTCTCGAAAGCACGACGTCCACCAATCCACTTGGCCAGCGTGGTGGACTATAGCCTAAATACCTCACACTTGTGAGGAGACCTGTGCGCAGCAGTGGGACACAACAAAAAATGAAAAAAAAGGGGTAAATATAGAGTTCTAAATATTTTGTGAAACCTATTTTCACCCATATTGGTGCAAATAAAATATTTTGATTTCATTTAATTTTCTTGCAGAGTAGGGCCGAAAAGAAACATATGCCACAAACACCCAGAACAAGAAAGAATCTAAATTGATCATTTAGATAGGAAAGTAAATTGATATTTTATCGATTACGTGATGCGTCTTCTGATTGGTGGGTCTCAGTATGACGCTTGTGACGTATTCTATTGTTTACTATTTACGCTGTTCCATTCCTCCAGAGCAGTCAGCATTTCATGTGACTCCTCCACAATAACTCTTGTATATATGGTAGGATATTCAGAAAACTTCGATAGTGTGATTCAGGAATACCCGTGGCGCCATCTCTTGATGAGTAGCGGAAGGTCGCTACAGTTGCATCGTCACATACAACTATCCAAATAGTCAAATTAAATTCAAATCAAGCGATACCTGTAACGGCTGCCTAACGGGGCTCGACAACGCACTGGGTTCCAGCAGCCGCGTCGCTTCGTACCTCGGTGGGTACCGCGCCTGGAAACAATAACCAAAAATCATTCAACAGTTCATTCATTAAATTTAAAAATCCAGTATAGCTAGCTTTTTTAACACAGAATGATTTATTTATCATAGTTACAATGCACATTATTTAACTTATAACGCACATTATAACTATGAAAAGCAGAATTCTCGCACATTATAACTATGAAAAGCAGAATTCTCGAAAATAAAGTATCATTTTGGACCTCTTTTTGCTCCCAAATGCAGGTCCATGGAGGTGTGGGGCACATTTATATGTCGCAGCCATCTGGTCGCGCACGGCTCTATGGCGGCTAGCGTAGAACGCAAGCGGTCTATGCAGCTCAGCCAAACGGGCGCGGTCGGGTGTGAGATGGGTGACCGCTAGTGGCAAAAAATTTCATGCGCGTTTCCGTGCTTCGGAGGGCACGTTATGCCGTCGGTCCCGGTTGTTATCGATAGATAACAGTCGTTTAACCTTGTCGGAGGCCTTATGGGCGGTTTGGAAACATCCGACAGCGGGTTGGCTACTAACCCGCATCTTCGCCAACCCGCATTGGAGCAGCGTGGTGGAGTAAGCTTCAGGCCTCCCCAATAATGGGGAGACCCATGCCCAGCAGCGGGATGCAAAAAGGGCTGCAGCCAGCCATCTGGTTAAACCAGTCACTCACTAAAAGAATAGCCCTTTCATTAAAGTATCCCCTGCCTGATCGTAAGAGGCGACTAAAAGGGGACTTCCGGGGTTGTGGACGGGGAGAGTGGGAGCTCGATCCGCCTGCCAGCATCCCTGGGAACGGACGGCGCTGTGTCACTGGTGCGTTCAAACTTAATTAATAAATTTAATAAGTTAATTAATAAATTACTTTGACTAGTTCTATCATATTATATTGTATGCCATGTATATACAACATCAGTAATTATACCCCTTTCCACAATAAATGACATTTGATTTGATTTGAACTTATAATGATCAATGGACTATACTCACATAGTGGTGCGCCGTGGCCTGACGCGCATGCGCATAGTCGCGCAACGCGGCCCTCTTCATGTGCATCTTGCACAGCGCGGAAACCAGCAACACCACCGCTATCATGAATATCAGGGCACACGCTGTGAAGAAAATTATTTTGTTAGTATCCATCCATCCATCCATCAGCCTTTTATAGTCCACTGTTGGACATAGGCCTCCCCTAACGTTCGCCACTCCTCCCGGTCCTGGGCCTTCTGAATCCAGCGATCACCCGCTGTCTTCTTCAGGTCGTCAGTCCACCTGGTTGGAGGGCGGCCTGTACTCCTTTTGCCGATACGTGGTCGCCATTCGAGAACCTTTCTTCCCCATCGGTTGTCGGTTCTTCTAACTATATGGCCTGCCCATTGCCACTTCAGCTTGCAAATTTTGAGAGCTATGTCGGTAACTTTCGTTCGTCTACGGATTTCATCGTTACGAATTCTGTCGCGTAGAGAAATACCAAGCATAGCCCTCTCCATCGCGCGCTGAGCGACCTTGAGCTTATGGAAAAGGCCAACTGTAAAAGACCACGTCTCAGCGCCGTAGGTCATCACTGGCAACACACACTGCTCGAAAACTTTCGACTTCAGGCACTGAGGTATTCTGGACGAGAAGACACTTTGTAATTTCCCGAACGCTGCCCAACCGAGTTGGATTCTACGAGTTACCTCTCTCTCGAAGCTGGACTTACCCATACGGATCGCTTGTCCCAGGTAAATGTACTCGTCGACAACTTCGAGAGTAGCGCCATCAACAACGACCGGTATAGGTGTGACATGGACGTTAGACATGATCTTCGTCTTGTCCATGTTCATCTTAAGACCCACCCTTTGTGAGGCGCTATGGAGGTCACCTAGCATAGTGCTGAGCTCTTCCAGGTTCTCCGCCAAGATTACTATATCATCGGCAAATCGAAGGTGTGTGAGGTGTTCGCCATTGATGTTAATACCCAGCCCGTTCCACTCCATCAGCTTGAACACGTCTTCCAAAGCAGCGGTAAACAGCTTCGGGGATATAACATCCCCTTGTCGTACTCCGCGCTGCAGTGGAATAGGTCCAGTGCTTCCGTCGTGAACTCGGACTGTCATAGTTGCGGCTTTGTACAAACACTTCAACACCTCGATGTACCGATAGTCAATCTGGCATCGCTGGAGAGACTCTAGCACCGCCCAGGTCTCGATAGAATCAAAGGCTTTCTCATAGTCCACATACGCAATACATAGCGGCAGGTTATACTCCTCGGTCTTTTGTATAACCTGTCGCAGCGTGTGTATGTGGTCCATGGTACTATAGCCTTTTCGGAATCCGGCTTGTTCGGGAGGCTGGAAGTCGTCTAGCCTGCGCGCAATACGATTAGTAAGAACCCTTGAAAACAGCTTATAGACGTGGCTCAGAAGCGCGATGGGTCTATAGTTCTTCAAAAGGGCTCTGTCACCCTTTTTGAAGAACAAAACTACCACGCTTCTGCTCCACGCCTCCGGGACAGTTCCGCTACTGATGACGGTATCGAACAATTTTTGGAGCGCCACTAGGAGGGGTTTCCCTCCAGCCTTCAGCAGCTCTGATGTGATACCGTCATCTCCCGGTGCTTTGTTGTTTTTAAGCTGATTAAGGGCCCTTCTAATTTCGTACAGGCTGACGTCCGGGATATCTTCGGTATAGTGTCGGGTCAATTTGGCTCTCTTATCGTTTACCACATCGGTAACGGGAGCTTTTGAGGAGCTGTACAACCGTCCGTAGTACCTCTCAATTTCTCTCTGAACTTCAGGCTTAGACGAAACTACAGCGCCAGACTCAGTCCTCAACCTCGTTAACTGGCTTTGCCCTACACTCAGATCTCTTGTGAACACTTTTGTGCCTTGGTTGCGCTCAATAGTGTTTTTGACGCGCTGTGTGTTGTGAGCACGCAGATCGCGTCGTCTGCAGCAAGAGATCTGTTTGTTGAGCTGCCTGTATTTCGACATTGAAGACGGAGACCGGATGCATAGTTCACGCCTTTCCTTTATAAGACCGAGGGTTTGTTCAGAGAGCACTTGGGGTCTACTACTGGAGGGGGTCTTAAAGAACTTGGACCCTACCTCGTGGACGGTTTGTACCATCCTGGTGTTGTATTCGTCCACAGACTCGCATTTTTCTAGGCCCGCGAAACGATTTCGCAACTCAAGCTGAAAGTTCTCGGAGCCCTGGATTTGGACAGGTGTTGGTCGAAGCGTAGACTTCATTAGGCGTGACCGTTCCAGCTTGATGTTGATATTTAATGTGCCTCGTACCATTCGGTGATCACTTCCGGTTTTAAACCTGTTGATCACGGAGACATCATTAAATATGTGCCGTTTGTCTGCCAAAATGAAGTCTATCTCGCTTTTCGTGGAACCGTTGGGACTTATCCAAGTCCACTTGCGATGAGGCTTCTTCTTGAAGAAGGAGTTCATCATAAAGAGGTTCTCCTTCTCCAAGAAGTTAGCAAGCAAGTGGCCTCGGTGGTTCCGTTGACCAAATCCAAAGGGCCCTACCTTCTGCTCGTCGCCGTCTCGCGTGCCCAGTCTTGCATTGAAATCCCCCATCACCACCGTGAAATGAGTCTTAGAGGCATGTATGGCTCTACTGACGTCCTCATACATAGCCTCAACCTCATCGTCTGGGTGTGTCGCGGTCGGTGCGTATACCTGTATGACCTTCAACGAATACCGTTTTGATATTCTGAGTATAAGGTACGCTACCCTTGCTGACACACTTTCGACTTTCGTCACGTTGTTGACGAGGGACCTGTGGACGAGAAACCCGACACCACCTTGGGACAGATGTTCGCCCTCCCGGTGATAGAATAAGTTACCGGATTTAAGGATTACCGTGTCCTCCCCCTCTCTTCGGACTTCGGATAATCCTATGATACTCCAGCGTAACTTATCTATCTCTGCTTCCAGCTCATGTATCTTCTCGTCGGTTCTCAGTGTCCTGGTGTTGTATGTTGCCAGGTGCAGAGGTCGTTTTCTTTTGTGACAGCCGAATCTCTGCCGGAGATTCTTAGCACCCCCTGCCCCGCCGTTACCATGGCCGCTGTCGTAACCAGGGATAGCGGGGCCGCCGGGGACTGGGGGCCGAGGTTTAATTGTGACTGCCATAGGGGGTTTTTGCCATAGTCACCACGCTTGGCATTGCGGGTTGGTGACCGCAGTAGATGATACGTTACTCAGGAAGATGCTGCTGCCCATCTCCTGGAATGTGTCCCTTGGTCGCCTCCTACGACCTCCTGGGAAGAATCGGAGTGGTGCTACTCTAGCCGGACACCACACGGCGTTTTGTTAGTATAACATAAATTAATAGATACCAATAAAAATATCTAGAATTTCGACGATTTGAAAGGTTTTTATGGACGGACGAACTCAAGTTAATATGACACCTGGGAGGCAACTCTGTATGCCTGTACCCTATTATGATGTTCTTTAAATAATAATACCGATTTTGATACAATTTGCACTGTTCGTTCCTCAAGTTAGACGGAATGGAGTTAATTATATATATGTGATATAAGTAAATAAACATCTAGCCACTAGTTACGGAGAAATTTGTCGACAAACTTGCCTACTAATAAAGGTATCGATACCAACTCACCCATAATGGTATAAATAATACTCTGAATGAAGCTATAGTAATCTGTCACGTTTCTGTCTTCATACGTGAGCATGGGGTCCAGGTATCGATACCACTTACAGGTAACAGTATAATAAATGGTGTTCTGTGTGAAGTCGTAGTCGTCCGGCGCATGAATGTCTTCATGAAGATAGACATAATGGTCCAAGTAACGATACCAACTTACCGGTAACGGTATAAATAGTGCTCTGTATGAACCCGTAGTCGTCCGGCGCGTGCCTGTCCTCGTACGTGTGCGGGAACATGGGGTCCAGGTGCGGTTCTGTGAACGAACGCATGTTTTTGAACTTGTGCTATAAAGATGCAGTACCAGGACGACTGAGCGTTGCTCGGATAAAAACAATTTATTTACTTACCAGCGCCATCTGAAAAGCTCTCAATAACAAAAATTTACAAAAAATAAAAAATAAATTTTTGATCCAGGTTTGAACCCGGGTCTCTAGTTCCGCAGTCAGCCCACGTAACCATTCGGCCAAGGGAGCTTTAATTAAATGAATGAAATTTTTATACAGCTCTTTCAAATCGACATTGTCATCTCTTTGAACGTCGGATTGACGGATATTGTTTGACGGTGTTCTACGCCACAATATTATTAATACTCTTCAATAGATGTCAGGTCCGAAGAGTTATATTTTTCAGTTATATGTTGATTATCGCTGTACATATTTTTATGATTTAAAATTTCTAAAAATAAAACCTAGCTGGATCGGTTTATCAACCCCGAAACCGAAACTAAATTTCATCAAAATCGATGGGGCCGTTTCCTGAGATTCAAAAAATATATTTAGGTATATTATACAAAAATTGCTCGTTTAAAGGTATTAGATATGAAGGAAACATAATATAGAAATTCAGATACAATTTTGTTTAGCTCATTTTTTTCAATTAAGAGTTAATCTTCAGTTATCAGGCAATCAATTCAGTCAGATATCTCAGTAAAGCGATGATTACTTTACCAGAACGTGACGGATGTAGTTTTCGAAAGAAAGCATGTCACAATCGTAACACTTTACTCCAGTAAAACAGTTAAATATGTTGAGTTATTAGCTGTTCATCTGAATAATAGAGAAGAAGAGAATTTTCAGTCGAGTTTGTATGCTCACCATCGCGCCGGGGATACTGTTTCTCGTAGCAGCAAGACGGCTGGCTGCAGAGCGAGTCGCTGCTGCGGCAGCACGCCGCCTCGGATATGCAGCGCTCTGAACAGTTCAGCTTATCTGTGAAGAAATTGATAATACGTTATTTACTTTTTAAAGAGTATAATAATATAAGTGTCTCGAGTTTGAAATAATAAAAATTCTGATTAAAATAAATGATTGTGTTTTTAGGCTGTTGGAAGATTAAATAAATTATTACACCCAGGCAAAAAAGCAGTCAACTTTAATTACTTAGTTTCGCATAGAGAAAACATCTTTGACCACGCAAGGAGGGGGAGGGGGGGGGGTTTAATCACGTGCGCAACAAAGGCACACACAAGTACAGTAAGTATACTAAAATATATAGGGTAGTGTTTTACCAGTGAACCAATCACACCAAAATTAAGGTACTCAGAAAGTAGGGGTATACTCACGTGCGCAAGGATCAGGGCCACACAGCGACACAGCCTCATCCTCCCCCAGAAGGCAGTCCCGGTAGCCATCGCAAACGTATCCCGGAAGCACGCAGCGATTTTCGCACAGGAAGGAGCCGCGCGCGCAGCTTAAGTTGCGGGATGCTGGGACAAAATTAAAACATATAATAACGCTTCATACCCAAAGAACAAACCGGATAACATAAGAACAAACAGGATACTGTGTGACCTAGATACACATAAAAAAACACTGAAACCAAAAAAGCATTCTTATTTTCATCATTTTATATTTCATCATTTGAAGCGCGCATGGCTCAGCGGCTGGCGTAGAACGCAAGCGGTCTATGCAGCTAAGCCAAACGGGCGCGGTGGGTTATAAGATGGGCGACCGCTAGTAACAAAAATTTACTAGCGGTCACTAATCGGTGATCGGTGGACTAATCTTGATTGAAAGAAAGAAAGAAAAAATATTTATTTCATATTAGGAATGCAAAATATTCGCTTAATTAATGTCATTTTTCCCGGTCATCGCCTTTAGGTGCCCGTTTGGGCTAGATGTTGAGCTGAGAGAAAAAAGGCGGCGGAAAGAAACTCCTAGCAGCACTCTTTTATAAAAAAGTACATTATATATTTGAGGTAACAAAGTGGCTATGGGTCGATAATGGGCACACAATTGTAGTCACCTAACACATCTTGCAATGCAAGATTTATGATGACAGATTTTAAGTGATAGTAATTCTTTGAGCGACTCTTGAGTGTTCCCTTAGTAGGATTCTCATTTTTTTTTATTTTTTTTTATATGTAAACCGAACAAAAAGGCAGACGGGCCGCGTGATGTTAAGCGATCACCGTCGCCTATGGACACGGGCAACCCCAGGGGAGCCACCCGAGCATTGCCGGCTTTGGAGGAGTGCTTTTTTTACAGCTTTCTTGAAGAACCCCATGTTATAGTCCACTGCGAATGCCTCAGCTGGAAGGTTGTCCCATAACCTACACGTCCGTGGTAAAAAGGAGCGTGCAAAGCGGACTGTGGAGGACCGCCACGAGTCCAGATGGTGCCTGTGGAACTTTAACCTTCGTCTGGTGGTATAATCATGAAATGGTGATGTAGGCATTAGTCTGAAAAGTTCCTCGGAGCACTCACCATAGTAAAGTCGGTAGAACACGCAGAGCGAGCCTATGTCTCTTCGCAAGCTGAGCGGTTCTAGCCTGTCAGTCAATCTTGGGTCGTTGACGATTCGGACTGCGCGCTTTTCAACAGAGTCAAATGGGTGTAGCTGGTATTTTGGTGCTCCTGCCCAGAGATGAGAGCAGTACTCCATATGGGGTCTGACCTGGGCTTTGTACAGCGTCAGGAGTTGCCCCGCAGTGAAGTACTGCCTCGCCCTATTGAGGACACCAAGCTTTTTGGACGCCAATTTGGCTTTGTGCTCCAAATGACTCCGGTACTGCACTTTACTCGTAATGTCAACTCCCAAGATACCGACACTTTCACCAACGGTGAGCGCGGTACCCTGGAACTTGGGCGCTATAACAAATGGGGTTTTTTTAGCGGTAAACGCGCAAACTTGTGTCTTCGTGAGGTTAAACTCGACAAGGTTAAGTCGACCCCATTCCGAGACCCGCTCCAGAGAGTTCTCGACTTCAGACACAAGTTTGATTCTACTTTCCTTCACTTGTGACCGAGAGGCATTGGCTCGACAGGTGTATAGTGCGTCTACCGTACTATCATCCGCATAGCAATGTATACTGCGTGATTGTTGCAGCATGTCATTGATATGCAGAATGAATAGTGTAGGAGACAGTACTGAGCCTTGGGGAACACCGGCATTAATGGGTTTCATATCTGAGCAGCATCCGTCAACAACGACCTTAATCTGCCGCTCAGACAGAAAGTTTGCCACCCAGTTGCATAGCCTCAGGGGAAGACCGTAAGATGGAAGCTTCGCGAGAAGGGCCCTGTGCCAGACCCGGTCAAAGGCCTTTGCGATATCCAGGCTGACTGCCAGAGCCTCCCCGTTGCCCTCGACGGCTTCAGCCCAGCGGTGTGTGAGGTATACCAAGAGATCACCGGCCGACCGGCCCTGGCGAAAGCCATACTGACGATCGCTGATCAACCGGTGCTTCTCGAGGTACCTAAGGAGCTGTGTATTTATAACACGCTCCATCACCTTAGAGAGCAGGGAGGTTATCGCAATGGGCCTGTAGTTGGACGGGTCACTGCGGTCACCCTTTTTCGGGATTGGGTATACTAGGGCTACCTTCCACGAAGACGGTACTATACTAGTGGTGTAGGAAAGCGAGAATAAGCGCGTTAAGACGGGAGCCAACTCGGGAGCGCACGTCTTTAATACGATCGCGGGGATATCATCCGGCCCGCTCGACTTCTTGACATCGAGGGCTAGCAGAGCTCGTCTGACGGCCTTTTGAGTGAAACGCACGTCCTTCATCGAGCTCTCACACTGCTTGATGGTCGGCGGTGTGGCACCTCCGTCGTCCAGAGTCGAGTTTGAGGCAAACAGGGTACCCAGGATATCGGCTTTCCCTTTTGCCGTGTGAGCCAGAGTATCGTCCGGTTTGCGTAAAGATGGTAGAGACGACCGACAGAAGTTTCCTTCGACAGCCTTGGCAAGCGACCAAAAAGCTCGACTCCCGCAAGGGTAGCTTGATAGACGCTGGCCAATTCTGCCGACGTGCCTAAACTTCGCCTTGGCTATTTGCTTTTTTGCCGAACGGGAGGCAGCGTTGAATTTTTTCCGAAGCTTAGACGTTTCAGGGTCCTTGCGCATTCTTGATAATGATTTATTAATAATCCTGCTAGCAGTTTTTTTTTGTGTTACCATGCTCTATAGGGAATGTCAAGACATCCGCCGATACGTAATTTGTGCATTGGTTCTGGTACATTTTATAATGAGACTTACAGTTGTGTGACTGCACAAGTATATACTTTGTGACGCTGAACGGCGGCGCTGAGCACATGTAGTGGCCGCTGTCACTGATCTGCAGCTTGGAGCGCTCCAGCCGACTGTGGTTCGAGGGGCCCGTTGGAGGCACTACTGTGAACGGCCTGTGGACAGCACATAAAGTGTCATCAGTTTTGGTATAATGTCATTACTAAGGAACACATCATATACCTACACTGTGTTCGTGAGGATATAGATTACCTATACCAAAGGAACCAAATGTATAAAAACACCTTTTGTAAACACCCATATTTGTGCAAATAAAAGTCTTTGCCTTTGTATTAATTGAAGAAAAAAAAAACGGCAAATTGTTTGTAAAGTAGGTTTACGATCGAGATGTTTACGTGATAACGTCCCACAGTGGTCTGAAAATCAAGCTTCATACTCATAGAAACTGATTGTCAGAAATCAATAATTAAAAAATGTTATTGTAATAAGTACACCTCCCTTTGTTAACTGTTATAGTATGAAGGTCGTGAGTAGCTCCATGTGTGAGAAAAAAAATATTGTATTTTTTTTTGTATGGGAAAAAAACTTCAAAGTGGATTTTAAAAAAACTGATCAGAACTGAGGGTCTGGTATTCACATGAGTTATTACACCTTACATGGCGATTAAGATGACATACAATTGTTATGCCTTTCGGTGCCGCTTTGCATGTAGCAAGCTTTTGAAAGTTTGAGTTTTTGGTAGTTGAATCATACCCTTGATATAATTACATGATGATAACATTACTGATGTTGTCATTAGTTAACAACTTGCTAATGACCTTCTTTATGAATACAATAAAAAAGGTGCAGATTTTTTTACATTATACTGCAAAATTTCTTTGATAAAGTAACTCATTAAGTAATTACCTTCATTGCTGTTGAATTTTAATTAAGTTTTGATAAGATAAGCATATTAACGACAGCAAGCGTAAATGAGGGTAGTTATAATATAAATAGGACGTATATGCTAACTAAATTTAGTAGCTCTTTGCACTTGTTCGCGCTTACTATACTTATTTAGTTCGATTTCTTTTCGTGTTTTAAATTTTAATGGAAAGCTTCAGTACCAATTTGGATATGTTTATGTTTGTCGCGAACAATAGCTGTTTTTCAAAACCAAGCGAATTATTTGAAGTTTTGGTGAAAAACGTTACTTTGTCAGAAAATGAAAATAAAGAATTTAAACAATTCTGTCAGACTTTTGTGTGTTCGTTGAAAAACAAATGGATCTCGTGTAATCGCACGAGAAAAACATTCATAAAAAAGTATGAGATATGGCTGCAAGAAGACATAAAATGGCCTGAGTTCATAAAAGAAAAAATCACACCTTCTTTGGTGTTAGAAGAGCAGCAACCATGTTCTAGTTTTGACTGCAGTGTAAATGAGGGCGCATCAACATCATTAGGGTTGAATGCAGAGACTTGCAGTTTTGGAACATCAACAGAGGTGAGTCCAAGAAAAGTGTTCTCTGAGCTAAGCCCGCTACAGAAGAGAAGAAGAGTGGAAGAGCTACTAGCACATACCAATGAAAGCCTTGCTTTTGCAACTGGTTTAAGTGCTGATAACAAAAACGTAGCAGATATAATTAAATTAGTCACAGAACATCCCGAGGAAGCTACTAAGATAAAGCAACTGTTGAAGCCCAAGAAAGCTCAGCCCATATATTCCGCTGATAAAGCATTAGGTATACTGATTTCGTTGAAACTTTCAAAATGGCAGTATACAACATTAAGAGTTTGCGCAAAAGAAGAGGGAATACCCCTATATACTTCATATACTGCTATATTAGAGGCGAAGAAGGACTGCTACCCACCATAAAATACTATAGATATCACTGAAAGAGGGGTAAAAGTTAAGCTTCAAGCGATTTTGGACAAAACTGTTGCTAGACTTGGGAAATTCCTACTGGGTGTGTCCTAGTGCTTCAGGGCAAAGTTTATACAAGCAAACTATGGGGGGTGAAGATGATTACAGTAATTTTATGTGCTCCTTTGTGCCTTTGACACTTTGTGGCGAAAAAAAGTTATGGGAGAATCCAAAGCAATCTTCCACAATGTTCTGCAGACCGCTTTACTTCAAATTTGCAAGTGAAAACAAATTGAATATAAAGGAAGAACAAGCTATGATTGAAGCTGAGATTGCAGCACTAGAGCCGTCTATTATAGGAAGTCATACTGTGAAGCACTCAATGCTGATGACTATGATATATGGTAAAATCACGCTATTGTTAGTTAGTTGTTAGTCAGCTATTGTTCGCGACAAACATAAACATATCCAAATTGGTACTGAAGCTTTCCATTAAAATTTAAAACACGAAAAGAAATCGAACTAAATAAGTATAGTAAGCGCGAACAAGTGCAAAGAGCTACTAAATTTAGTTAGCATATACGTCCTATTTATATTATAACTACCCTCATTTACGCTTGCTGTCGTTAATATGCTTATCTTATCAAAACTTAATTAAAATTCAACAGCAATGAAGGTAATTACTTAATGAGTTACTTTATCAAAGAAATTTTGCAGTATAATGTAAAAAAATCTGCACCTTTTTTATTGTATTCATAAAGAAGGTCATTAGCAAGTTGTTAACTAATGACAACATCAGTAATGTTATCATCATGTAATTATATCAAGGGTATGATCAAGACAAAAACTCAAACTTTCAAAAGCTTGCTACATGCAAAGCGGCACCGAAAGGCATAACAATTGTATGTCATCTTAATCGCCATGTAAGGTGTAATAACTCATGTGAATACCAGACCCTCAGTTCTGATCAGTTTTTTTAAAATCCACTTTGAAGTTTTTTTCCCATACAAAAAAAAAATACAATATTTTTTTTCTCACACATGGAGCTACTCACGACCTTCATACTATAACAGTTAACAAAGGGAGGTGTACTTATTACAATAACATTTTTTAATTATTGATTTCTGACAATCAGTTTCTATGAGTATGAAGCTTGATATTCAGACCACTGTGCGTCCGCACGAGAATGCCGCTAGAGTGAGAGAGACGGAAGATCGGTCCACTCACTCGAACGCTATGCCAGCCTCCGCTCGTGAGGATTCCGCGTGACAAGTTTCACGGAATGACTGGCAGCGCTCGAGATGAGACGGTAGATCGGTCCGTCTCTCTCTCGTTATACCTGCGATCGCGCTCGTGAGGTTTTGGTGTGACACAAGTTTCTGAACATGTCACCCGACTAAAACGATTTTAAAGACGTTATCACGTCAAAATGTGCATGGTACACGTTCGGTCGCTGCATTACCCAACTAAAACGCCGATGTTACAAGTAACTAGTGTGGGCTTAGCCGCTACACGTAGTCATGATGCGCATATTTGACAATATTTTTCGAGAGCAGCGTACTCGTACTTACCAGGTGCGCGACTTTTGTTTTGGTTCCTACGATAATAAATGAAAGAGACAAAACACAGTCACAATTTGTAATTGCTAGAATCTATCCAAACATTAAATAAATTTGCCAATTGTTGTTTTGACGTGATAACCTCTTTAAAATCGTTTTAGTCGGGTGACATGTTCAGAAACTTGTGTCACACCAAAACCTCACGAGCGCGATCGCAGGTATAACGAGAGAGAGACGGACCGATCTCCCGTCTCATCTCGAGCGCTGCCAGTCATTCCGTGAAACTTGTCACGCGGAATCCTCACGAGCGGAGGCTGGCATAGCGTTCGAGTGAGTGGACCGATCTTCCGTCTCTCTCACTCTAGCGGCATTCTCGTGCGGACGTTATCACGTAAACATCTCGATCGTAAACCTACTTTACAAACAATTTGCCGTTTTTTTATGTGGAAATATCTTAAACAACGAAAGTTTAAAAACGTTTAAAGCAATATGAACAATAATCCAGACTTGACAATTGAGTTAATATGGAATGGCAGAACTTATTAGTGCTAACATAGCACCAACATTCAAATATCGACCAGTAACTTCATTAGATAAGGAGCAATCATTTTCCAACTAAGCTGGCTACAGACATTCAAAAAGGGCCCCTGTTGATGATGGTTCGGGCGAAAAGAATAAAACAATAAGGATATTCAATGGAGCCAAAAATAGGTTAGGCGAAGTCAATTGTTGTGCGTGCGGTGTACCGAAAATTTTACCGATCTCCAATGTTTTAGAACGTCATTGCATTTGAACTCAAAACAAAGTTTTTTCTTAATATTTAAAATTTACTTCGCCAAACCTGCTTGTCCCGTCTTTATTTGAGAAAAAAGGTTGAAACATTAGTAAATTAATATAAAAAATACAAAATACCACACGCTAATTAAAATAAATATATTATAAAAGTACACTTAAAAAACCTTAAATTAATTATTAAGGTTTAGTACCAGGTGGGACCCTTTACCAACGCCAACATTCTCCCCCTCAGTGTCGTGACTGCGACACTCATTTCTCAAAAGTAATGCAACACGAGACGCTGGACGCTTCTTGATCCCAGACCGTGTTTTTACATCCAAAATCCGAACTCTACCATCGGATCCAGGATACACTTTATGGACTATTCCTTTAGGCCAAACGTTTCGAGGAGACGCAGGATCGACAATAACAACAACATCACCTACTCTCAATTGCGTGCCTTCCCGATCCCATTTGTTACGGGGCGCTAGTGTAGGCAAAACTTCTTTCATCCACCTAGACCAAAACAAATCTGCCAAGCGTTGAGCTATACGCCACTGTTTCCTGAGATACAAGTCACTGTCATCAAACATACCAGCCTGCGGTAGATTAGAAGAGGATCCTATTAAAAAATGGTTGGGAGTCAGGGACTCTGGATCTCGTGGATCGACAGAAACATGAGTTAACGGTCGACCATTTATCATATTTTCTACTTCGCATAAAAAAGTATTGAGGGTCTCATCCTTAGGCACTCTCTCCTTTAAAACGACTTTTAAAGCAGTTTTTACACTACGTATGAGGCGTTCCCATGCGCCTCCCATATGAGGACTAGAGGGTGGAATGAATTTCCATTGAACTCCCCTATTTATAGCGTCCGTCTCTAAGCACTCTTTATTGAGTACCACCTCTTGATAAGCCTTTTTCAGCTCGGCGTCCGCACCTCGCAAGTTAGTACCGTTATCAGAAAAAATTGTGTGTGGCCATCCTCTGCGTGCGGCCATTCGCCGCAGAGCCATTATCATGGAGTCGGTGGTGAGGGTTACAACTGTCTCTATGTGTACCGCACGTACTGTGAGACATGTAAAAAGTACCCCGTACCGACGCTGTCGGCTACGCCCGACTAAAACTTCCATCGGCCCAAATAGGTCTACACCACACATAGTAAACGGTCTCTGATGATGCGTGAGCCTGCTGTCAGGTAAGTCACCGAGGCGAGGAGGACTCGGTAAAGCTTTGCGAAATCGACAAATCAAACATTGACTCGCTATAGAACGAACTGTAGGCCTCAATCTGATGAGCCAATATTTCTGCCTCAAATCGTTAATTACAGTTTCATTACAAGAATGAGCTGCGTTAACGTGATAGTGCAATACAATAAGCCGAGCGATGATATTTTTGCCATCTAAAATGATGGGAAACTTTGTAGAATAATCTACATCTCTAGCGTTACCTATCCTACTGCCTACACGTAAAATATCATTATTATCTAGAATCGGTGTAAGTGTACGCAACCGACTATCTCGTTTAATTTCACATTTTGATTTTATTAAACTAATTTCACTAGAAAAAGATTGCATTTGAGAAAAACGAATTAATAATGTTTCAGCTTTGCACATTAACTCGTCATTAATGAATTGAATTGACTTTTTCTTACACTTTTCAATAAATAACAGAACCGTAGCAGTAGCTCGTAGCAAACGTAGCCAGCTAGAAAATCTACTGGGATCTGGAACGGGTAAGTCATCTAATTTATTACTCTCGTAAATGTTATTAACCTTTTCTAATATTTCATGATTAGATACTTTTATTTCAGGTTGCAATGGCCAAGAAGAATGCGGTTGATATAAAAACAGAGGTCCAGTAAACCACTCCGACTCGCTACGGAGAACGTAGTTTTTATTCTTTGTACATAAATCTGCTACGTTCAAGTCTGTCGGCACGTAGTGCCATTGACTAGCACTGCTTAACTCATCAATCTCCCCTAGTCTGTTGGCAATAAAAATTTTATAAGTCCTACAATGATTTTTTATCCAATAAAGAACAGTCGTAGAATCACTCCAAAAATATACAGAATTAGGTATTAAACGATGTTCTGTTTTAATGCTATTCGCAAGTTTACAGGCTAACACTGCACCCTGTAATTCTACGCGTGGTACAGAAACAGGTTTTATAGGAGTGACTTTGCATTTGCTAGCAATAAAAGCTACTGTTACGAGACCATCGCTTCCCTCTTTGCGCCAGTACGCTACGGCTGCGTACGCGCTGGGCGATGCATCGCAAAAAACGTGCAATTGCAAAGAAGTACGAGTATCATTATCACTACTGCTGATTCGAAAGTACCAACGCGGAATTCTTATCTTATTTATTTCTTGAGCTTCACTAATCCATGTCTTAAATAATTTAAACAAATCATCATTAAGAATTCCATCCCATTGAATATTTGTTTTCCAAATTTCGCGCATTAAAATTTTCCCCTTTATTGTAAATGGTCCTAAATATCCGTGTATGTCAAAAATGGACATGACAATACACAAGACTTCGCGTTTAGTTGGTATTCGTTTGAAATGCAAGATATCCTGCGGTGTCCGTTTAAATGACAAGTCGAAGGCTAGCATATCGTCGCACGGGTACCATAAAAGCCCAAGTGCGCGCTCTGGTTGCTTGTCAACTTCAAATCTTATCGCCTTGTCATTGAGGCTATCCGTAGGAAATTCTGAAAGTACTGAAGGTACATTACTCAGCCAATTACGCATGTGAAATCCGCCTTGTTTGTGAATGTAACTTACATCTTTAATTATTTTCATAGCATCGTTTTGGTCATTAAAACTATCTATATAGTCGTCCATGTATTGATTGTTTTTTATTGCATGAACGGCTTTAGGCATCGTACTTTCAAAACGTGAGGAGTTTTTATTCTGATTTATAAACTGAGCTATGAAAGGAGAACAGTTCGCCCCGAATATTAAAGAAGTCATAACATATATTTGAACGGAACCATTTTCTTTCCAAAGAAATCTTAAGGCATTCTGATCTTTTTCTTTAATTTTAATTCTCAAAAACATATCTTTAATATCACCAATTATACCAATACTATTTTCTCTAAACCTAAACATTATGCCATACAAAGAATTTAGTAAGTCAGGTCCCTGAAGTAAAAAGTCGTTTAGCGAAAAACCATTACTTTTAGCAGCGGCATCAAAAACCAACCTTAATTTATTTTTATTTGGATTGTCAACACCGAAATGAGGTAAGTACCATACACGCTCTGTGGACGTGTCCCTACAGTCAGAATCACTAAGCTTCCTAGCATAGTTATTTTCTAACAAGTGTGTAATTCGTTCTCGATATCGACTCTCATATTTTGTATCACTTAACATTTTTCGTTCGATAGAATTTAAGCGTTTCAAGGCTACAGGATACGAATCTGGCATAACCAAAGAGTCAGATTTCCAGGGAAGACACACGAACCATTGTTCATTAATCAATTGGGCTGACTCGTTTAAAGTATTGACAGCTTCCACCTCGTATATATTTTGCCGTGGCTTATTAAAAATACCTATCGAGTCTAGCGAAAAGAAACGACGCATTAACTCGTGTAGATCTGTTTCTGAGCTACTTTTAAAAGAATGAAAATTAGCGTTACTATTATTATCTTCCATATAGTTAGCTAAAGACGACGTGACGGCAAAAGAGCTCGGTGACTGTTCGGAGGATTTAACAACAGTGTGTAAAGAAGAATCGACGATGTTTACGTTCACGCTGCTAGAATAGGACTGGGAAACCTTACCTGCCCGTCCCGCGGTGGCAGCGTGGCGGTCGCTGCTCCAGCTTTCGTCAACGACCGTGTTCGTCGATCTTAAAGCTCCGTGTAAACACCATCCTAATAATGTCTGCGTGATAAATGGCCCACCTGGCTTGAACCTTTTACAAACAATAGGAGCAATGAGATCATAATTATCTTGGCCGATCAATAACTTAGGTTTAATTTCAGATGTATATAGGCTATGAAAGTTATTACAATTTAACACAGGGTCATTTTTATATTGATCTAAATTTATTTTACAGGTAAATTGAATAGGTAAATTTAATTCGTTTAACTTTCGAGCACGTAATTTAAATTTATTTCCATTACAATTACTAATGTCAAAATCTAATATTTCAGTTTTACATACCAAGTCCCCGGAGTTCCATGCACTAGTCGCGTGCATGGTTACGCACTCACCGTGTAACCCGGCTTTGTCTGCCACGTCAGCTGATATCAAGCTTACGGTAGCACCATCATCTAAAAGCGCGAATGTTTCCACGCTCTCTCGGGGTCCATGGATGGTAATCGGTACTATTTTGAGCATAACTTGAGGCACGCCAACAGTCTTGTTTGGTGACTCGATTGCGTGGGCTACGATTTCGTTGTCGGGCCGCTGGGCAACGGAGACCGGCGCGGATGGTGGGCGCGGCGCCTCTAGCCGCGTCCAGTGCAGCAACCGGTGATGAGGACCACCGCAGGCCTCGACGTCACAATTTTGGGCGCTGCATTCTGATGGGTCTTCGTGTCGAGATCCGAGGCACTTGTAGCATAACTTCTGCGTTCGGGCGTACCGCCAACGATCTTTACGTAGCGCTCTCTTAAATTTAATGCACTCTGTCAGTTTATGAAATTGTCTGCGGCAAAACTTACATTTTTGTCCTTGTGCACTCGTTGTTAATAATACGGGGTGAATTGAATACTTGTTCCTCGTTGTCATATCTACTCTTTTTATTTCATTAGATATGAAACTCACTCCCGATGCCGCAATTTTCTCTGCTTCTTCATACAAAAATTTTGATAATAATTCCAACTTTGTGATAGCTTCTTCGCTGTTATATTGGTATTCAGCCCACCTTATAATTAATGTTGTTGGCAATTTCGATATAATGATTGTAACCAATTCCGGGCTTCGCAGATAATCGATTTCTTGCAATCTGAGCGTGGCGGTTACCAGATTTTTTATTTTTATAGCGAAATTGACTATTTCAGTATGGTAGGCTTGTGGTAGGGGTTGTATCTTTTTTAACTGGCCAATCACTCTCTTCATAATAATTTCTGGTCTACCAAATTTTAGCTGCAGCGTGTCTATTATTTCTTGGGGAGAAGTGGCACTCATAAGAAGAGAGGCCGTGGCCTCCTTTGCATCTCCGCGTAAGCATTTTCGTAATCGCCATACATTCTCTGTATCACTGTACTTACATAGTCTTGTAGATTCATAAAAGGCTTCCTTGAAATGCAGCCACTCCATGGGGTCTCCAAAAAATAATGGTAAGTCTTTAGACACTGCTAGTCTGGACAAGAGCTCTTGGTTGTTGCTTTTAGAGGTCGAAGCACTGATGACAGCATCTTGTATAGCTTTTGTTAGATTCTCAATTATGGGTAGGGCTTGGAGACTTGCAGTAGTCCCGGTGGGTTGTCGCTGTGGGTCGTGATTTAGATCGAGCGACGGCTCTGGAGCGAGCACTGACTTCTCCAACCAGTCTTCAACTTTGCTCTTACTTAAAATATCAGATGAACGTTTGGAGTTTCGTGACGAGTCTGCTAGGCTCGCTAAGTCCGCCTGTAATTTCTTTTCTAATAACTCCTTCTTTAGTCGCGCTGCTTTCATTACAAGCGCAGCTTGAGCTTCTTCCATTTCAACTTTGGCTTTTTCCTGAGCCGCTTCGAATTCAAGCTGTTTCTGTCGCGCAGTATGTGACGATGTGCTTTTCCTGCTAGCGGCGTCAATTTGTGATACCGTGCACGCTATACCGTTGTCTGACTTGCCTGCATGTTGGACTGTAGGTTTCTCCATTGTCTTCTCCACGTTAGTCAATAATTCTTTCTTCAACTGTGCTCGCGTTTTCATAGTAAACGGCGGCGTTTTGAACATTGACATCCCTGTTTACAGGTTTGGATTCTTTTCTTAATCCGGCCGAAGTACCAAACTTTGTTGATGATGGTTCGGGCGAAAAGAATAAAACAATAAGGATATTCAATGGAGCCAAAAATAGGTTAGGCGAAGTCAATTGTTGTGCGTGCGGTGTACCGAAAATTTTACCGATCTCCAATGTTTTAGAACGTCATTGCATTTGAACTCAAAACAAAGTTTTTTCTTAATATTTAAAATTTACTTCGCCAAACCTGCTTGTCCCGTCTTTATTTGAGAAAAAAGGTTGAAACATTAGTAAATTAATATAAAAAATACAAAATACCACACGCTAATTAAAATAAATATATTATAAAAGTACACTTAAAAAACCTTAAATTAATTATTAAGGTTTAGTACCAGGTGGGACCCTTTACCAACGCCAACAGCCCCCTTAGGGCCTCATTCACCATCTCCAAGTAAACTGTTGATTAGTTTCGTCCCAAGTAAAGTTAATTGATAGTAAAAGCTATGAAGACGGGTCAGTTTATCATATGATTAGTGCTACTCGAAGATCGTGAAATTGAAATTGAAGTTACGGGTGACTTTAACCGACGGTTAGCGTACTTGTCAATTTACTTGAAGGTGGTGACAGAGGCCCTTATATCGTCAGATAAACTGTACAGTTCTCAGTTTTGCCTATACACAATGAGATTTAACTGTACAGTTAAAACTATGCGCATAAAACTGAAAGTGTGTAGCTGTCATTATAAATATAATTTACTTAAATGATTGAAACACAACATAGCTACTAACCTCGAAACAGTCCCGTTCTCCCCAACATAGTTCCAGACAAACACCCTAGGAGTGTAGTCCCCACGGAGCTCACAGATCAGGGTCAGGCTGTCATCAGCCCTCTGGACCAGTACATCCGTGTAGTCTAGGTTCCCTGGGCTGTAGAGGACTAGTGATGGAAGCGGTAATTCTGTCATGCCTGGAATAAAAGATCAGTTTAGCTTGCGACAATTCTTTTTTTCCTTTTTGTCCTACTGCTGGGAACAGGTCTTCCTTTCAAAGTGAGAGGTATTTGACGACCCACGGCGTAATGGTTATCATGCCTGACTGCCGATCGGAGGGTCCCGGGTTCGATTCCCGGCGAAGCAGAAATTTGAATGATGAGTTTAAATTTCTGTTCTCTGTCTGGGTGTTTGTGTTTCTGTCTTTGTATGTGTCCATGGCACCCACGACACAGGGTATATCTACCCTACTGTGGGGCTATGAGTGTGAAGCGTTATTTATTTATTTAGACTATGGTCCACTGTGCTGTTTTTTATTAACTGTATGGTTTTTTAACAAACTAGTAGTGTTTTTTTTGTTCATTCTGTTCTGGATGCGCTTAGGTAATGCTGAGTTGAAGAAAAGAGTGGATGAGCAGACAGAAAAAAACTTCAGCCCTGTTTCAAACTATGGAGTATACAATGTCACCATCAGGGTCAAGTGTAGATATTGGTGGATTAGAGCCTTATAGTCACCCGTGCATTGGAGCAGCCTGGTTGAGTAAGCCCCAGTTCTCCCAAATAATGGGTAGTCATAGTAGTGAGAATATAGTAGTAGCCCACTAATACGAGTTTGACGACCCGTTTGGCGCAATGGTTACCATGCTGGACTGCTGATCGGAGGGTCCCAGGTTCGATTTCCGGCGAAGCAGAAACTTGAATGATGAGTTAAAATTTCTGTTCTCGGTTTGGTTGTTTGTGTTTCTGTCTGTGTGTGTCCATGGTACCCCTACCCACAACACAGGGAATCCTAGTGTGGGGCTATGAGTGTGTAGTGTTTATTTATTTATTTACTAATAGGTCCATGTGGAATGACTAAACCTTTTTTTTTTTTTTTTTTGGTTTCGCTGGGGGAAATGCGTTACGCATCCCCCCCTCCCGCGGAGGGGTATGTGGGACTCCCCAGGGTCAATACCCCCTGGTATACCCACTAAAACCCCCAGCGGCACTCCGGCTTCGCCTCCTGGAGGGGGCCTGGGAATCCGGCAAAGCCTTTACATCCAGTCCCCCTCCGGCGAGCCCCGCCTATATGGCGAGCCCTTCGCGCCCCCCCCCTTATGATGGGTGGGGCAACGGGGACGGTCGAGAGTGCGCGACCGTCCCCGTATCCACTGATGGTGAGCGGTGCAATGCGGGCGGAGGAGCCTCCGCACCTGTCGCCCGCTGCTCACCATCGGGAAGGTGAAGGCGGTCATACGCCCGCCTCCTCCGTCCCCTTCGCCGCTTCCGGAGCGCGGGCGCAAGAGGGTCTTCCTCTCGCGCGCGCTCCGCTGCCTCCTTCTGCGACATTACGGATTCGCAGAAGGAGGCAACCGCCGCCCACGCTCTCTCGCTCCTCAGCATCGCGCTCACAACGCGGGGGAGCGAGAGGTCCCGCCCGACCACCGCAACCAGACTGCGGCGCTGCTCGGACCACGACGGGCACACTTCGAGGGTGTGCTCCGCCGTGTCTTCCGCCGCGCCACAGTCGTGGCACGATGGGGCCTCCTCCCTACCGATTCGGTGCAAGTACGATCCGAAACAACCGTGTCCGGACAGTACCTGCACCAGGCGGAACGAGAGGAAGCCGTGCGCTCGTTCGAGCCAGTCCCTTAGGACCGGCCCGACGGCGTCCAGCGTCCGGCGGCCGAAGTGAGCGGCGGCGAGGTCCTCCGCCCAGTGAGCGATGACGGCATCGCGCGCCTGTTGTCGGACGGCCGCTTTCTCTTCCGGGGCCGGGCGCTCTCCAAGCGCCCTCCGCCCCGCCGTCCATTCGTACACCCTGGAAAGCACCTCCGCCTCGAGTTCCCAAGGCGGGGTGCCGGCCAGGGTGCACGCAGCCGCAAAGCTCACTGAGCGGTAAGCCCTGCTCACCCGCTGGGCGATGGCCCTCTGGGGCGCCCTAAGGGCGGCGGCGTTCTCCCTTCTACGGAGGGAGTCCACCCAAATAGGGGCCCCGTACAGGGCCATGCTCCGCAGGGTGCCGGCGTACAGCTGCCGGCACCACTTGCTGGGCCCTCCCAAATTGGGCATCAGCCACGAGAGGGCGTCCGCTGCCTTCAGCAGGCGCCCCGACAGCGCACTAAAATGCGCGCTGAAGTGCCACCTGCTGTCGACTATGAGACCCAGGTATTTCATCTGGGCCTCAACCGCTATGCGGACGCCCCCCACGTGGATGTGGGCATCCGGCGGGAATGACTAAACCTACATCAACCTTGATACATGGGCTGCAACTCTTTTTTGCATCCCACTGCTGGGCGCTGGTCTCTCCCCTTTATTATTGGGGAGGCCTGGAGCTTACTCCACCACACTGCTCCAATGCGGGTTGATAACCTTGATACATATTCAATATAAACTAAAATAATTTATTCATCTTATCTTGATATTTGGAGAGAAATCAAAGTAACAAACACACACTTTTTCAAAATGAAAATCAAATTTCATTGCAAACCTTGAGCTTGATTCATTTGTCCTCAAAAGAGAGCCAAATCTGTCCTTTCATATAAATTAGGAAACAGATGCAAATTTATTCTGTTTCATTGGAACAGTCATTTAAAAACATAAGGGCTATGTTACTCAAATACAAAGTATTTTTAAGACAAAGAAATGGGGTCAAAATAACATACATTTTGACCCCATTTCTTTGTCTTAAAAATACTTTACTAGTAATATATTAACAGACTAGTGGCCGCCCGCGACATTGTCCGTGTGGACTTAGGTATTAGTCATAACATGACGTTATATAGCATTTAGACTTTCCCAGTAAATAAACTATTCAACACAAAAATATTTTTTTAATTCGAACCAGTAGTTCCTGAGATTAGTGCATTCAAACAAACTCTATAGATTTTCCCCGTTTTTGCAACTTTTTTCACTGATGCTTCACTCCTACTGGTTGCAACATAATGTTATATTATTATAGCCTAAAGCCTTCCTCGATAAATGGACTATCCAACAAAAAAGGATTTTTATTAACAAACAAACTCTTCAACTTTATATATTAGTATAGATTTATTTATTGTATTTTTGAAAAAAATTCAATTGTGATATAAATAACTTCTATGTCTATGAAATGTTACATAGCTCAAGTAATGAGGAAAATAGGGACATACAGGGAATTAGTCATATTGGGAAGAAATCATGCCAGATCAAAATGAAAATTATCACATGACAATATTATACAATACTTGACATAATAAGTTACAATATGCATGGTATTTATTGACCTTGTCAATAATGCTGATAATTATTCAGCAATACACGTCACCTTGGAATTGTATAATGTGGCTATGACATAAAGAATATCATAGTAATTAATTGTGTTTTGAAATCATCTCTATTGTTGTTTAATAAGATTTCTATATACATTGTTTACATGCAATATTTTGATCTGACATTATATGACACTAGGTTTCCGCCTGTGTCTCATCCTGGGTGGACTATGTCCTTTTTCCAATAGGACTGAGATATTTTCCAGGGCCTGTGTCACTCTCCAACCCCCAAACTAACTTCCTATGTAAAATTAGCCAATACATAGCTTTGCTATGTGATTGAAGGACAAACAAACATTTTTTCACATTTTTAACATTAGTATTGATATACACAGACTGCCCAATAATGTCTCTCCAATAATGGGAAGAGACCCGTTCCCAGCAGTGTGACGCTAAAAGGGTTGCAGCCATATACAGACTGAATATTATGAAAAAGTCAGTAACTTGAAATACTGAGAAAAAATTATTCAATGCTACAGTACATGCTTTAAACAACACATTAACCTGAATGAATAAAATAAGCATTACTTCTTTATCATTAAAACTTGTTGTCATTGGAAACTACCAAGTAAGGACTGCAAACTGATGGCACGCAACACAATATTTTGGGCACATCACTGATCACAATCTCCATTACGCATTACAAAAAAAAAGCATTAAGTAGGTATTATACGACAAGGGAACGCTACAAGTGTTTGGGTATAATCATAGTTATTATTTTTCCAATAATTAAAATGTCAAAACTATTTGATGACATGTTTGTGACCACAAACATTTCTTTAGAAAAATGGCATTTAATGATTATTGAACAAACATGAAACAGAAGCGCGCATGGCCTGGCGGCTAGCGTAGAACGCAAGCGATCTATGCAGCTGAGCCAAACGGGCGCGGTCGGGTGTGAGATGGGTGACCGCTAGTGGCAAAAAATTTCATGCGCGTTTCCGTGCTTCGGAGGGCACGTTAAGCCGTCGGTCCCGGTTGTTGTCGATAGATAACAGTCGTCAAACCTTGTCGGAGGCCTTATGGGCGGTTTGAAAACATCCGACAGCGGGTTGGCCACTAACCCGCATCTCCACCAACCCGCATTGGAGTAGCGTGGTGGAGTAAGCTCCAGGCCTCCCCAATAAGGGGTAGAGACCCGTGCCCAGCAGTGGGACGCAAAAAGGGTTACAGCCGAACAAACATGATAAAATTGTGGAAATTCTGTCCAAAATACAAGACATGGGAGTTTTTACTTTTGTGTAAGAAGTCCAGACATGGATAAAACTATATTTCTGCTGTTATTATGACAATAGAAGGCAGTCTGAATGATGTTAATCAAAAAATAAGTAGATACTTTACTCTCAGTATAAGACAAACTATTATGATGAGATTTGATCTTCACCCATATCAAATAGCAAATGTAGCAGTGAACTTGCGTATTTGGAGTTACAACTTAAACAGGCTTTATATAGGGTCCAATACCTAGTTCATGGATTTACAGGTAAATAAAATAATGGGCATGATGACAGATTTTCAAATACCTTTCCATATTGTAGGTACACGTCTCCTAGTTTCGAAAAAAAGTTTATTTCAGTAATAAATTCAACTTTTAACATAAATTAATGTATTTTCTGCTATGTAATTTGAATTAAGCGCGAAAACGCTCGTAGGTGTCATGGCGTCGGCTTGCTCGTCAAACTTCAAGCAACACGATGACATTAACTGAGACGTGACGTCATTCCTTTTGATTGGCGTTTCAGATAACATGGCCGATTGCTGTATTTAATACTTTTATTTTATTGAAAATCTTATTAATCTTAATGTTTATATTAAAACGGGATCATATTTTAGAACTTTTTTGGCATATATTTTTCTGTAAAACCGTTTATTCTCTGATTCTTTAATAGTGTCATCATGCCTACAAGCTTAGGAATTTATTGAAACTGTAATCATCACTATTATATAGTATGGAAGAGACCCACCATAGAAACAGTGAAAGGATACAAGACACAAAAAAATATGCCGTTACAAAATTTTTACGAAAACAAACAAATCTTGGACTTTCAAAGACATCTGAAATCTTCTTTATTTTGGGTTTAACCTTCAATCAAACCTGTAAATAATCACCCTGAAACGCTCAAATAATTGATCAAGGCCTTAAAATTGGACAAAACTGCTAAAAACACAAAAAGTTTGAGCCTAACACTGACATAGGTACCAAAGTGATCAAAATATAAGTTTACTGTTGTTAATAGAAAAATGTACTCACATGTTTTTGATACTAATAGAATTACGCCAACATAAACGAACACATGATTAACTGTTTGAAACATTTTTATTTATTTATATTACATTTTCACTAAACTCTCTGACATTTAACAATTACGCCATTTTTGTTTCGGTCTTTAAAGTAAAAAAAGTAATAATTTGATGAGTGAGTTTCGTTTCACGTAACCATGCAATAACCTTAAACTTTCAATAACACATTATCCTTTGATTGATTGTAATTCGTATTTTGTTTATAAATGTTTTAAATAAATTGTTTATGAAATAAATGTATTAAACAAATTGTTTATGAAATAACCAATATGCTTACTTGAGTTGCAAGTTTGCAATGCAATAATAAAACATTCGTTTTTCTATTTTATTTTTAATTTACATTATCTGGATTTATAGTCATATCTGTGACGACCTTGACATTGATTGATTTTTGTTTTTTGACATTCGACGAGTTGTCATTTTGACAGATGTTACTTTTGATTTTGGATTTTGTGGAAAAGTGACGCATTTTGCCCTGCTTTGGATGATTTTTTTATAAATACCTACTTACTTATGCGAAGAAAGTTGAGAAAACAGGAAAAAGTGAAGGTTGCTATACTCAACATGGATTTAAACAGATTGCCAAATGAACAGAAGCTCGAACTTTGCAGATGGTATTTCAAAGGTTGGTTCTTCATGTATTTCCTACAGAAATAAATCTACAAGAACAATAAGAAAAGAAAGTTTTGTATTGTTATCAAAAATCTGCTTAATTAACCTTTAACAAAAAACCTATATTTTTTAGATTTCTTGAATATACTGTAAAAAGGTTAATTTACAAATATTTTATTTTTGTTTACAGTGGGTATGTGCTTCCTTCCGTTTGTGTGGGCAGTAAATACGGTGTGGTTTTTCAAGGAAGCTTTTGTCAAGCCACCATATGATGAGCAGCAACAAATAAAGAAATGTAAGATAAATTGTTATTGTTGTCCAACAGTCAGTTTTAGTAGGGTCACTTACAGGATTGCCTGAGTACATGGCCCGATTTAGGGGGAGGGCAAGCTGGGGAATGGCCCAGTGTGGCAAAATAGAGGACGCTGGACAGTAGCACAAACTCCATAATATTTTATCTAGGAGATTAAAACCTCATAAAAGTTGTTGCTACTTGAGGAAGAAATATTAATGCAGTCTGTAATCTTTTTTACGTTTTTGGGTTGGAGCTTACAAGACCATGCTGTCTCAATGCATGTTGATGGAAATGTGAGATAGTGGCCAACAACCTGTATGAGGTTATTTTAATTGACTTTAATGCAAGTTTTATTTTAGGCAACTGTCATTCTCCATTTCAATATTATCATACTAGCTTACTATTATAAACTTTGTTAAATTTTCAGATGTAGTAGCCAGCGGAATAGGGTGTATACTCTGGGCAGCAGCGCTTGGAGCCTGGGTAACAGTGTTTCAGACTCAGCGAGCCTCATGGGGTGCAATGGGTGACTCTCTATCCTTCATCACTCCACTCGGCAGACCATAGGATACTGTAGGTTAAGTACATTCAATATTGAAGAGCATATTCTATAGAACTTCAGAATTTTTATAGTAAGTGGACTTAAACATATTATATGAGTTTTACAGGTAATCTTTCTTGCCCTAATTGACCTGAACCTAGCCTTGTCTCTCAGTACTACTGATATGTGATTTGATGTTTTTAATCCTATGACTGGCTAGAAATGTCAGAGCTTGCTAACATTATCAAACATTTCACAGAATAATGTCGAATTTAGTGCTAGTAGTACTGTATCTTAGTGTTATTGGTTATGCTCTTATAGTGTGATTACAAAAAGGGCAGTGTTTTAACCACATACTCACTACACACACAAATGCATTTTTATGTTATGATGGCTGGCCAATTACAAATTTTAAAAATATTTAAATTTGTGAACTGTAAACAAATTGCAGTACTGTTTTAAAGTTTTCAATAAACATTTAAATTGTAATTTTATCTTGTTTGTGAATATGGGCTCGGAAATGAAAATTTTGTTGTGTTTGGGTGTGTGCACTATGTATGTATATAGAAATAAAAAGAATGGAAACAATTGTTACAAGAAGTTTGTTGCTTTTGAATTGCATTGATTTATTTTGTGTAAATACTCTTGCTAGACACAAAAAGAAAAGCTTTTATTAATTTTAAGATTGACATTTTTACATAAATTTAAATGGAATTGAAATTAAGAATATTGTGTAAGTACATGTTCCATTGCAATCTAATTATTGAGAGGCTGTATACAAAATTTTGCCAATTTCACTGATTTACCTGATTTTACACATGAGATTTGCAGACAGTATCTCCATAACTTGTACAATCTTTCTTTCTTCTTTTTAATCTTTCTTTATGTCCCACTGCTGGGCACAGGTCTCCTCTCACAAGTAAGAGGGATTTAGGCCATAGTCCACCACGCTGGTTAAGTGTGAATTGGCTTACGTCATGTTTTCGAGAAATTATAAATTTCTCTCAAGCATTCATGGCGATAGAGGACATCGTAATCAATTAAATATCACAATATATTCCATCACCGTGAAACAGCAATAAATGCGCACATGACAAATTTTCTTGTCAGGTGCGCGCCGAGGCCGCTAGGACTTGAACCCGGGATTGGTCGCGTCGAAGACCGCGGATTTATAGCACTCAGCCATCTCTGCTCACACTTTGCACAATATGACTGATCATTTTAATAATAATCTTAACACATTTTCATATACAGCCTCTTAATTAAAAACAGCACCTCTGTTATAGTTTTATTACCTTTATAATCTGTATGATTATGTAGTGCAAAAGTTTATTATTTAAACACCATGTACACATTGTACACGTTGTTGTGTTACCTGTAAATCATACATCTGTTTCTATGGTTACCAGCAGGTCTAATGAGCCTACAATCTGGTAACTTTAGTTTTTTGTCATTGGCGTTGGGTTGCACCTTTTTACAGCCCACTGCTGGGCACTGGTCTCTTCCCATTATTGGGGAGGCCTGGAGCTCACTCCACCACCCTGCTCCAATGCGGGTTGGTGGAGTCTTTGTCATTACAACGTGAAATAAATCGATGAACGCCGGCTGCACGCACGAAAAAGAATGACTCATTGAAACTTTACGCTCACGTTCGTTACATAATTAATTAATACATGTAATGTACTTGTACTTATAAAATTGTATTAATACATGTACTTATAACGTTGAAGCTTGAGCGTCGACTGTTCATAAAGTGAAGTGAAAAGTTAATGTGGTTTTCATTGTTTTTTTATGACGTTGTCACGTTAAACTATCGTCCGTATACCGACTTTACAGAGAACAATTTTTTTATTTTATTTGGTTAAAAAAGCTTGGGCTATGAAATCCCATAATTCATAATTATTTATTGCATCAAATACGGTAGGGTACATAAGATGTTACAATTTTATTGTCTTAATTATCTGCATATTTGGCCTTTATTGGCATGCAATGTTTAGTTACAATTTGTCAGCGAATACAGATTCATTTATTATAACAAGCAACGTTAACTTAATAATATATTATAGACTCCATTATTTTAACTATGTCACATTAGTATATAAATAAGTACATGTCAACTAATTTTATAAAGCATTATTCATATTATTCTCATAATTCAAATTCAATTTAATACATCAGTCTTATATTAACTAAAAATTCAATTAGATGTTATACTTATCAATAGTGTCAATTTCAATTATTAAAATGTCAGTACATTAGCTAAGTTGTATATGTATTAATTTACATCATCACGTCATTGCATTGAAAAGAATTCATCAAGTGAGTAACGCCCAGGGTAGTTCAACCTATGTAGATTGTTTGTCCCCATACTGTTGTTACTATAGTTACCATTAGTTATATTAATCTGCTGGTCACTATAGTAACGTGTTGATTACTGTACATCATAACGGACGACTGATTAATATCTTATAATAATTGTACGAATATAAGAAAGTCCACATAATATAAAAATTGTACGAAATTATATACACCTACAATTACAACATAATACAATAAAGTTTGAAGTATTTTATTAGTGTTAAGGAAATGACAAGAGTAGCTCCAGGATGGTTTGCATTCTAATTGGCTGCTTTATTTATTATCTGTGACTTTGTCATAGTGTTTGTGACAGTTGCCACAATGGATTTTTGTCCCTCTGAAGTTAGTTGCAACAAACGAATGTGCGTGTAATGCTGTGCGGAGAAGTGTTATGATTGGTTAAGAACAAACTTTGGGTTCTACGCATCTACTTGCACAAATTTCCGAAAGATAAAAATCTGTTGAGTATTGTAAATGTGGATTTAAAAATAGAATGCAAATTTCTTATCTGCAAGTAAGCATCGTTTATTTATTTTAGATATAAATGATATAGATAAGTACTTATAATTATCTCTTGTTGAAAGTTTCCAAATGAAATGAAATAAAATTGCAAGGTTAATACAACTGATTTATTTATTCCCTGTACATTATATACAATATACACTATTATATAAATGCTATTCTGTCATTACAAATGTTCAAAATATAATTATACACGTCAACACATACATATCATTATACAACATTATTTACAATGCAATTGTAAGTTAATAATGTTTATCAAAGTCGGAACAAGTTTTGATAAAAGAAACAAAGTATTAAAAGAAAAAACTGGAAATACAAAAACTCAAGTAAATGTTATTAGAGATATTTATAAAAGAAATATAAAAATATATAGGTAGTTGAAATATTTTTTTATATCACAAAAATATTCCAAAGTTTTTAAATATTTTTGCTGACTTCCTCTTTTTTACAAGATACATACATATTTACTGATAACTATTTGTTACAGTTTCATATATTTCACAGTGTAACATTTTAAACAAAATTGACAGTTTAATATTATTTATCTTATGTTAACAGTACTGTGACATGGCCGGACTACATATCAATTGTATAAATAAATAGTGTATCTACTTCTATGAATTATTAAGAAATCCTCCTATTCATTCAAACTATACAATGAAATAGTTTGATAGAAGAAGCAATCGATGGGGAATAAAGGTACTCGAATGGCCACCACGTCTCGGCAAAAGGAGCACAGGTGGCCCTCCAGCCAGGTAGTCTGACGCCCTGAAAAGGCCAGCGGGAAGCCGCTGGATTCAGAGAGCCAAAGACCGGACGGAGTGGCGACTATTAGGAGACGATTATGTCCAGCAATGGACTTCTGAATACTGATGGGTGGAGTAAAAAAAATATTCAGTAATTTTTGAATGGTTTAGAAAAAAGATATGCAAAATTAATAATTTAACAGCAACTTAAGGTACTTAACACTTGATTATAAATAAAATAAAGAAAAAAGACACACAAGTAGAAAAAACCCTGACAACAGTTGTATTTTATACAAAAACAATCTCAAAATGCAGATCTTAATGTTTAACACTGTAGGTACTAATATAGTTATTATCTCAAAAACGCGAGTTTATGGAAGTGTAGGTGTTTGCACGTATTCCCTGTAGCTTCGGGATTAAGAATAGAGCTACGGTATCCCCTGCCTGATCATAAGAGGCGACTAAAAGGGGGCTTCTGGGGTTGCGGGCGGTGAGAGTGGGAGCTCGATCTGTCCAGCCAGCAGCCCCGGCGGCGCTGTGTGCGTGGCCGCATGCCGCCGTGAGCATCGGAAGGTGCAGGAGAGCACATCTGCTCTCCCAAAGATGGGCCCATTGTTGGGCGCCGCGCGTGGACACCGGTGCGTTCCACTGGAGATCCCGGAGTCCTCCCCAAGCGCAGAGGCAGCCACCGAGGGAGTTTTAATGCGGTACAAATCTCATTAAGCCCGGATCCCCTCACCCAAGGTGCTGGTTACCTTTTCAAAGTTTCCCCCGATACAAAAAAAAGGTGTTTGCACGTGTACATTGTGTCTGTGTGCGTAATCTTAAAAGCTGTCAATCATCAGTTACTATAGTTACTATATCCAGTAACTTAATTATTGCTACCGTAGGGCCACACTTGGGTTTACCCGCATTGATGAAAAGTGTTTCAAACATATTATGATTTATCTACTTTATATTTGTATTATAAACGTATGATAAAAAAGGATATTTCACTCTTAAAATGCATGTATTTTCATTGGAATGAACAGGAAAATTAAACTACCAAAATAGTTGTAAAAGCAACATCTAACACAGAAAACGATATCAAAAAGTCTTGAACACTTTAAAACAAAACTAATCAATCAAAACTTAATCAATCGATTTATAAAGCACCCAAATGTCAAATAAATTATATGTCATAGAAATAACACAAATTATAATTCTAAAAACATCGTATTGGGGCTTCTCAGATTTAACCTTCGCTTAAAATTATAGTAATGTAATTCGTAGTAATTCTTTAAAAAATAGGCAAAAGACGAATCTAATTTTGTAAAAATTAAAATCCCTGAATAACGAAATCCATGATAAAAAATGTGTTGCAAAATTCAGTAATTTCTTATGAGGAAACACTCAGTAGAATTTTGTAAGTCTAATAATTCAGTAGACGGTCCGTTTAAATTCAAACAATATTACAATTTTCTCTGAAGGGTAACAACGCATCTCGACAATCTTAATTTTTGTCAATAATAAAGACAATATTAAAAGTGCAAGAACGTTAGAAAACTTCGATAGCGTGTTTCAGGATACGTGTGGCGCCATCTCTTGTCAAGCCCCGGAAGATAGTCACAAAATGATTGATCGAATGATTGCCGAGACCATATGAACATCCACACTACACATTATTACATAGCTACAATAAATACAGCTATAATACTGACACTACTCTATCCGAACCCCTCTCTGATTCACCATCCGTCGCTCAAAACGTATTTTTCTGTACTCTGATCTTGATATCCTGAAAAAAAAAACAAATGACATTTATGTTCACACTATATATATACAGGTGCTGGTTGGCTGAACCACAACTCTAAATTCCACAGCTGGTCACAGGGCTGGTGATGTGGGTTAGGGACCGGCTGCCAGAAGTTTTCAAACCGAGAATAAAGCCACTGACCAGGTTTAACGACTGTTATCTATAGCAACTGAGACACATGACTCAACGTGCTCTACAAAGCACGGAAACACGAATTAAATATGCCAGCGGTCACCCATCTCACTCCCACCCGCACCCGTTTCGCATGGCTTAGATGAGCGACTATCTTACATCTGACCGCCATTTTTCTCATCTGCTTAGATCACTTTAATTCTACGACAGACGCCGGGCCATGCGTTTATATCGTCTCTTACAAGTTGAAGCCCATATCCATATAAAGCTATGACCACCCATCTCACAACGTACCTCAACAACAGCAGTAATGCGAGAATGTCGCACGAGATTAGCATGTAGAACACGTAGGACCAACTGCCAAAACTGGACACCACTCCGGCCAACATTGGGCCTATAGCTGCGCCTGCGAACCAAAATAATATATATATAAACTTACATGTAACAAAGATATAACAATAACAAATGATAAATTACAAAAACTAAATCTTAATGTTTATATTAAAACGGGATCAAATTTTAGAACTTTTTTAGTATATATTTTTCTGTAAAACCGTTTATTCTCTGATTCTTTAATAGTGTCATCATGCCTATTAGAAGAAAAACTAATGGAGATTTTATTTATACGAACAAAAAAAAAGAAAAAGGATAATATTTGGAGCTTTTGTCTGTGTACGATTGTACGTGAATCACGCTTAAACTATTTTGTAATCTAATTCATTTTACGTAGTAAAAACTCTTCCGAATGCTTTAAATATTGGCCGGATTTCACCACTTGGAAGAAACTAGCCCCGCGCTAACACAAACAGAAAAAAGTTAGGTAGATGTGTTTAATTTTTACTCATAGATGGCGCTGTTACTTCTAACCTAACGTATCTGAAACGATTACAGTTTACCTATAATATCAAATTAGTTGTAGAAATGACCAGCATTAGATGCATGACCGAACCAGGAATGTACCACAACCGCACTCATTTCTGTCCTACTTAACGCCATCTTGTAATCGATTGTGAAGTCAGTAAACTGTAAAGACTTCTGAACAAAGAAGAACTGTAAACCTATAAGTTTTTGGCGGGAAGTCTTAAGCACATGTTGGGCTCCTGTTTTATTTTCATTTTGTTGGTGTATATTTGAGTTATATCTGATAAAGTTGATGGCATTTTATTCGATATAGGTTAATTACAGTTCAAGAGTGTTGTAAAATAGAATAACAGTGCGAAAACATGTTTTTTCAGCTCTTGCCTCCAAAATTCCATCGGACACGTTATGGAAGTAGTCATCACTTTATTTGAACATCTAACTGACTAGACGAACTGAGAACTGACGGCTTACTGATTTTTTCTATGTCTGAGTGATGCAAAAATTATTGTATTATACCTGACTTTGGCAACATGCAGAAAGTTTGCGATGCCAATACAGAATAAAAAAGAATAGTTACCTATACTGCCGGTGCCGTCAATGAGCGCTGTGACGGTGGCCAGCGCCTGCGCGTCGCCCGCCAGGCTGCTGTGGGTGCCTGGAAACGATACCTCATCCATATATTTTCTTATATGCCTTGGTCTGGTTTCCGTAACTCAGAAAAAATAATATGAGTTACAGTTATTTTGCTTGATCGTAAGACAAAATGCGACTAAAAGGAAGGAAGGAGGTGTCAAGAAAAGAAAACTAGGGGTTTGGGTTTTAGTACAATAATATTTAAAGGCATATAATAATTACATTCTCTCATTTCATTCTCATTCAGGCATATAATAGTTACATAATTAAACTAATGTTATTATTCATTTACTAAATTATTTACAATTAAAATTTAATTTTTAAAGTTTTAAGTTTCGGCCTCTGCTTTGGTGTCAGGTGGCTAGAGCTCGAACCGCTCCACTAGATTGCTACACAACCCACATCACATAATATTTAATTTTGCTAAAACTACAGGACAATTCTCCAAAATATATTTCTTTTATTTTGTAATTTCGGGTTTACCGTGGTTGTGAGGGTGTTTGCAGGTCGACACTGTCACTGTGTGCGTTACCTAACAAGCTGCCATTCAATCGTCAGTTACTATAGTTACCAACAGGTGACAATAGTAACATGATTGGTCACTGTTGTGACTGTCAAAAGCATTGACAGAATCAGTCTTTCGCGTCTACAAATTTGGCTCATGATCGAAGTGATGTACTTACCCAACTCGGCACTGACAGCAGTGGTGATGAGCGCGTAGGGCCCGTTCACCAGAATTCCAGCGATCACCAGAAGTCCAACGTTAAGCCAGTAGGACAGAGCGCCCCACGTTTGGTATGCAAGCAACTGTAACAAAACATAATGTTATACAGTCAGTATTTAACAAATGAAATGGCATAAGTCACATATTCTGTAGGCATCCTTCCAAATCTTCGAATTTTCAGGCGTCATATTTGGACAAGACTGAACAATATTAGCATTATGTTCGTTCATTAGCTTCATGTCATCAGCGACTACGGTGATCTTCAAAATTCTTGAAATAAAAATGATCTGAATATGGCAAAAATGGTTTCGGAAATGTTAGAACTTACGGACAGACTAGGCTAGTAGGAGTTGGCCTACATGCCTGTAGTAGTTTTTTTATCTTTCGAATGTCTCCTACCTCTGTGCGTTATTTAAGAAACTGTCAATCAGTCAAACCTGGGGGTCTAGAAAAACATCGATTGTAGAATGCACTTTGTATAAGCCCGCTGAGCAGCTAAGGGCCGATTATTCAATGCTCAGATAAAATTGATAGTTAATATTATCAATAACCTTTTTAAATGTCATATATGCGTGACGACGTTTATTCATTTTAATTTTATATGATTTATTCGGGTATTTGTTTCATTCGGGGATTGAAAAATAGAGCTATTACAGTAACCATCTAGGTAACCTAACCTAACCTCCTGGTAACTATAGTAACCGAGTCTCTGACAGTTTCTTATGTAATGTGCATGCAGTGCACGTAATTTTTCTCCAACTCTTTTTTAATGGGAACAAGTCTCCTCTCGGTAGAGGGCTGTAAGGCCTTACGCTGGCCAAGTGGTGGACGTGAATACTCACTCACAAACCGACATTTATGAGATAAAGGAGCTACCTAAGAGCATTATACTGACCGTGGGTGCGCAAGCCGCGTAGAAACACACACAAACGAGTGCAGGCGCTCCGGCCACGTCCGCCAACAGGCCGGCCAGCGCCGCGCCCACCACGCCGCCCACATCGAACGCTGTACTCAGTGTACCGGATTGTTTCGGCGTTAGATCCGCTGTGAACAAAGAGTAACTAAAAAAACGCAATTATAAGTTCAAAGAAGAGAAGAAGTACCAACCGCTACACACATTTTTGACCTTTTTTTTGAATGGAGTAGCAGACGTGCAAGTAGACCACGTGGTGTTAGGTGGTTGCTGCAGTCCATAGACATCTACACACAATCACAACAACCAACAACAAATAAATAAAAATGGAGTGTCTATTTGTAATATTAAAATAACTTTTTACCACATGAATATGAATGTGTATACGGTACTTATACAAAAGTAACATTTTTTACAATTTTAGTCTGTCTGGGCCCTTAGTGTTATGTATGTATGAGGCCTTAGTGTATGTTGTAGGTGGTAAAACTATTATGATTCGCCCGGGGAAGTACCACCGCTGCACCCACTTCTGCCGTGAACCAATTCTATTAAGTTTCGGTGGAAATGTGCAGTTGCCGGCCACACTTACATGAGGCGACCACCAGCCTCCGAAGTAGCAGCGCAACTGCATACGACCTCAGACAAGACTCACCTATGCTTGCTTGAGGTTGTATGTAGATGTTGAGGTTGCAGTAACTGACTAAACACCTATGATTTTAATATAGCAATGAAGCCTGGAATAGCACATAGGCTATTTTTTTATCCTACAGACACCCATTAAACGAATCCACGCGGGCGAAGCCGCTGGCGGAAGGCTAGTATGAAATAAAAACGTTTGTCTTGTAGCAACTATCTTCAATCTCTATATATAAAAATGAATTGCTGTTCGTTAGTCTCGCTAAAACTCGAGAACGGCTGAACCGATATGGCTAATTTTGGACTTGATATATTAGTAGAAGTCCAGGGAAGGTTTAAACGGTTAGAAAATATAGAAAAGTTGCGAAATTAATAGTAAAACAACTTATTTTATTTTCCTATATAAACTCTTAGTAACTGTCAACATTGTTTCTTCGCGTCTGTGGCGCCATCGTCCAGAAGTTTGACTGTCTTAATAACAAATTCATCTGTCACTATATATTAAGTTATAATTAATATGTATGTTAGTCTGTAATAAGGTATTTATTGTATGGGCCTTGATGCCTGAATTAAAGGATATTATTATTATTTGATATATTTTATTTTCTCTCCTAAGAGGTTTTTGTTCTTTTGCACGGGCCTCAGCCAAGTGTAAAAGATTTTAAAAGGGTGAATGTGGTAGGTATACTACTATATATATAAGGTACATACATATTAAGTTAAGTTCAAAAATTTCCGAACAATCCTGCATGTGTTAAGAATGGCTGCTTTTTGAAGTGTATGTGATATGTGGGGATTAATATTTAATGTTTTTAAACTACTTATCAACATTTTCGGAATGACACCTGTAGTTGATAGTACTACTGGGACGATGTTTACTGTTTGGACTTGCCGCTGTTTACTAATTTCTTTTCTATAGCTAAGTCCCTATACTTTGTCATCTTTTCTGAAATAGTAGATTGAAGATTGTGTGTGTTTGGAACAGCTATGTCATTTATTATTATTATATTTGTTTTATATTTTTTATTTGACAGTAACATAAAAACTCTTTGAGATGATGAATAATCTAATCCTCTTTCAATACTTTTAAGGCAGGACAACGTCTGCGGGGTCCACTAGTGTTTTAATATTCATATTTCAAGTTAGTACGAATCTTCTAGAACAATATCTTTCAAACTTACTTGAGGTATTAATGTAGAGCGGCAGCCAGTAGAGGAACGTATAGCTGACAAGTTTGGCAAAGAAGAGGGAGAAAGAGAACTCCATCACGCCGGGAATGGCCAGCGCGCGAGTAAACGAGACAGCACTATGACGGGAGGTCGAGCTTCGCCGAGAAAGGAGTGCCGTTTCTTCGTCTGCGTCGTCGGATTGGTTCTGGAATGCAAAATAATACCTATCACCTTAACACCTTATTAGTTGGCTGCAACCCTGTTTTCGTTCCATTATTGAGGAGCTTTCTCCACCACGCTGCTCCAATGCGGGCTAGTGGCCAAACCGCTTGCTTGATCGCAAAATCGTGTTCAGTTGACGCCAATTAAGCACGTGTTTGGCGAGTTGAATAGTAATACAAAACCGATTTTTGTCGCCAACTGAACACAGAAAGGGAAATACGCATCTGTGACCTTAGCGTGCGTGATCTCATGGAAGGAGGTCATAATAATATGTGCGACCCACAGAATATATTAAAAGAGGTAGAACGGCAATAATGCGCCGTTCGTATGAAAACTGGTGTCGCCGATCAAGCCCCGCCTTTCACCTCCATTACATCTGTACTTAAATAAATACGAAACTTACGCACATATTTGCAATTTCAAATCTAGCCAATCTAAGCGCCGCACAATCACGCGATTTCAAATGAACGAATCACACCCAAGCACGCACACAAGCACGCATATCGCAGCACGATCGCGTGTTTCTGTAGAGATACGAGCGTTTGCTCATATCCTTGGCGCGTCTGCCCCGCCCACATTTCCATTCTAACCTCTTTTAATATGTTCTGTGGTGCGACCAAAGTTGACGCGATAGTGTTTATTTTTATTTACTTTATTTATTTATTTAGAACATGCTACACCGTACTAGATATTAGCACCTTACTGTACCTTTTATCCCTCTCCCTCCCTTCTAAAGATTGGATAAAAGTGAGGTGATACTTACCGAAGGTGCGTTGGTGGAGTGCCGGTTGGGCCGTAGACTCGCCGCCTGAAAGAGCATGCGGTTAGATTCGTGCTCACAGAACATATTAAAAGAGGTAGAATGACAATAATGCGCCGTTCGTATGAAAACCGGAGTCGTCGATCCAGCTCCACCTTTCACCTTAACTACATCTGTACTTAAGGTGAAAGGTGGAATCTGTACTTAAATAAATATGAAGCTTACGCACATATGCGATTTCAAATCTATCCAATCTTAGCGCCGCACAATCACACTCAAGCACACATATCGCAGCGCGATCGCGTGTTTCTGTAGAGATATGAGCGTTGCTCATATCCTTGGCGTGTCTGCCCGCCCACAATTCCATTCTAACCTCTTTAATATGTTCTGTGTTCGTGCTGGTGCAGTTAAGTTAAATATTATAAAAACGGGCTTAATACAGTTCGAGTTTAAAGTATTATTTATACTAGCTTTCAACCCACGTGAACCGTGCCCCGTTGCGACGTGAAAGAATTACAATCAAACAAACAAACACAGTTCGATTTTTAGAATACAGGCTTATTAAAATACAGCTTTTGCATTTTTGTAAGCTTTGACTATTAATAAATATCATAAAAATAATGTTTCATAATAAAACCAAAATCTAATCACTGAGGCATATTTCAACGTACAGATTAACAATAAATAATAAAATTTTAATTTAAACTAAATTCCGTTCAATATTTTGTAGCCCTTCCTTTCTTCCTTGCACCTATTTTATTTTATTTTATTTATTTTTTATTTATTTATTTAATTAATTAGCACGGCTTATAACCAATTACACTAATTGATTTAATTACAACAACTACAAAACAATGGCAATAATTATACATTAAAAATCATCAAATTATAGGTAAGTACTAACACATTTAAAAATTGCAAATTATAAAGTAATTCAATAAATTAAGAAATACGAAATCAATAAAAACCAATAAAGTCAAATTGAGGCATACAGTTACCATTAAAATTCGAAAATGTCAAATAATTTGATATATAATAAAAAAAGAATAAAAAAAAAAATCAAGTCAAGTAATACAATAAATAAAAATGTCAACTCAAATGTCTTTAAAAATGTCACGTACTGAAATAATAATAAAAATTTAATGTCACTACAATTATACATCACGCATTCAATTCACAATAGCGCTGGCATTCAGACAAAATCACCTTCCAATCGTCCACAAACAGATCACAGTGCGGCGCGGCGTCCAGGAGAGCGTTGAGCGCCGAGAGCGTGCGCGGCACGGGGGAGCGCGCGCGCGCGACCGTGCGGCATCTGGGCACCACGAGGAGTTTGTGCTTTCTGCTGCGGCGGTACTTGTCCGGAACAAAAAGTTTGCACAACTCAGTGTGTAGATCCGGAGCATCTACGATACCTCTAATAATTTTACACATGATACCCAACTGATCTTTGGCTCTTCGTGTTTCCAAGGAGTTATATCCGAGGCAGCCCAGGAGAAATTTAGTTGGGTACATGTACGGGTAGTATCCGTAGCAGCGTTTATAGAGGTATCTTAAAAATGCCTTTTGCACTTTTTCTAAAATAAGTGTATATGTGGTCTCGTACGGATGCCATACACACGAGCTGGCTTCTAACTTGCTTCGAACCAGGGCATTAAATAAAACCTTTATTACTTCGATCCTCGTAAAATCATTCGAGTTACGAAGAACGAAGCCAAGACGCTGAAAAGACTCCTTCGCTATTGTCAATATGTGGTCATGGAAGGTTAGCTTCTGGTCAAATGTGACACCCAAGTCTTTTACGGTGATCTGCCTTGATATTATGTCACGGTCAAGTTTATACTTAAATTTGATCGGATCTCGCATCCGCCCAAAAGTCATCACTGTACATTTTGTCGGGTTAAAAGCCATTTTATTTTCAACACCCCACTGAAACACTGCATCAACATCACGTTGAAGCATTGTACAGTCTGCCTCCGATTTAATCTCCATGTACAATTTTAAGTCATCAGCATAAAGAAGACATTGTGCATGCTTGATGACCTTGGGAAGGTCGTTAATCATTAAAATAAATAAGAGAGGGCCAATTATCGATCCTTGGCTGACTCCAGAACGCGTATGATAGGGCTGAGACTCATAAAGACCGAGTCGAACATACTGCTGTCGATCGCGTAGGTAATCTGCTGTGAGCTTTAAGAGGCCGGGACTAAAGCCTAAGGCACTGAGCTTTTCCAGCAGTATGTCATTGTCAACCCTATCAAAAGCCTTCCGGAAGTCAAAGTACAAGACATCTACTTGCCTTCCCTGGTCGAGTCTGGCGGAAATGTAATCTACAACTGTCAAAAGGTTAGTATTAACTGACCTCTTCCTCCTAAAACCATGTTGTTCATTGCAGATATATGGTTCGATTTGTCTATAAATTTTGGCGTGAAGAATATGTTCAAATATTTTCGCCAGTGTAGGTAGTATGGCTATAGGTCGATATTCTTCAGCACAGATCTTATTGGAAGTTTTAGGTATGGGAGTAACCCTAGACAGTTTCCATTCGGAAGGATAAGAGCCCGATTTAAGAACAATATTAAATAAGTGGCATAAGGGTTTGATAAGATACTTTTCACCTTGTTTTAAAAACCATGGAGGGATACTGTCAGGCCCAATAGAACTACCCGATTTTAGTCTTCTAATACCTATAGCTACATCATTGCAGGTTATCTCGCGAATGTGAATGTGAACATACGTTGAACAGGGATCTGGAGACCGTTGAGTTACATTGGACCAGTCAAGTCTCGGCACATCGGGTAAAAATACCCCACAAAAGAATTCTGCGAAAGCATCTGCAGCTTGTGGTCCGCTTAAAGATTCCCCTTTGTATTCAATCATGGGTTCGAAACCGCCTTTGGATCGGAGGCTTGAGATGTGACTCCAGAATTTATGTGGGTTGATAGTTAGGTTTCTTTCAGCCTCTTCTACGTATGATTTATATGCAATGGAGGTACGAACTTTTAGCTCAGACCTTAAGGTCGAAAAGGAGAGATACGTGTCAGTACATTTGTCTTTTTTCCACTTGCGGTGCAACTTTAATTTTAGCTTGGTATCTTTAATAATGTCACTTGTAAACCAAACTGGATAACTCATAGAAGTTGAAGACTTCCGTCGTTTTTTGGGAGCACATGCATCAAAAAGAGAGTAAATCGTGTCATAAAAATACTTCACACTTAACTGGACGCTTTCAATTTGTAAAAACTTTTGCCAAGATATGTTAGAAAGCATGTCAAATAGTAAGTCTACATTAACTTTATTGAAATTCCAATCTCTTACCGAGTCAATATTACTTGGATCAACACGATGCGAGATACGTAAACCATTAAATACTATGTCAATGTCAAGAGGGGGGTGATAACTGTCAGGCGGCACTATTCCTTCTGTAGCTGTGACTACCACGTCTCCTATGGAGGCGCTCTCCCGTACAAGCACAACATCTAACATACCACCTTTCGTATTCATCACAACATTCTTGTGTAATAAATTACAATATGTCAAAAAACAATGATAATAATTATTAATACTAATCGACGCACTATTTAAATTAAGGTCACCATATATTACAATAATTCCTTTTAAACTATTTACAAAACTTTCAATTTTACAAAACCAAGTCATGTAATCACTATCTTTTGAGCTGGGCTTAATATACACCACGCACACATAAATGCAATAGCCGCACCACTTAAAGCTTGCCCACAAGTCCTCGCCGTTGTCAGTCTCTAGTTCCCGTCGCCGGCGCAGCGCGATAGGAGCGCGCGCGGCTACATGCGCTACATTTTTACTTTTTTTGGTTTGGTTACTGACCGTCGGCGTGTTATTGGAAACAATGGTCTCGAGGGTCTGGGTAGCGCTGTTCTGGCTTTTGGTTGCTAGCCTCTTATTCAATTGAGCTACCTGCATAGCGTAATAGTCGAGCTTGGTTTCGTAAGTTTCAATAAGTCCGACTGCCTTATTGAGCTGGTCTCTGAGTGTAGCCATCTCCGATCGTAGGTGACGCATCTCCGTGGCGAGATCATTACCAGAGCTATTATATCCCTCGCGTTCGCTTATTTCTTTATCACTTTTTTTCCTGTGCGTTACGTTAGGGTCCCGGACCTTTTTTGACAACGCAACAGGGGTGTGGCTGTTATCACCCCCAGTTTTGGTTGCGCAGCAACATTCGGGGCAGATCCAAGATGCTTTTTCATCATTTGTTGGATGAAATACACCACTACATGGTACGTGATAAGTTTTACTACAACTCATCCGTGTACAGCACAAATATTCCTCCTTGTCAGCGATAGCGAAGAGACAGGCAGCACAATTCATATTGCAATTATGCGCTGTGCAGAAACAAATAGAAAATAACTGTATTATTACTGCTAAGCTGAGCGATAAGCAAGCGCCGGGCAGCGATGACTCATAGAGTTCGCGCGCAAGTGCAGTTGCAAGCGATGCTTGTTGTCGTGGGTCAGTTCACTGTCGGTTGGTAAAATACTTTAAAATATATTTCGCTATATTTACCGAACGCCTGGACGGATTTCGATCAAATAAACGTCTTTCAATCGGGATTTTCACAGGTCATTGAAGTATACATGTCACAGTTTAATCACTTCAATTAATTCCACTTTTAACTATGAAAAAACACGGAGCAAACAAATACAGTGTTGCCTCTACAGCTGAGCCGCTTATGTATGTTAGTCACAAGTCAACCTATGTTAGTCACAAGTGTTCTTTTTAAGGACCATAGACAAAACAGAGAAATAAGAGTTAAGTTGGGAAAAACCACCAAGTATAAAGCATAAGTGATATGAAAACCACCCGAAATTATAAAAATACTTAATATACCTAGTTTTTACAAAAGATTATCGAATACGTGCCACCCTTAGAATAATTACAACATTTATAGAAACCAAGTTCGTGCGCCGAAATTGAAGCATGTTGATTGGAGCCACTAATGGAACCAAACGCCGAGCCGCTCCGTAAGACTTAAGGTTAAATATTTTAAAAACAAAAGAAGTCTAATAAAATAACTTTTCAGTGTTTTCAATATTTTGTAGTATTTTATAGTCAAAATAAAAATATTTTGTTTGTCAGATGTGACAGCTGTAGGAATCTATTTAGTGCATCAATTTTGACAGCGCGCTTGTATGAAGACACTCATTCTATACGTATTTATCCTAAGGTGCCACCTGAACTAAAGAACAAGTCAGGAAATCCGAAAAACCAAAATAATATGTTGAGTTGAGTAGAGTTGAACATGTTGAGGTCATGATCGCTGATTTATTTATCTGTTGGTATTCACAAAATATATAACACAAATAAACAATTTTACCTGATCACCGACGATAACTTGGGACTCGTCTTCTTCCACTGATCGTCTTGATTGCCGACTGGGCTGCAACAATTAAACGGTTAAGCCTTTCATAGACAAACAAAAATTATCAATTTTAGTTAATTTCTTTAACCGTTTTAAAAAAAATACAACTAGGCATGTTTGTGGTCAAACATGTTTAAATAATGTGTTGAATGTTCAAAAGGTTTATTAATACTTACTAACCTAACTTATAATAGAGGCGTATTTTGCATGTTTAAAAATAAGGTATAATCAGTAAAACTTACAGAAGGCTCAGAACCAGGGTGAAGCCCTAACGCGCGGGGCTCCGGTGCCAAGAACAGGAACACCACGAACGCGACCACTCCCATCACCATCGCAGGCCACACGAATGATAACGCCCAGTCTTTCTCTACGTATTCTGCCGCCATCACTGTCCCTATAGAATCAGAAAATAAAGTGTTTTAAATTTTTTTTCATTTATCTCTTTCAATATTGCCAAGCTATTTTATCACGTTATAATTATCAATAATATAAAGCACAGGTTTTAATGTTCGTCCTTGAGGTAACATTATAATTAAGCTTTATTTTTTACTTATTCTGCCGTCATCATGGTTCTTACTGATTCTAACGATAAAGTTATTGAAAGATGATATCCTTATCTTTCTTAAGATTCTGTATATCCTGGTACTGTGTTAGACAAATTAACAACATAAAGTACTGGTTCTACCATTGACCCTTGAGACATCCCTAAGATGGACAAAGACAAAGTAATAAAACAATGGCAAAATGTAAGCTATAACTGCTATCCAAGCATGATTTAGTTTAGGGGATGTTGGCGATGTTCTCTAATCGCCCATAAAGCCTTCAAACACTAACACCCACCACCTATCAATAACTACTGGGACCGAAATAATTTTGACCGATTTAACCTCCACCAATCACTTTCTACTGCAATTTCTTATTAAAGCTAATAATATATATGTAACTAGTTTATTTAAGTACCTTACCCAAAATATTCCCAAGTGAAGTATGAGAGTTCCACAATCCAAAGATGAGGCCTTTCTTGCTGTTGCCGAACCACTTGCCAACTATCGCCACGGTGCCCGGCCAGCCTGTCGTCTGTGCTATGCCGGCACCAGCCTGGGGAAAGAGTCATTTGTATAGGGTTCCATGTTGAACCTCTGCTAACCCGCATTGAAGCAGCGTGCTGGAATAAGCTCCAGCCCTACTGCATTAAAGGGAGAAACCCGAGCATGGTTCAACCAAAGATATAAATATTCTTCTAAAATGTTCCATTTCCCCCAGCTCTTAAGAAGCTGTATACGAAATTTTGCCGATTTCGCCAATTTACTTGATTTTATACTTTTGCAGTAAATATTTAATAAGTAATACTAAGTAATAATAAGTGACTGATAATTTCAAAAAAATATTTAATACATTAGCCACTTTTTTCATTACTTTGTTTTGCTTAATAGACCGGAAGACGGTGACAGTTTTGTGAATTTTTGCTGTAATAAATCTAATAATTATTATATATATATATGATGGCGTAGGCGGCATTGGTGGGGGGCATTGCCACAGCATTGCCTGTTGCACGTGTTGCTTACAAAGATAGCGGCGCCGTCATATATGTGGGTAAATCTAGAATATTATAATTAATATTTTTAAAACCAGACTACTGTTTTTAACTCATTTAAAACGAATAATTTAATGATAAATCATTGATGAAAACATTCGACGATTCGAATGAGTGAACTTCTCGATGATTCATTGAAGTGTTTGACATTTTGCTAGTACTCGTACGTAAATAATAATCAGTTTAATATGAACATCCTAATCGAAATCTTCAGAATCGCGCGTAAAATAGTTAACAAAGACAACAGTGGGCATTCAACTATTGTAACGCTTGTAGTATAAACGATCTTTTATGATAAAACGACCTAAAAGTTTTTTTAAATTTGAATTAAGAATAATATAAATAAGAAAAAAATGTAAAAGAAATCGTAAAATAAGCGCGGGGTGCTTTCTTCATCAAAATGATAAAATCCTTCTATATCTTTCAATAAAATATTTATAACTATTGACACCAAGCACCTGCTTTTTCCCTTTTTTTTTTGTTTTGTCTCACCTGCACTAGAATATAATAGGAAATGTCATGGATCACCAGCGTCTTGCCGAGCCCGAAGAGGTAGCAGAACACCGAGGAGACCAGCATTCCGAGGGAGAGGAAGTACCTCAGGTCCACTCGCTCGGCCACCATGCCTAGAACGACAACACTTTATCATTTTTATTGAGGACCGAAAACAATGTGCGAACTTCACACTGAAACCGACAGTAATATTAAATTAAACCCATTCTAAACGCTGCATTCGAATATGAAACAAATATGCTTTTTTTAAGCTACTTTTGACCAGCACTGTTACATCTACTATATAAAGTCGGGTTTTCCTTCCTGACGCTATAACTCCAGAACGCACGAACCGATTTCCACGGTTTTGCATTCGTTGGAAAGGTCTCGGGCTGCGTGAGGTTTATAGTAAAGAAAATTTCATACCAAAGTTCACGCGGACGAAGTCGCGGGCGGCCGCTAGTTTCTTATGATATTGGTAACTTTAGTGCAAAAGTAATATAGAAATAAAATAAAAAAATTTTAGGAACAAATCATAATCTTCTTAAATTATTTTTTGATTACCACAACTATTTTTATACAGAGAACCACAATCTATGTACAAATAACATTTTTTACAATTTTTGTCTGTCTGTCTGTTTGTTCCGGGTAATCTCTGAATCGGCTGAACTGATTTAGACGTGACTTTCACTGGCAGGTAGCTGATGTAATGAGGAGTAACTTAGGCTACTTATATTTTAAGAAAATTCTACAACTAAAGTCCACGCGGACGAAGTCGCGAGCGGCCGTTAGTCAAACATAAAAATGCGCTATCGCCATTTCCAATTCAGCTACACAACTAATGGGAGTTTTAAAACAGCCGACAGCAGGTTGGCCACTAACCCGCAACACTATCCGCCTTGAAGTATCATGTAGTAGGCTCCAAGTGTTCCCAGTTAGGGTGACAGACCTGTGCTTAACAGTGAAACTTAGAGTTGCAGCTAGCTTTATTGTTACTTACCAGAAACAAACATGGCGCCCGCATATGAGAACAGGAACGCTGAATCCAACGCCCCCAGCAGCGTATTTGCATCGCTGCTATCTGAAAATAAAGAAAGAATTTTAATGGGGTAGCAGCGATGTGGTGTTAAGTGGTGGCTGCAGACCATTCAGCCTTAAGCGAGGGTTTTTTCATAGTTAGCTCCTACTTAGGAAGTTGACGGTCGCCTAGAAAGACTGGCCAGCAATGGCACCTTTATTGAATTGCTCCACTGTAGAAATTGTTGCATGGATACACCTTAAGATTAAGAAATTTACTATGTCCGTATTTACGACTGCTCCACGCTGGGCACGTTAAGCCGTCGGTCCCGGTTGTTGCCGATAGATAACAGTTGTTAATCCTTCGTCGTCGGAGACATTACGGGCGGTTTCAGGTTGGCCACTAACCCGCATCTCCACCAACCCGTATTGGAGCAGCGTGGTGGAGTAAGCTCCAGGCCTCCCCAATAAGGGGGGAAGACCTGTGCCCAGCAATGGGACGTAAAAAGGGATGCAGCCATGAGCTATGATACATTGCGTGATTATAATAGCAGACTAAAAGGGGGCTTCCGGGGTTGCTTGCGGCTATAGTGGGAGCTCGAACCGTCCTGCCAATGGCTACGGAAAAGATGCCGGTTCATGATACAGTTACAATTTTTTACAATACTTTTTTTACAATAATAAATATGATCAGCACGAATATAATAATGATAAGTTATTGTAACACACGACCACAATGTATTTAGTGGTAATTAAAAACATTTGATACGTGCTCATTAAACAATATCTGAACAGTTGGTACCGTTGACGTATGTAACGTGATATGACGTATAAATATGTGTATGTGAATCGGCGTTACTTTGCGGAACTCCATTGTTTTAAAGTTAGGTAAAAAATACTTTGCAACAATCCGCAATCAGAACGTATGATGGTGTATACTTTTTACATGCAATAGCACCTCCCTCCCTCCCACACAGGATACATGCACATTCAACAATAAAAAATATATACCAACATACGTACCACCACCAACACGTGTTTCGCTCCAACACAGATCATCATCAGGGTTATTGACTCTACGACGGTACTCGCAAAGTCGTAGCGAGTAACCATCGTAGAGTCAATAACGTCGTCGACATCCAATGCTAGGTGAGTTGCGGTCTGGTCGCCTTTGTAAAATATTGTACCGTACAGTGGTGGATAACATCACAACACAACCATTGCAAAAATGTTTTTCCTCAGAGTGGTTGGTTGCAACCCTTTTTGCGTCCCACTGCTGGGCACGGGTCTCTCCCCATTATTGGGGACGCCTGGACCTTACTCCACCACTCTGCTCCAATGCGGGTTGGTGGAGATGCGGGTTAGTTGCCAACCCGCTGTCGGATGTTTTCAAACCGCCCATAAGGCCTCCGACAAGTTTAAAGACTGTTATCTATCGACAACAACCGGGACCGACGGCTTAACGTGCCCTCCGAAGCACGGAAACGCGCATGAATTTTTTTTGCCACTGGCGGTCACCCATCTCACACTCGACCGCGCCCGTTTGGCTTGATCGCATAGATTGCTTGCGTTCTACGCTAACCGCCGGACCATACGCGCTTCGATACATGAAGCCTGGAAACCTGAATCCCGAGATACTGGGACAGAAACATAGGCTACGGTAGCAAATTTTATGGCAGGCCAGCAAGGTTTAGAGATCAAATTCAGAAAAAATTGCACTTAGTTCAACAGGAAATATTACCCAATTCGTTATTGAAGGTTAGCGTAACATCTAAAAAGTTAAGGAAATTACTCTCTTCAACGAGGAAATGACGTTATTAACACGCTTTTATTAACTTGACCTGTATGTATGTATGTATGTAACGGAATCTTTTAACTTCATTTTCACTTACTTCTAGGAGTCTGATTAACTTGAAAATTTGCACAGGAGTCAAGGGCCGATGACAATACAATAATCTCATAACTTTATATTAAAGACCTTACTAGGATCATCAGGATAAAAAAAATATACGAGGGGCGGCTGATAAGTTCGTAGCCTAAAGTACATAATGAAACAAATATAAAGTTTTATATTTTTAACACGTCTAAGCGTCTGGATAACTTGAAAATTTGCACAGGGGTCAAGGGCTGATGACAATGTAATAATATGAAAATAAAAATCCAACTAAAAAATTAAAAATAAATAATGTGGTTTAAAAAAGTAAAAATTACATTTTCTTCAAATTTTATTACTTTTAAGTTCGCATGGCCCGGTGGTTAGCGTAGACCGCAAACGATCTATGCAACTAAGCAAAACGGGCGCGGTCGGGTGTGAGATGGGTGACCGCTAGTGGCAAAAAATATTGGGTTGCAGCCAAGTTCGTATTATATTATCACAAAAGCGTGTTTTTTAGTTTTTTAAACTACATTATTTATTTTTTATCAGTACATTGATAAGTCTTTCATTACATACATTGATAGTCATTTCTCTCAAACTATAAACGTGACTTGCCCATGCATGCTTACAAAATATATCGTGTATCGTCCATATAGGTCGCCGTGTTGTTATGATAGCCTAGTAATCGACCTATTTGTTTGTTTACTTAATCTTAATTCCAATGTAACATTAGAAAACAACAATCCAACACTCTATTGTTGTGTGATCTTCATAATTTTGCTATAACATATTATTATGTTCAATTTATAATATGTATAGATTTGAAGCAATTTTTCTTGACTGGGGTGTCTAGGGTTAATATAATCATATCCTGGTAGTTGGGGACAAAGAATATGAGCTACGGTATCTCCAGCCTGATAGTAAGAGTACGTACTGACTCGTTTCGGAGCTACCATAAATCTTAGGATACTTAGAAAACATCGATAGCTTTAATCGATTCAGAATACTTGTGGCACCTTGTCTACTTGCGGAAGGTCGCCACAACAGCAACCCTGGGAAAAAGCACCTGAAGGTGTAGAAGTTGAGGATATATTTGTGAGTGAGTAGTAAAGTAACAAACGTGAGTTCATTCAGTGAACACACTCAAGTTGGTCACGTTTGTTAGAGCATCGCCCATGGGAAACCCTAGTGGAAACCTAGAGGAAACCAACCCTACAGGGAATATCCCGATCTTTCTTCAAGAGCTGGGGCAAGATATTGTGGGAGTTTCAGTGTGATACAAATACCGCAAAACTTGGTATCTCTCCCAAGGTGCCGGATACAATTTGATACACGACATTATGAGCTAGGTAAGGTATGCTCTTTGTAGATATGTGCGCCTAGTACTTACGGTTCATATAAGTGGGTCGTTCTCAATCGTCCCGCATTGGAGTAAACATGGCAGGTGACAGTGGCGGAGTAGATACGCTTCAGGCCTCCCCAGAGACCCGTGCTCAGTAATGGGACGCAATAAGCAGCCAGTTGAGTGAATATCCAAAAATTTAAAATGTTTCCATAAGACTATGTGATCCTGGTACTTTTGTCCCATTTTTTTAGTATGATGCTCAAAATACACTTTCACAATCACTGTGCGATTTGTCCAAGTGTCACGTACGGCTGTCTTTAATGTCTCAGCGCAGCTGACTTTTAATACTAAGCCATATTGTATGAGCTTAAAGCATCAAAGGTACAGGTACTGACGCACCCTAACGGGTGTCATACCTGTCAGTACCTGTGATGCTCTAAGCATATGAGACACCGACCGAAACTGTATGGACTGCAATTCCATACGTCGTGGTAAACCTCAATAATTTTATGTATTACTAATAGATGAGGATGACGAGGAGGATGACAGTTTTGTGTTTCGTTGTAGATAACAAGTAAGATTACTGTGCTTTGTTGATACAAAACTTAATCTTGAGGTTCAGTCCGGCGTTGAATGGGAGTCTATTTGAATTTTGCTTTTATCTACTCGGCATCCAGGGAAGAAACCTTGTTAACTTTTTACTGGAGCATTCACGGAGAACTTACTGAAAGGCAGCCAGTTACATCACTGTAGGATGCCAACAAAAACTAGATGGGTGGCGATTCCTCTATACTTCACTGAAATTCTTAATAGCCTGAGGGATCTCAAGGTAAATAAATAATCTTGAGTACGGTTCGAAGATTGCTGGATGACAATTCTAGATAAAGCTTAACTATAGAGGTTTGTTCAAAGGTTGGATAGGTATCTATCTAAGTTTTACATCTACAGTCTAGGAAGAAACCCTTCCTTGTTAACTTTATACATCAAGTCAAGGAACACTCACTGAAAGGCGGCCAGTTGCACCACTGATCATCTCCAGGCGGGACGTCAGGTGGAGTTGGAAACGCGCTGCAGTTCTGATGCAGCACGCTCTTCACCACCGATATAGGCTTCCTCGTCAGGTGGTACGTCATGTATGTGAAGTAAGTGAGCACTAGCACACTTGCTTGGTACCTGTGAATAAACATTTTTAGATGTAGACAAGTTGATATAACTTTCATAGAATGGAGGAACACTGCTGCGCAAGCAGTGTATTTCAGTGGAAATATGCAGTTACCTGCTAGACTTGTATAAAGTGGTCGTCAGACTCTGGAGTAGCAGTAAAACTTTGTCCATAGGCTTCAACAGCTACTTAATAGAATGTGGCTCATCTATTACTTCATTGTCAAGAAAAAGGAGTGAAGTAAGAGCAGTTGCAACTAGGAGTATGATGGGCTGTCCGTCGCATATTACAGATGTGGTTCTGTGCTTCAGATGGTTTTGTTAAGCTATGTCTGCTGCTGTTGTAAATACATCAGTGCAATCTTTGGAAGCATTATTGGCCATGAAAAACATCTGATAGGAGGACAAGGTCATTATCCCATATCTTCACGAAATCAATTTGGAATTGTAAAAAGAAGGTATCAGGCATTTTCCAGTTATGTATAACAACCCATGCCCACTATTAGGATGCATGAATTCCAGCAACCATTCTTCCTAAAGCCCCAATTTAGGCTGTAATTTTTTATGATGTATACAACCAAGGAAGACAGAGGTCCTTAAAGTAAGGAAAGAAAGTGTGTTTGTAAATAAAATGACATGTGGGATGAATTTAAATTAAAAACTCGGACAATCAAAGTCGCCAGTATTTACTGTATAGTCCTACATTTAGTCTTAAATCAACTTTCAAGATTGTATATGTATTATTACAATAGATATGAGGGTAAGATGGTTGTCTCATAGTAAATACTGCTGCAACAATGACAGACAAAGCTGCAGACCTCCTTTCACTCTGACATCTTTTATCTATGGACTAAAACTAAACACACAAAAATTGCCTCACAGTTGCTTGTTTAGGTAGTTACATCACTCCATATAAAGGTAAGTATGATAACAATACTACATTCAGTTTTAATGGTTTGATATGCTGATATAATTATGAGTCATTAAGCAGGCATAAAGTAATATATTTGCATTTGAAAATGTTTTCACATTTATTGTATTTTTCACTAAGATAGTATTTTTCTTTCCTGTTTTTTTTTTTTGCTGTTTTATAAATAAATCCAGAAACAAATTACTGCTAACGTGTGCTGAGGCAAACATACAATAACGCTTCACACGCTTTACACTCGTAGTCCCACAGAAACACAAACACCCAGACCTTTAACAGAGGTCCTGACAGAAATTTAAACTCATCATTTAAATTTCTGTTTCGCCGGGAATCGAACCCGGGACCCTTGAATTGGCAGACTGGCATGGTCACCATTGCGCCACGAGGGTCGTCACAATGCTGAAATGTGTTCCACTACTGTTAGCCTTCTTTACAAAGTTTAAGTTGCTCAGCAACCAATGGAGAGTTATGCTTGGTGTTTGCAGGTATAACATGACAGATAAGACAGGATCATAATGATATAGTCATTGACATAGCCTTAAAAGGTTGCAAAATAAAAGGCATTTCACTGGCTACATTATAAGGAAGAACAACAACTGATGAGTTAGAAATATTAGTTAATAGCATGTAAGAGATAAAACACATACTTGATAATAAATCAATAATGTTTAAATTGAAATACAATTCAACCATTTAAATAGTTATCAATAATCTAATCTCTTCCGTGTTCTGTAAAGTTTAACATGAATATTACATTAACAAAGCTTTAAATTGTAGGGATAAATTGGGATTAATATTTCAAAGACAAAGAATTTATTTGCACAAATATGGGTGTTTACAAAAAGTGTTCGCCATATTTACCTTCATGAGGTATGCAAATATTATTTTATTACTGCCATTTAGGCCTTAGGTGATCATCTACCTAAGGCCTAAATGGCTCTCAATTCCAAGAGGACCAGCTGTTTTGCATACAACAGCGATCTACCAGACACAAACATAATTTAGACCAGTGACCAATTTTTTTATGGAGGGCAAAGCCAGTTCTTTACAGTTCCGCCCATTGCTACTGTAATATCATGTACATTAGATATTCTAAGTAAACAATGAAATACCTTGTGTATTTAACTAATCTAAACTCACAAAACTTTTTGCATTTCTTTTGTAAGGTGCACAATGAAAGATAATTGAATAAGTGTTGTGCATGGCATAAAAAGTTGTAATATCCCCCGCAAAGGCAAACCACATGCACACAAAGATGTTCTATTAACATTAAATAACAGAAAAATCTATTAAAACTATGGCCTAGATTCTGTTCAATTTTATTCATTCCTATGCATTTTAAAAAGGCTTAGTACAACATAATTATGTATAATGACTCACCATCGCAGTCGGTTTATCTGCATTCGAGGACAAAACCAACCGCTCAGCTTCTGTACCAGCTGTATCCCGCACGGTGCGTCCCGGCTCACCCCACTCATTTTAAAGAGTTTTAAACACTTTCCTCTCATAAAAATGTTTGAACACTACCCTAAACTCCCCAAACCTATCAACCACACGCTCTCAGTATCAATACAGACATTGTTTTGTAATAAAACTCCTTTGTTTATAACATTTTACGGTTGATTATACTTCTCTGAATCAAGTCGTGATATTTTCTTAAATATTTTTGGCACCTAGTCAAAATGGTATTCAGAACAATCTTTGGTCAATTGTAAATCGTATTTGCTGAAGTTTTCTTTTATTATTGTTCGTTGAGATTCTTTATTTTAGAAATAATTTCTTCGTCCAATACAACGACCGTCGCGAACTGACACGTCCCACTTACTACTAAATGTCAATGTCAATTGTCAAATTAAATCAAACAGCCACTTCATGACAGCGCGCATCTTTTTTAGGTGAAAGGTCTTGCGTGTATTGCGCAATCTGCCATTTAAGTTCAACTGGTCAATTATCGTTTGTTGTAAGAAATGTGCAAATTATTTTACAATTATATCTTTTTTTCTTTGTAATAAAGCCATTATTGAACAATACGCAGATATCTGCTTTTCGTGTTAAAATGTCTGATATACATACTATGAAACGTTATAACATGGCGTTAAGATTTTAAATCCAGACTTTCATGATTTTTTTTTTTATATTTTGTCGAAAGATATGTTTATATGACACCTGCATCCCACAAGAGAACAGAACTGTTTGGACCATTTTATGCTTAAATTTAATAAATCTAAACATACAGCTCACGTCGGTATTTTAAACACTTCAGTGACTGATCATTGCACCATATTATTAAGCCTATCTAAGGTAAAGCGTATATATTCTTGTAAAAAAACATACGAAATAACTGACTATGAACGAGCATATACTTTACTACTCGAAAAGAACATCTCTAAACTATTGTTAAGTCAAGACCCGGATTTTATAGTAGAGCAATTAATTACACAAATAACTGATTCACTCACAGCAAGTAAAATAACTAAAATAATACCAAAATCAAAACGTTCCCTAAAACCTTGGATTACACCCGGTATTATGCGTTGCATAAGAAACAGAAATAAGATGCAGATGAAACTTAAATCTGATCCTCATAACGACATATTAAAAATCACGTATAAAAGATATCGCAACTTTTGTAATAAATTATTAAAGAAACTGAAACGTAAATATGAATCAGATAATTTAGCCAAATCAGTTAATAACCCTAGAGCTCTTTGGAAAACAATTAAAACTATAACACACATTAAACAAAGAAAGTCATCAAATAATGATCTGTTAAACATAAAGCCTACTCCCAGTGAATCCTCTGAGTACGTGAATGGATATTTTGCAAATGTAGGCCAAAAACTTGCAGGAAACATTGCAACTAACATTAATCTGCCTACTCAAATTCAAAATGAATCTGATTCCACAAAGATACCACACCTATCTTCATTTGTTTTACTGGATACAGACCCACAGGAAGTTGATAACATTATTACGAGTCTAAAGTCGGGGAGTGCACCCGGGTACGACAATATCCCAACTGTGTTCCTCAAGAAAGCCAAACCTATATTATCACCTATAATAAGTCATTTAACAAATATGTCCTTTAAAGAGGGCACATTTCCTAGTCTACTCAAAATGTCGATTGTTACCCCTGTGTACAAGAGTGGCGAGAAAGACGATCTTAACAATTACAGACCAATATCTGTACTTACATCGATTTCAAAAATTATTGAAAAAATAATTAATAACCGACTAACAAACTATTTAACTAAATTCAAAATCATATCTAACTCTTAATTTGGCTTTAGACATGGATTATCAACGGAAGATGCTATTTTGGCTCTTACGTCTAGAGTGACCGAACTTCTAGACCAAGGAAAGAAATGCTTAACTGTGTTTCTTGACATTAAAAAAGCCTTTGATACCGTATCGCATCCCATTCTTATACAAAAGCTTGAATGTATAGGCATCAGAGGAGAACCTCTTAATTTATTTAAAAGCTATCTATATGGGAGGAAACAAAAGGTTAAGATAGGAGATTATGTAAGTGGTGATTCGGAGGTTTCGTTTGGCGTGCCACAGGGCAGCGTCCTTGGTCCTACGCTATTTTTGATTTACATCAATGCCCTAACAAACCTAAAAATAGACGGAGGACAAATTTTTTCATATGCTGATGATACAGCCATTGTGTTTTCGGGTTCCTCCTGGGACTCAGTGCACAAAACTGCTGAATCTGGTTTGAGTAAAGTATCTTCATGGTTAACATCTAATCTCCTAACACTAAATATTACAAAAACAAATTATATATGTTTTAGCATCAGTAAACGTACCGAACCACAGAAAGACTATGCACTGAAAATACATCAATGTAATAATATGAACCTTACAAATTGTAGATGCAAAGAAATTAATAGAGTCTGCAATATTAAATATTTAGGTGTGGTAATCGATAGCAGACTATCTTGGCATGCTCAAATAGACTCTGTCAATGAAAGAATTCGGAAATTAATATGGATCTTCAAAATTCTTCGGCACGTAACTACACGTAAATTACTTAACCAAATTTATATCTCCCTCGCACAGTCAGTTCTCACGTATTGTATTCCTATATGGGGAGGGTCCACTAAAACAAAATTTTTGGCACTAGAAAGAGGTCAACGTTGTTTATTGAAGGTCATGCATTTTAAACCATTTAGATTTCCAACTGAAGATCTGTATGCACAACAGCAATTACTAACTGTGCGAAAACTGTATATTTTACAAACTATTCTAAGGAGACATAAAACGCTAGAACTTGATACCACTGTTATAAACAGGAGGAGGAAATATAAGGTTGCTAATGTACACCACACTAAAACTAAATTTGCTAAGAGACAATATCTAACACAATCATCTTTTTTATACAACAAAATAAACAAAGAGCTCGAAATCTACAAATTATTGACAATAAAGTGTAAGGAAAAAGTCCTAAATTGGATTAAACAATTAAATTATGACGAAACTGAATCTCTGTTATCTCAAATTTCATAACACATTAACACACACACACACACACACACACACACACACACACTCACACACACACACACACTCTCACACACACACACACACTCACACACACACACACACACATTAAATGTAATATAATAATCATTGTAAAATAAAATAAAATATCGTATCTTTTTATTTTTTATATATGTACATATTCTAATGTACATATTTATAAGTACATATTATCAAATTTATCACTGTATGTATTGATTGATACTCTTGTTAGAGATATGGAAGAGCGGAGCCTCCTGACACAGGCATTTTTTAAATGCCTACTAGGATGGCACCGACATCTGAATAGATAAATCAATAAATGTATTCAAAAGAACTGTATAAAAAAATGTATTGTGTTAAATGTATGTTTTTTGTCACTAATAAAATCTTTGAAAAATCTTTGAAAATATGACGCTTTATCAGTCAATGATAAAATAATATACGTGATATTAATCACTTTTACTCGTAAACTTAGTATAAAGATAAAATTCACGTTACAGAACTACTATAATGTTCACTCAATGGCACCGTATCCCTACTATAATATTATAAATTCGAAAGTAACTCTGTCTGCTGCGCTTTCCCGCTTAAACCACTGAACCAATTTTAATGAAATTTGGAACACAGATAGAGTGGACCTTGGGAAAGGACATAGAATGGGTTTTTATCCTACGGGAACCTATAAAACGGGTCCACGCGGGCGAAGCCGCTGGCAGAAGGCTAGTTCATAATAAACATATTTCTATTTCGTCATTTTTCAATAAAAACAAAAGACTATAAATACAGACCTTTTCTTAGACTAAGAATAATGTACTTACGTACCTTTTAGTCTTAGTGCATCAAGGTATTGACAGGTATGACACTCTTATCAGTCAGTCAAGAGCAACACAATCCAAACTACTTGTTAACTGCTGGCACAATACAAAGAACATTCTGCTGGTGTCACTATAACATTAACCTTTAATACTCTGAATTGTAAGAATAGGTACTGAAAATTATTTTATAATTTTAGCTAGATGCAATTTGGATGTTATGAAAAGCTTTTGGCAATTTATACAAAAATAAAAAAAGATTTTTGGGACACATGTGTCCCATTGATCCGTGTGGAATACTTTTACGTGTAGTCGCTGATCTTTTTGCGCCGAAATATACAATTACCATGAAAATAAATCTAAATTACTTAAATACAAATAGTTACATGTATGTTTGCCTGGCTATTTATCTGTATGTTCCGCTTTTACGAAAAAAGACTGAACCTATTTTAATAAAATTTGAAAAAATGACAGTTCGAGACCCGGGTACGGACATAGGCTACATTATACCGCGCGAATCATTCCCACGGGAAATTCGATTTAGTACCGGCAAAATTGCAAAACAGAATTCGTATTTAAGTTAATGGTGTATGACTATGAGTAGAATTGTTACTGGAATGGGGATGGATTGATTCCCTGGAAGGGACATAACGTAATTTTTACTGTGTAATCCGTGTATCCCTTTAAGCTGTAAGATTTAATGATCTTATGACAATACAGTACAAAAATACTTTATTGCACACCAGATTTTGTACAATGAGAAACATTAAATTTACTTAGTGTATGCAATAGGCATTGTTGACAATGTTCCTTTCTAACGCCCGTTGAGACCGCGGTTCGCAACAAACTTCTTTATTTTGTTCTTGGGACGTATGTGTCCCCAGTGGTCCTCAAAGGGTTAATAAAAATTAATTTCACACGTAGTTGGGTACTAATAAAGCGTACCACGCCGCAGTATTAATTTCTAATATGAAGGTTTAGCTAATGAATTCAATCAAAAATCAGACAAATTTGATTACTCTGCCACTTTTGTACAATGTATTTTATTGTAAGTTTTATGACATTTTACGCATATTGAAAAAATTGTCCACAATTGAGTGTGAGATGGGTGACACCTAGTGGCAAATTTCATTCGTGTTTTCGTGCTTCGGAGGGCTCGTAAACCTGTGTTTGGTCCCGTTTGTTATAGATGACGGAGGCCTTATGAGCGGTTTGAAAACTTCGAATCAAAATTAGAATAATTATTCTTAGTTTGAAAACATACTTTCGAAGGCGGGTTGGCCACTAACCCGTATCTTCACCAACCCCTATTGGAGCAGCGTGGATGAGTAAGTTCCAGGCCTCCCTAATAATTGTGAAAAGCCTGTACTGAATAGAAAGACGCAAAACTCTAGCAGAAAAATAGGATAAAGTTAACCCAGAAAAGAAGACGAGAATGAAGGTTGTCCATAATTGCTTTTCCAGAATTATGGAATGTTGGTTATTCCAATCACTATAGCCATCGCATCATTCAGTCTCAGACGGCCTGGCTGGCTCGACAAGCTGGTTGCATACCATAAAAATAAGCTTTTCGAAGATTTCCAGAAACTACCCCCCATTCAAATCAAAGGTTTGTTCTGATTAAATCAATTAGGTAAATTCAAAATTGTAAAAGGGTCTAAAAACCTTGGCTTTGATGCTTTGCTTTATAAATAAATAAATAACGCTTTACACTCATAGCCCCACAGTAGGGTAAATATACCCTGGCTTTACATTATTTAATACCTTTTTTAATATTGTTATTCGGGGAAAAGGTCTAATTACCGGCCAGACTACCATGAGGCGAACATCAGCCTCCGAAAATGACAGCGCAACTGCATACGACTTAAGGGAGTACTGGGCTTTTTATTTGAATTTTTTTTTTGTTAGTCTTTCCTGAGGTCTCATGCAGTTGCACTGCTACTCCGAAGGCTTGCTTGAGGTGGTGTGGTCCATGGGCTGCTGAAACCATTTAACACCGCATGAACTGCATCGTCTGTTCCATTACAATTAACATCCATACTTAATATTAAAATTATAAGTTCGAAAGTAACTGTCTGACTATTACGCTTTCACGCTTAGACTACGGAACCAATTTTAATGAAATTTGGAACACAGATAGTGTGGACCTTGGGTAAGGACATAGAAATCGGACTCTTTTCCAATATCTTTGGGTAAGGACATATGATGATTTTTATCCTACCAGAACCTATAACACGCGGGCGAAACCGCTAGCGGAAGGCTAATAATAAATAAATGAGGGTTGCGAATTAAACTTGTTTCAAACTACTAATATACAAAATTATCTTTGTTTACATCTTTATTCTTGTACAATACCTCAGAGATCTTTGACCTCTCAATTTTATGACCACCATTTATATTATAGCAACCATCCAACCCGCTCCACCGGGGTACGTGGACTCAAAGGAATGGAACTTCGAGTCAGTCTTACGTCTACTAACGCTTATAAGAGAAAGCGAGACAGCACGACCTGTACGCCGAGCGCTGGGAAAAATGCTGAACTATCGGCGCATGGGTTATCAGGAGAGCGTCAAACTCTTTCCTAGTTTGGCTAAGGTGAGTACCTACGATACAGTAGAACCGTAGCTAGGTGGTGTCTTCCATGTGCGATGCCCCAAAGGGTCTCATCTTTGGAGAGCAATGTAGCTCTCTCCTTCACCCTTCGTGTTTTGGTTCTTTGCGATCAGAGGTCCTTGTACACCTGTGTCCGAAACTTCGTGAATTATTGGGCCTCAGCTTTGGATATAATTGAAGAAATTCTATCAATATTATTCATTCAATAGCTTACCTACTGTTAATTGTCATCAATGACTACGCTAACCTTTCGTGAAATAAAAACGATTTCATTATGCAAAAAAATAAAAATGATTCCGAAAATGTTAGAACTTACAGACGGATGAGTATAGGGTAAACCCTCAGGACCGTAGCTAGGCGGTGTCCTCCATGCGCGATGCCCCAAACGAGCATATCTTGAGAGAGCGATGTAGCTCCTCACGTGTTTGAGTCGTTACGATCAGGGGGAGATACTGTTTTCTTATTTGGCTGGCGCAGTGACGTGAGTATTGGCCTCCGATAAGAGAAATTAGTAGCCACTCTTTTCGACCCTGTGCAGTCTCTCACCAGAATTTGACCCCAAGCTAACATAGGTCGTCTTCCACTCCGTCTTTCCAGCGTTATTTAGGACTACCGACTGGCTGCCGGCCAGGGACTGAAGGACAATAGTGGCTTGAGTGGCAGCTACTAGCGCTACTTCACTTAAATTGAATTATTTGCATCAGGATTAATGGAAGTGCGCATGGCCCGGCGATTAGCGTAGAATGCAAACGATCTATGCAACTAAGCAAAACGGGCGCGGTCGGGTGTGAGATGGGTGACCGCTAGTGGCAAAAAAATTCTTGTGCGTTTCCGTGCTTCGGAGGGCACGTTAAGCCGTCGGTCCCGGTTGTTGTCGAAAGATAACAGCAGTGGGACGCAAAAAGGGTTGCATCCAGCCTAAGGATTACTGGGACGGAGCAGCCACTTTAAAGGCTCAGGAAAAAGTGATATGTTTGTTGAAATCCTTGAATTAATGTGCTTTGTCTTAGAAAAGCAGAAAAATGACTTTGAGTCATTGCTATTCCTTCTAGAATTTATAGATTTCTTCAATCCAGGAAAGAGCGGTACCACATTTATACTCTCTTTTCACAGGAGGAACCCCATGACTTCTACTATGACGTAGATTCCGGCGAGTACTACGGAGACCTGGTAACCGAACCAGCCTTCCCAGGCGACGACCCCATCGTCGTGGTGTCCAACCCGGTGGAGGCGCGGCTGCCTAGCGCCATGATCAGCGTTAGTTTGCTGCGGTGAGGACTCTTTTTAAATGAACTCGCGTCCTACTGCTCGACACGCCCTATAATTGAAGACTCCTGGAACTGGAGCTTCAGTCTGCACCAATGTAGGTTGGTGGAGATGCAGGCCACGTATTTGGAACCCGCTGTCAGATGTTTTCAAAACGCCCGTAAGGCCTCCGACAATGCTTAACCACTGCTATCATTGATAATAACAGAAACCGACGTGTTTACATCACCCATCTCACACCTGACCGCGCCCGTTTTGCTTGCGCGAGGAGTATCGAATACTATCGAATCTAGTGCAATAGTAAATACCTTACATACATTACATAATTAAATTTATTTATTTTCAGCGAGATTCTCGAGGCCAGAGCTATGGAAGCGAGGAGAATGCCAACAACGCCTGGTAAAAAGTAAGTCTGTTTCAACATTTCTTCACATAATCTAGCTAGGGGATGACAGAGATAGCTAGCACATCTAAATCAAATTTTGAGTAACTTAAAAATCTTGCATGTTATTTACATTTTGAGTAAAACGGCACTAATAACGGAGGCTGTCAGTGTTCTCGCAACAGTAAATTAGTTAACTAAGATAGTGAGTGTGTGAATGACTAATTTAATGTAATGTTAAAATAATTATATTAATGACATTTATTACTATCAATACAGCAGTTGGAAACCAAGAGCTAATTCTACAACTGACGCTTCGGCCAAAAATGTTACCACAACTGCTGCAGGAGGAAGTAAGTTTTAAATGGTTATCTTTGGCAAGTACACGTTCAACGAAAAATCTATGTATTAACATGGTATTATAACATGAGTGAGTTCAATCATATTATGAAAGCTTGGAGCATCAAGGTACGACAGGTATGACACCCGCTGGACCCAGTCAGTCAGTAACTTTGATGCTCTAAGTATGAAAGTGCTGGATGTGCATATTATTTCAAAAAATATTTTATCATATATGTAATTAATTCACTATTCATGAATGATATTTACATAGCTTATTGCTTTTTCGAACTCCACAGAAACAGGTAGCGGCAGCACCATGGATTCAGCAATGACAGGTCTGTACGCTCAGAAACGATTTCAATCAAACTCTTCAATTTAATAATATTAGGTTTACAACTGAGGTTTATAATAATATATTTATGTGCATTTATATAACGCTATATTTTTTCAGGTTCCCCAGGTAGCGACAGCACCGTGGACCCAGCTGGAACAAAAGTAACATCCGGTCTGTACGCTCGTTTGTTTTATTTTAACTGCTGTGGTGAAGTGGCATGGTTTGACCTGGGAAATACCATCTGTACAGTACTGTTCACCTGTTTCTGCCACTATGTAAGCAGTTCTATTGTGTTTCGGCACATGAGTAGATAAACGGGTTTCGGTGGAAAAGTGCTGTTGCCGACCAGATTTACATAACGCGACCATCAGTCTCTGGAGTCTGCTACTCACAGGCTTACTTGAGTTTGTGTCAGTTGTGTTAAGATGTCAACCAGATGAAGGGACTATGCAACAAATACCTACTCATGTGTTATGTATTCCACCAGTCCACCTTAAAAAAATAAAAACATACAAATGGACTTTGCCACCATGGCTCGACATTTATGAATTTCATGTTTTTTTTCCCTTTAGAGTACCTACCTAATTTCTATTGTTTTCATATTCTGTAGGTAGTGAAAGCAGCAAGGACACAGCAGCAGATACAACAACCATTGCTTCTAAATAAAATTTAATAAAAATATAAAAATGAAATAAAATGCTGTTTTTTTTAGTAAAGAAAAATGCAATTTCAGCACTACTTTTTACAGAATAGCGAAAAATACGTTAACTTGAAAAAATTCAAATTTCTTAAAAGGGCAGAAATTCCAAAGAAAACATGAGGAATGGTAGAAATGCATGAAATTATCAGCGTTATCTGATGTATTTTATTTTCCTTTGCGGGCCCAGCTCGTCGCACGCACACTCCTTCACGTCTGTGCCCTAGACAAATTCCTCATATTAAAACAAAGTAGGTATGAGACTAAGAGAAATGAAAATAGTGCTCCCAGTTTTAGTTCTAGTATAGTAACTGTTTGAAAGTCCGAAGCGAATGAGTTAGATGGCACAACGAGGAATTTATCTTTGCCTTATTGAAGTGTCAAAAGTATCTTGACAATTGACATTTTTTATAGAATGGCGGGAAGATAAATTAATTGAATTTTATTGGGGGTTTTTGCGGGAAGTCGAAAAAGACGTAGGTACTCGTTTTATTTTCATTTTCTTTGTGTATTTTTGTGTCATATCGGATAAATTGATGGCACTTTATCCGATATAGGTTAATTGCAGTGCACGAGTGTAGTGAAATAAAAAAACAACAGTGCGAAATGTAGTTATTACATTATTCTTCGTCTGGGAATGCATATAGACCAATAAGTAGTACATTATTCTTAGTCTAAGGCGAAATGTTTATTGGCATAAGAATAAATTATTTATTCATATGCCATTGGTCTCGTTCTGGTAAAGAAGCCATCGCTTTACTTTTTTTTCTTTACGTATGGCATCTAGGTCTTTTGATCATTTTGCCAAATTCTACGTATTCGTTCGTACTTGGATGAGATGACGTACGACCTCTTACGGTCGTATGCATACATAGCAGCAGCGTCTAGTTGTGTGTAAAAAAATCGGTTGTCTGTAAAGTTGGTTTACTGAAGATAGTTGAACGTGACAACGTCATAAGAAAATACTGATGGAATCTTATACTAAGAATAATGTACTTACGTATTAGATGGAATGGTTGCATACTTGACGAAAACATGTAAACTTGTAAATGTATTATTGTATAGCAGCCGTCCACGCGGACGCATTGCTCATTCAAGTAGAAGAGATACAGTGGTCGAACGCTGCCGAACGCGGAGGCCGATTGTGCCTCTGTGTCGCTCGTTCCGCGTTCTCGCTTGCACTTCAAACCTTAAACGGAACGCTTCACAGCGAGGTAACGCCGCATGAGTCATGTTTTTTCGTGCGTGAAGCCGGCTCCATCGAATTATAAGACGTTGTCACGTCAAAAATCGTACAACAGTGCAGTGACATCGTAACCAACATAATAACATATTATTACGAGTATGTACTTTACTTTTGTAGTAAACCAACGTTGTGATTAGGGTTTAGGGTCAAGGTTATCAATGAAACAAGTGTAACTCGCAACATTTAATGAATTAAGTGGAGGGCAGCGCGGGCGGCCAGCGCAGGGTGACGGCGGCCACGTCCAGCGCCAGCAGCGCGGCGCGGGCCGCTAGGGGCGCGGCCAGCGCGGGCGCCGTGCGGCCCAGCTCGCCGCACGCCCACTCCTTCACGTACGTGCCCGCCGTCGTCGTCACCACTATGCGGAACAGGTGCTGGTGCTCTGCGTCACAAACAATTATCAATAATAATAAATATGTAAGTAACTGTTTATATCACAAAAATGTACTACTTTTTTTTGCATGCTGTGACTACCTGTAATTGGAATTATATGTACCTAGCTATCTAATTTTAAGATTATAACAATGTTACGAATGTACAACATATAATTCTGTTGGTAGTCCTAAATAAATAAATAAATAAAATAATCTCTACTACGTTTTGGCGGGAAGTCGAAAAATACATATTGTGCTCTTGTTTTATTTTCATTTTCTTGGTGTATTTTTGAGTTATATCGGATAAAATTGATGGCATTTTGTTTCATATAGGTTAATTACAGTGCACGAGTGAAATAGAATAACAGTGCTAAAATATGTTTTTTCTGCTTGCCTCCAAAATTTCATCTGACACGTTCTAGTAAAGTAGCCATCTCTTTACTTGAATGTTGGACTGACTAGACTGACTGATTACTGACGACTTACTTACTGACTTTGTTATAACTTCGTCCAGTTTCATTGAAACTGGCAAAAAAATGATGCAAAAATAATACTTGACACTGGCAGTATGCACAGAGTTTGCGAAAAAAATCTCTACTAATATTATAAATCCGAAAGTAGCTCTGTCTGTCTATCTGCTACGCTTTCCCGCTTGAACTACTTAACCAATTTTAATGAAATTTGGAACACAGATAGAGTAGACTTTAGGAAAGGTCACAGGATGGTTTTTATCCTACAGGAACCTATAAAACGGGTCCACGCGAGTGAAGCCGCTGGCGGAAGGCTAGTAATAAATAAACGTTACACACTCATAGCCCCACAGTAAGGTAATTTATACCCTGTGTCGTGGGTACCATGGACACACACAAAGACAGGAACACAAACACCCAGACTGAAAACAGAAATTTAAACTCATCATTCAAATTTCTGTTTCCCCGGGAATCGAACCCAGGACCCCTCGATTGACAGTCCGGTATGGTAACCATTACGCCAAACAATTCACAATTGCTTCAATTAGTCACTAAACACAGAAGACCTAATCCGAAAGCCATTGCAAGTAGATAATTAGATAACATTACAATGGACAAAAACAAATTACAATTACATGACAACCTATGTGGCACAACGGTTACCATACTGGACTGCCGATTTGAGGGTCCATGGATCAATTCCCGGCGAAACAGAAATTTGAATGGTAAGTTTAATTCTTGTTTTCGGTCTGGGTGTTTGTATTTCTGTCTTTGTATGTGTCCATGGCACAGGATATATCTCTTAATTGTGGGACTATCAGCGTGCAACATTTTTTTTTTCAAACACAAATAACACTACACCACACACCAGCACACCAGGATTCCCTATGTCGCAAGTACCATAGACAAAAAAACATGCACATAAACGCCCAAACCAAGAAAAGAAATTGAAAATGATTTCTGATAAAAACATGTTCTGCCTACCCAACAATAGAACACCTGTGACCCATGACCCACAGGATCTTATGCGTTTTTCTGTCACCTGTTGTTAACTGTTGGGCCAGGTTGCTAAACAGATAACAGCTTACATGAGCTAAGGTTACATGAACAATTTCAAAACATCTGACAGCAAGTTGTCCACTAACCCTAATCTCCACCAACAGCATGGAGCAGTGTGGTTAAGTGAGCCACGCAATAATGGAGAGAGACCCATGCTTGAAAAAAAAAATTGCAACCACCAATTATTTAAAACAACTAACTGACCCCGTAAACTCCTTACCACAGTTAAATGCGGGCCACCCTTATCAATTAGGGGGACGAAAAATAGATAACAATCTATTCTCAGACCTGCCAAGTGTGAGTAAAATTTCATCAAAATCGGTTCAGCCATTTCGGAGGAGTATGGAAACAAACACTGAGATCGTCTCACTCATTTATATATACATATATAGATTTACCTGGAACTTCATAAGCATTTAGCTCAAGTATACCCCTAGTTCTCGTCAACAGAGGTCGCCTGTGCAGCACCCTTATGGGGGTCTTCTGAGTGATTTTAATCTTTATCGGATCTCCCTCTGGTGTGTTGCGGAACTCATTTATCCTTTGCAGGTCTTCTTTTGTTACTCTGATTGGAGCATCTGGAGACACCTGGGATGAGGCAATATTTATATTTTAGATCAATATTATTCAATCTAACAGCGAACTTTTTATCTTACAGCCGCAAGTTTGTTATGGTTGAGTGTATGCAGTTACAAAACCGGCCTTGAACTATCAAATCAATTAAGATACTTTTAATGAGCTTTGAAAACATGACATCTTCATACATTTCGTATAAGAAAATGGATTTTAATTGGTATAAGCAAAAAAGTAAAAATCATGTATGTAAATGAATTAACACAGCTTTCCAAGCGTAGTACCTTTTAAAGGTATGCATTTTGATGTATTTTTTGTGAATAGTGTCCAAGACCCTATTGTATGTGTGTGTGTTGCCCCATAAGCTGTTAATCTGTCACACGTTACTATAGTAACCTACTGGTAACTACAGTAACTGATGACTTATTTAGTTGTCACTAACTTCTTAGGTAACATGATGACAGTAAAAATTACTGAATTAAGAGACTGACAGTTTGTAATAAATGGTTTACCAATTCGTGAAATACTGCACGCTTTAACTGAGAAAGTGTTGCTTCTTTATCATTTGTTATATTTTTATTGTTTGTTGAGGTAATTTCTTATCTTTTTACATACACAATTTTTTTGACGTGATAACGTCTTTAAAATCGTTTTAGTCGGGTGACATGTTCAGAAACTTGTGTCACACCAAAACCTCACGAGCGCGATCGCAGGTATAACGAGAGAGAGACGGACCGATCTCCCGTCTCATCTCGAGCGCTGCCAGTCATTCCGTGAAACTTGTCAAGCGGAATCCTCACGAGCGGAGGCTGGCATAGCGTTCGAGTGAGTGGACCGATCTTCCGTTTCTCTCACTCTAGCGGCATACAAACGAATGTAGATTTTCTCGTGCGGACGTTATCACGTAAACATCTCGATCGTAAACCTACTTTACAAACAATTTGCCGTTTTTTTTTATTCAAAATTATGTATGTAATATGCACTTACATCATCATACTTAGAGTGAGTTAGTTTTATACATATTGCTTCATAAGTTTTGCTTTTTGTTTCTTCTCCCTTCTTCAATTCCGTAAGGTCCTCTCTGAAATCAAAATGGATACAAGTATTATATTAGGTTCACACTAGGACATGGCAGTTGGCTGCAACCCTTTTTGCGTCCCACTGCTGGGCACGGGTCTCTCCCCCTTATTGGGGAGGCCTGGAGCTTACTCCACCACGCTGCTCCAATGCGGGTTGGTGGAGATGCGGGTTAGTGGCCAACCCACTGTCGGATGTTTTCAAACCGCCCATAAGGCCTCCGACAAGGTTTGACGACTGTTATCTATCGACAACAACCGGGACCGACGGCTTAACGTGCCCTCCGAAGCACGGAAACGCGCATGAAATTTTTTGCCACTAGCGGTCACCCATCTCACACCCGACCGCGCCCGTTTGGCTCAGCTGCATAGATCGCTTGCGTTCTACGCTAGCCGCCAGGCCATGCGCGCTTCACTAGGACATACTAAAATGCATATAGCATTCTTCTTGGAGTAACTATGGACAAAAAATGTAAAAAAGTCTGTTTACGGACGATAGTTTGACGTGATAACGTCATAACAAAACAATGAAAACCATTTTAACTTTTCACTTCACTCTATAGACAGTCGACGAACGACACACGCCAAACGCTGCCTCAGCGTAACGAACGTGAGCGTAACGTACAATGAGTCATCCTTTTACGTGCGTGCACCCGGCGTTCATCGATTTATTACATCCTTTACGTCAAAAAAAGAAGATAAAAGCATCTAAATTCACAAAACACGGCTCCTTGGCATGGTACTGTACTATCCAGACCAACAATATAGTACGTCCACAAGAGATACCTCTGTTTTTGTAGCTTAAACTCTCCAAAAAGATGGACTTGAAGAAGACAACGGGATGCAGCTGGATCCAAAGGACGCAGGACCAAATTTTGTAGCATTTGTTAAGGGAGGCCTAAGTCCATCAGTGTCCACTGCAATATGTATGAAATGTTGAATGTATGAGAGGCTGATGGGTGGATGGATTTTTGGCGGCCTTCTGCAACTCATCAAGAGATGGCGCCACAGTTATTCTGAATCACGCTATCGAATTTTTCTGAATATCCGAACATCTAAACAATATAATCTTACCTCTCAATTGGCACCATAGATTTTACAACAACTTCACCACTCTTCTCAATTTCTTCACATGCCCTTGCTAGCTCCTCTGGAGTTAGCTGCCTCCGGGGATCTGTAATCTGGCGAAAAGTGGAAACTTTACTAATTGGGTAGTTGGCTGATATTGAATTAGTTTTCCTACAATCACATAAATTCAAATGAAAATGAATATTGCTTAAAAAACAGCTTTTAAACATTAATGTCTATCCCTTTCTCGCAAAATATTTTTTACTATTATACAGACAAGTGACGTCATAATTAGGTATTGTTTGTCTCTCTTTGTCGAATATTTTAGTTAAAATTAAAACATTCGTTTCTCGTATCTTGCATGTTTTTTAAATAATTTATAAACATATTTTTGTGTGATAATCCTTTAACAAAAAATGCTTCAATTGAACCAACAAGAAAAATTAACGGTGAACAAACTGACACCATCTACATTTTCATGAAAACCTGTGTGTCACCATGGACACAATGCCGGACTGCAATCGGTCCTGGAATCTTAGTGAAGCAAACACTTAAATGAGTTTCTGTTCTCAGGGTGCTGGTGTCCATGGTGCTGGCGTTTATTTATTATTTTTACCTCGATAGCAAAAGGCCTCCCTTCGCCCAAGCAGCGCACATCCACGTCCTCTCGTCCCGCAGCTACAAACTTCAATCTTTGCTCGGCCTCCTCTTGTGTTAATCTGTCGCAATCAACACTGGGACTATAATAATCGGTACCTATTGGTATTTTTTAGTGTTGATGATCATTAGGGCAAAAATGTCAAGTGCGTACAGATCAAATTACCTTCATAAAGTAACAAAAATGTGTGTATAAATTGAAATGCCAATCATTTAAATTATAATCAACTTAAAAACCTAAAAATAAAGTAATTCTTATATCTTAATGAGTCTGATAGTATTTCCTTGATGTTGCAATGGTGCTATATATTGATCTGATTTTTTTATTGGTACCCCCATACAAAAAGTTTGAGGGTTTGAGGCGGAAAAAATTTCATGTTTATGGGAAAAACGAGTAGTCACGCGAGCGTGATCGCGGGCGGTAAGCTGTTAGCCTATATGTCAATGAAAGTCGCATTAAAATCTGCCCAGTAGTTTTTAAGATTAGGCGAATTTCCTGGGTCTAGGGATTTATTTTTTTCTTTAAAAACTACTGGATATTTAGCTTTTTTTTTCGAGCCGACGATTTTAACCCGACATCTCAAGCATCGGAGACCGCTGTCATTACCTGTGGGCCATCGCCGCTCATTTAGCCATAGTGTGGTACTATACTCACTTGTAAATATCAGCAATGGGCTTGAAGATGATCTCCTGCACCGACGACGGTAGAACTCTCCTTCCCTCTAGCACCCAAGGTGTCTGTGGCAGGTTCCTGCTTAGTTTTAAGTACCTACAATGAATATTGAAATGTTTTTGAGGTTTTCGTGTAGGGTACAAGCATAGAGTGACAGCGGACGCTAGCGTGTTGACGGAAATATCGCAGTGTAATATATATTATTGTAATACTCAGCAGGTAAAAATGTCCACTTTTGTAGCGTGTAAAATATGGACATTTTTGCCTGCTAAGTATAGTTTTTATACCACAAATCCGCGACAAAAAAACTGTACTATGCTCTGAGTATTCATGACACTTTCAAAGCTGTGAATCAGTCATAAGACTCATAAGTCACTATAGTTACCATCAGGTGTAGTTACCAGCACGTTACTATAGTTACCAGACACAAACAACTTTACATTTGATAACATATATATTAGTATGTCTTTAAATGAATAGAGGTAGCTTATTGAACCTAAAATCGGTGTTCCTTAAAATGCATTTTCATATAGTGACGGGCTGCGATGTGTGAGCTTTCAGTAATCGATATATAATGACCGATTTTTAATAATATAAACTAAGAAATAAGATTAACTTTTCAAATGTCATATGAGTAAAGTTGACTGCGCTAACATTGTTCGACGAACAGGATTATCCTAATGAAAAAAACGGTCCTAAGTATGACATCACTAGAACTCACCTCCCCGCAAGATAGATAGGGCTGTGCGTGCAAACAACGCTGACGCACTTGGCCGTCGTAGTGGCGAGCGGCAGCCCTCCGCCCGCCTCCACCATTGACGGTAGTGTCACATTTTCGAGCGCCTGTGGGTGAAATAATACGAGTTATTCCGGTTTTTACTCAAATTGACTTTTATTATAAAACAGGGTATTGTATATAGGGTAAAATTAAATGCATTAGTAATAAGCAAGCAGAAAATGTAAGTTTTAGATCAAGAAATGACTAAAATCATATTATAAAATTTAATATTTTTAATCTGTAGTTTTAAGTAAAGTAAATTAAAACAGCCGCCAGGATAACTTCATACGGTCTATTAAAAAACCGGCCAAGTGCGAGTCGGACGAAAACTTCCGTACCATTATCAATAAAAAATCACGTTTATTGTATGGGAGCCCCCTTAAATATTTATTTTATTCTATTTTTTAGTATTTGTTGTTATAGCCGCAACAAAAATACATTATCTGTGAAAATTTCTAATGTCTAGCCATTACGGTTCATGAGATACAGCCTGATGACAGACAGAGGGAAGGACAGTGGGGCTTAGTAATACGATCCCGTTGGCACCCTTAGGGAACGGAACCTGGTCATCGCAACTTTTAAATTTCCTTCAGCAGATACAGTAGTACCCAACAGATATGGCGCGTCGTGAATCTTCGTTCGCGCAGAAAAGAAAGCATGGCTCTGAAGATTAACGAAATAATTCTTAAAACTTACAATCAACCTAAGATCACTACTTTAAGGTTCATAATACACTGCAGCTGTTAGTTCCGTCTCACTCGCAAGTCACGCCCATCCGCACAATTACACTTCGTGCCATTCGATCAGAAATCAGAAGTATGGCGGCTGACTAACATGCCACGCGGCGCGCGCTGACATGGCGGCAGCTGCCGACCAATAGCGGTACAGGAAAAAAGCGCGGTGCGTGGAGCGTGCCGATTGGTCAATAGCATTTCCCGCGCTTTAAAAATTCATCTTTTGCGCAGGTACACCGGTAAGCCATATCAGTTGGGTACTACTGTACCAATATTAGCTCTACTCCTGATGCGCTGATGGCCGCCATGTACAGCAACCATTGAAAATTCATTCATAATTAACATAATAAACTTGTAAACAAAGGAGAGTAAGTCGCCAATAACAGCTATCGCATACGGTGCTAGTCGCCCATTTGTGTTGGTCGGCAACCACACCATGCCAAAGCTCTGTCTTACCTGTTCAACAGAACGTCTCGTAAATTCTGTGGTGTAGCGGCGTCTCTGCTGGCTTCTGGTTTGGAACAGCTTTGGAGAGATAGTTTTTAGAATTTCTAGTTCCTGTAAAATTAGAAATATATCTACTTAATATCAAAAATGCGAAATTTTGGAAGTTTATTGCCCAATCATGCTATAACGGCTGAACATAATTTTGGCATAGAGATAGGCTATAGTCTGGAATAGGTTACTTTTTATTTCTGCAAAATTAACTGTTCCAATGGGATACATTAGTTTATTCATATAATTACTAATCACTCAAGCAAAGCCGGGCCAAATCACTACATTATTTTTTTAAAACTATATTAGAGTTACATGACAAAACTAACTTAACATTATTTTAATATTAATATTCCTGGATACTCAATATTAGGACTCAATATTAGAGTTACATGTATAATATTCCTGGATGGAGGTATGTTGGCTAACAAGGTAGCCTCACCTCTGTAGCGACCTTCCGCTACTCATCAAGAGATGGCCCCACGGGTATTCCTGAATCACGCTATCGAAGTTTTCTGAATATCCGAGCATATATACAAACTCCGAATTGAGTCAGTTGGAGCGCGGCCGCTCCCCGGGCATGACCACCTCGCCCGGCGGGAGATCTCCCTTTGCCAAACCTCTATAGGTGTGAGACCTATTCAAAGTTATGTGAATGCATATACATGGAAACAATAATTTAACCACTAAAACATAGAGTCACTTGAGGTTCATTGCCCAAAGCACTACTGCTTTGCACTATCAGTAGGGGGCAAGCAGGTGCGGTCCCAGGGGGGGGGGGGATCACAGGGGACATGATCGCCCCCCCAAAATTAATCATTTATGCGTAGTTAGTTAGTTCGTTAAAACTCTTTATTGTTTGTTAATTTACAACACCATAAAAAATAGAAGAGGAAAAAAAACATACACAAAGCTGAAAAAACAATCAACGGGCAGCCTTATCGCTTAAAAGCGATTTCTTCCAGGCAACCCTAACAACCAAATGAACAGTGTATATGAAAATATAGGTAATGGAGTAGCAAGCAACATTAAAAATTTTACAATTCGTAGACCTTAAATATTTTAACACACACATATATGAAATTTTATGGAAAAAAGAAAAAGATGGATTCCCATCCACCTTTTTCTTTTTTCTTCAAGCACAAAAATGTACATCACAGCAGCAAGGTAGATGGAAGGCGAAACAAAACAAGCCAATTTGGGACACCTCTTCCCCCAAATTTCTTAGTGACTCCCCCCAAAATTTCTTGGTGACCCCCCCCCCCAAAATTGAAGGCTGCGACCGCGCCTGCGGGCAAGTTTAAACTCGTTTTTATTGCCAGTGGCACTATTTTTTAAACACAGTAGTCTGACAGGCAAAATTTATCAACAAACCCATTTTGGCACTACTTGTTTGACAGTAGTGTATGATATGCAACATACCTGTAAATCATCTGGATAGTCGTAGTTCAGAGTGATGAGCAGAGGCGAGACAGCTCCGGAATCAAGGACCTTGTTGATGTTAGCTGCCATTCTGGTGGCAAACGACCACTTCCAAGCTTCTTTTAGCGGTGTCACATTATCTAAAAATATGCAAAGTTAGTTAAGATTTCATAAACGCAGTTGTCAACTAGCCCACAATAGGCATGATGACACTATTAAAGAATCAGAGAATAAATGGTTTTACAGAAAAATATATGCTAAAAAGTTCTAAAATATGATCCCGTTTTAATATAAACATTAAGATGAATAAGATTTTCAATAAAATAAAAGTATTAAATACAGCAATCGGCCATGTTATCTAAAACGCCAATTAAAAGGAATGACGTCACGTCTCAGTAAATGTCATCGTGTTTCTTGAAGTTTGACGAGCAAGCCGACGCCATGACACCTTCGAGCGTTTTCGCGCTTAATTCAAATTACATAGCTGAAAATATATTAATTTACGTTAAAACTTAAGTTTATTGCTGAAATAAACTTTTTTTCGAAACTAGGAGACGTGTACCTACAATAAGGAAAGGTATTTAAAAATCTGTCATCATGCCTATTGATGGATTATGGCCTAGTTCCCTAAATCGAAAATTCAATAGAAAAGTTCAATAAAAACGATCTTATGTGAAATGTTGCCAAGACAAGTGTATAGATAGGGCTTACTGTGTGAAAAAGTCAAGCCAAAAGAGCCAAGCTCCTAAATCTACACACTGACTCCCTACTCCCAGCCCTAACTTCAATAATTCTACATCTCATCAAAATCAGTGGTTCAGTGATTTAACTGCATAATCACAAGTAAAATTTACCTGATTAATATATAGAAATGAAGACATAGTTTTTCGTTCATAAAATCATTAAACAATCATTTTATTCATGGACAATTTCTGTTAAGTCTATTATACAATTGATACTTAATGAAGTAACTCCCTTTCCTATGTAATATATTTATTTGCAGTTGAAGTTGGGAGTTTTAACTTTTTAATGATCCATGAAAAAATACTTACTTCCATCAAAACCTGGAAATTTGTCTACTATTCTTAGAACTATAGCTTTTTCTCTCAGTATTATTGCTATGGGTGAAGACAGACCACAAGCAAATGTGGTACATTCATATCTGCAAGTGAAAAAACATAATGTTTGACATAACACTCATCATAATTATTTATTTTCATATTCATTTCAATATTTAATAAATAAATAACACAATAAAGTTGAGATAAGAATGCAGAAACTGAAATCCACAGAAAAAAAGGTTTGCTAAATATGCAAGCTAAAGTGGCAATGCAGGTCATGTTAGAAGGGCCAACAAAAAATGGGAAAGAAAGGTCCTTGAATGGCGACCACATTTAGGATAAAGGAACACAAGTCCACCTTCAAACCATTTCGGCCAGCTTTTTTTCCTCTCAGCATACAAAAATCCACCATTGTGGGTGCCCAATGCTGATGATGGTGAACCACATATGGTTCAAATATAATAAAATAAATTTGTTATAAAATCACAAAATTGGGGTTAATCTTAATTTAACTAATGAAAATGATAAATAAAAATGTAAAATTATATACATTAAGTATTTTAGTGTGTGCGTGCATATTTAAGTGTTTATTGTAAATAATTGTCTCATAATTTAAATTTAAACTTTTGTACACACTAAAGAGTAAATTTATTGGTCTAAATATTTTTGTTAAACCTTTTTTTGTTACTCATATTTGTGCAACTGAAATATTTTCTTTTCTTTTCAAACTAAGTGGCCTCAGTAGGAGACAGTAGGAAGCCACTGGATTCAGAGGGCACAGGACAGGATGGAGTGGCAATCTTTAAAGCCTTTGATCAACTCAAGGACTCAAAATGAGTATTGACCTGTAATAATAAAAGCCTCCCCTTCAGTCTACTGTGCACAATCTCAAATCTATGCCACCCCAAGTCCAGCTGAGGGGTCAATAGGAGAGGGATCTTCACACATGACATAAATAACTTTACTAAAATCCTTAGAGCATCAAAGTTACTGACTCACCCTTCAGGAGAGACTGCATAGCGCCTCGCTTCAATACATAATTTTTGTGCCAAATCTGGTGCGGGGAAAGTACGCACACATTTTAAATTTGTCACACATTCACAAATATTCTTTCATCGCTACAGACAGGTACATTTCTAAATATGTCAATTTCAATTAACAACGTCATTTTCTATGCACCGTCAACACTGACACCGAAACACACTGACACAATAGTTGTATAACTAGAAGGCACATTGTGCATGGACGTTGGGACGAGGGATTCACCCGTAAAGGCCACTCCTCTGACGGATGTCATACCTATCATACCATGATGCTTTAAGCTAAAATCTAATAACAAAACACTAACCCCTTCTTATCCAGCACCTCCTTTACAGTGGTAAAGGATTCTGCCCACAGATCTTCTTGTAGCACTCCCAAACAACTCGCACATACATTTAATTTACATCTCTTAGCTGGTGGAGACTCACTATCCTTTGAATTTTCTTCCACAATCTTATTACTAGAGTCTTCTGTAGATATTTTGTTTAGTGCTATAGAATTATCTTTTAGAACATCTGGTTGTGAATCTTTTAAGTCAGCACAATCAACATCTTTTGCTTCATAATTTGCAACATCTGCTATGCCATTTTGGTTTTTATTTGTTTCATCATCTTGACTTATTTGGTCTTCTGATTTTAATTCTTCAATTGTTTTTTGAGAATCATCTGTATTTTTGGCACTTTGAAACTGTGAAAAAATATATACTAAATATATACTAAATATATTTTTTGATATTAAGACTTAAAAGATGATCTGATAAGATTTAAGATTGATCTATTTGAATGCCCTCAGTATAGGGTTGCCATCCGTCCGGGTTTCCCCGGATTTGTCCTAGTTTAGAGGGCGTCTGGGGAGTGTCCGTGCCGGACTTCATGGGTAGACCGGGATTAAAAAGAATAAAGTCTTGAGCCACCCGCGACACACGCACTGTGCCCGCACGCCGCGGTCAACCGACGAACTGACTCACTAAATTCACCGTCCCCCCGGTGTTGATATGTCTGGGTTTGGGCTCTAAAATCCGGGGTTTTAACGTGTCTTGTCCGGGTTGACAAATTTTAGAGATGGCAACCCTACCTCAGTATGGCTGCAACCCTTTTTGTGTCCCACTGCTGGGCATGGGCGGAGGCCTGGAGCAATGCGTGTCGGTGGAGGTAGTTTATTATCAAGAAAGCAAGACCACATAATATAACTTTTTTAAGATATGAACCGGCGCCGAGAAGCAAGAACCTCATTGGTTATATCTTCAATATAAATTATATACAACTTAAAATTATCATATTTGTTCTCTTGAATTAAATGTAATAAACCTTAATGATTTAACTGTCTTTTTTCTCATTTTAAAATACAATTAAAAACAATATTTATACAAACTTGAAGCACGAAATTTCCAGGACTTTCATAAATTTTCGGGTTTTTTAATCCAATGAATCGAAGACAACATGCATCACAGCATCCTAGTTCTTTACACAGGTTAATTATACCCGGTTTGTCCATATTTAAATTAAAAACTTTGGTTTTTAAGTTGAAACATGAAACAGAAACGCGTGTTTATTTCTGTGGTTTATTTTTTCCAAAGTTTGACAAGTTTGTCAGTTCAGTTGAACTAGTTGTCAGGTGGTTGTCATGTCAGTCAGTCAAATCTTTTTTTTAATTCATTTTACGGCATTGGATAAAATCCTTGCAGCCATTCAATATTTTCGTTTCATTTCATTATTCAATAATGGCATCGCACTCTGTGCTTATTGCCATATTAAAAAAAACTCCAATGTCGCTCGCTGTCATGTCAATGTCAAATCGGTGTAATTTTTAATATTTTTATGTAATTCAAAATAATAAATTCTAAATTACTATAATTATCAATAATTTAAAGTATAATAGAGTACATATTAACAATTTACAAAAAAATATAAATTTGCACAAAAAATGGGCACTGTTCACGCTAAGGTAAGCAAATTATATTTAATTTTATTGAAAACAAAACATGAGAGGTTACTATTATAATTTTAGAAACTCCTTAGTGAGATTAATGAATGTATTTGATTTAAACTTTATATAACCGTATGACTTCTTTTAGTATCAAATTTATATCCCTACAATAAGTTTCGATGATAAAAAAATAAATAATGTAAGCTGATGGCAAACATTGAAAATAGTAGAATGTATTTATGTTTTTGTAAATAAGATATATGTGGCAGTATTGGGACCTTTATCAGGACTCCCATTTTCTGTTTCCGTGTATGATAAAGCAATCTAATTATTGTTTTTTTTTTCAATGTAAAATTATATGTATGTATTGTTGTATGACGTAGGCAACATTGTCAGGTAGTTCAGGATTGAGAATATGAGCTACAGAATCCTGTGTCTGATCATAAGAGGCCAAGAGGGGATTTCTGTGGTTGTGAGTGGTGAGAACTGGATCTCAAGTTTTCCAGCCAGCTTTCCTCAAAGGTCCATTTAGGCATGGGGGACTTCTGGACACAGGCTACAGACATCTACAGAGGGTGTTGAGATAGTGAAAAACAAATCCCACGTAACCCATTATATTAGAGCATCAAGGTATGACACCCGTCACAGGGAGTGGCCTTTACGGGCGAACCCCTCGTCCCAATGTCCATGCACAATGTGCCTTCTACTTATATACAGCTAGTGTGTGTGTGTGTGTGTGTGTCAGTGTCAGTGTTGATTGTGCATAGAAAATGATATTGTTAATTGAAATTGACATATTTAAAAATGTAAATTCAGACTTAAACCACGTCATGGACTGGAGCAAGTCTTACGGGCTTCAACTCAATCCTAAGAAGTCTCAATCGATCATAATTGGCAGCTCTCGCTTGATATCAAGAATAGACTTTTCGCAGCTTCCACCTATAAGACTGGGAAATGAAATCATTCCATAGCGACAAAGTAAAAAGTCTGGACATATACATTGACCGGTGTCTTAATTGGGTACCTCAACTAACAGAGATTAGCAAGAAGCTGTTTGCTGCAGTGAGCTCACTTCAAAGGCACAAAAACATCTTACCAATTCCAACTAAAATTCTGCTTGCACAGTCTCTTCTTCTCCCAATCCTTGACTACGCTGATGTATGCTATCTGGACATTACTACGGAGCAATTAAATAAACTTGAGCGTCTCCAAAACTTATGTATACGGTTTATATTTGGACTTCGAAAATATGAGCACATATCTGAATATCGCACTAAACTCAAGTGGCTCCCAATCAGACTTCGCCGAAATTCTCATATTCTATCTCTTCTCTACTGCATCTTATTCAATCCAAATGCTCCTCCTTACCTCAAGCAACGCTTTCAATTCCTTCATTCTACTCACAACCTATCACTCCGATCCTCAGACAACCTTCTTTTAAGTATCCCTGCTCACTCCTCTTCTCTTTATACCAAAACTCCTTCACTGCTACTGCAGTTCGCCTTTGGAACTCCCTCCCTAAATCCATCCGTCTATCTAGTTCCCTCAACTCTTTTAAGTGCCAAGTCAAGGCGCATTACCTGCGAACTTGACTTGGTTTCTTCGTTATTATTATGTCTAACGCTCGCCTGTACACCCTACCTCTATCTTAATTTCTTTCCTTAACTCCTTACCTAGATGGTTGTCTGGAAGAAATCGCTGCTTAGCGATAAGGCCGCCATTTGTACATAATATATTAACATAAAAATCTGTAATACTTCTCTGATTCAAGTGGTGTACAATAAAGTGTATAAATAAATAAATAAATAAATGTAAGCATCTGTAACGATGAAAGAATATTTGTGAATGTGTGACAAAATTAAAATGTGGCAGTTCTTCCCCCGCACCAGATTTAGCACAAAAATTATGTATCGAAGCATGGCACTATGCCGTCTCTACTGAAGGGTGAGTCAGTAACTTCGATGCTCTAAGCCCATTATACATATTATATTATTATTATCTTCCTTTCTACCAGGTACTTTTTTAGGATTTCCAGACCTAATATAGCCTATGTGGTGCAATGATTACCATACCTGACTGCCATTCAGGGTCCTCGTTTAAATTTCTAGCAGAGATTGAAATGATAAGTTTCTATGTATTTGTGTGTGTCCATGGTACCCAGGACACAGGGTATATCTACAGTGCTGTGGGGTTATGAGTGTGGAACGTTATTGTAAAATGTTAATAACAAAAAAAAAGATTGTGTTGTCAATGATTGATCCATGAGGTGATTAGTTCATAGACTTGATATTTAATTCAATGTATCCCATACAATAATTACAAAAAAATCAGTAGAGTTCTTTTTTCGTAAAACTTTAAAAGCAGCAATTTATAATATCTTGATTATTATTTTCAGGCAGAACAAGGCAGTGGGGACATGGGCTCGATGGGTGGTGGACTGTTCGAGTTGGAAGAGCCCTTGGAAATGGAAGATGCAGTGCCCAAGCCCAACATTAAACTCAATGGAGTTAGGGTGAGGATAAACTTTTTATTTATTTATTTATTTGAACCATTTTAATGCTCACTCCTGGACCTGTCAGAATTGAGTGTGATTTAGGCCATAGTCCAGATTGCTATTTTGTATAACTCTTAGGCACAGTGAAGGCAAACAGCACACTGAAAAATTTGCAATGATTTTACTCTCCACCATGGACCAGACATAAACAAGTCCTTGACCTGAAAGACCAGAGTCAAAATTGCATGTCACGTTCTGAACCAGGGACCTTTGCATTGAAATGGAAATTACAAACAATGCTATGTACCAATTATTGATAGGTTACATTGTACTCCCTACTCACACAAATGCATTTGCATTTTCATGTTTTGATGGGTTGTAATAGGGTCTTGGACACTATGCACAAAAAAAATCAAAATCCTTACCTTAAAAAGGTTGCACTAAATCACGCTTGGAAAGCAATATAATTGTTAATTCTTTTTTGTACATTATTTATATTACCGTTTAAATCAATAATAATTAAGTCAATTGACTATATATGATAAGTGATGTCACTAATAATTTTCTCATACAAAATGTTTGGGGATGTCACGTTTTGACAGCTCATTAAAAGTATCTCAATTGACTTGGTAGTCCAAGACCGGATTTGTAGCTGGACTCTATATTGTGTATAAATCACTCATTTCATCAAGATGTCTCACGTTTAATGCACATGTGTGCGATGTGTGCTTCAGTTGCAATCTTGCAATACATATTCTCAAATTTATACTAATATAATTAGTTAATATAGTTATAGTATAGCAATAGCTGAAGAGTTTGTTTGAACATGCTAATCTCATGAACTACTGGTTTGAATTAAAAAATCTTTTTGTGTTGGATAGTCCATTTATCAAGGAAGGCTTTAGGCTATATAACTGCTGTGACCAATAGGAGCGAAGCATTACTTAAAAATGTTGCAAAAACGGGGAAAATCTGTCCATCCATCGACCTGTATGACTTGCTGGTGGTATAGTATAGTATTTTTTTTATTTGAATGAAGTACCAGTTGAGTATGCAGGCCACATGGTGTTAAGGGGTCGCTGCAGCCCATGGACATCTACATACAACCTCAAGCAAGCATAGGTAAATCTTGTCTGAGGTCGTATGCAGTTGCGCTGCTGCTCCAGAGGCTGGTGGTCGCCTCATGTAAGTGTGGCCAACACACATACAACACAACAAAATTGGTTCACGGCAGAAGTGGGTGCAGCGGTGGTACTTCCCCGGGCGAACGATAATAGTTCTACCACCTACAGATTATTAACTATTAACCTGTAGTTACCTTCCAGGCTCGCGTAGACCGAGTACATGTGGACGGCCTGAGCAGAACCAAAGACGACATTATACGAAATACTGTTGACGACCTCTTCCACGCGACCGACTTCGAGGACGTCATTGTTAGAGCTCATAAGGTAAGAAAAAATTAAATTGTATTAAGATAATTTTCTGCCCTTCCATCTGTCACCAGGCTGCATCTTGACCATACACTTTCGAAATTTAACTTTAATTGATGTATGGATGTATTGTTTTGTCCAATTATTATTATTTCTATTACTATTTTTTTTTGATGACATTGACAATTTTTATACGCATTTATTTAATTTAATAATTAATTAGTTTTGTTTGCAATTTTTGTTATTTTTTTTGTCAAGTAATTGTGTTTGCTAACCATGTATTTTTTTATGACATTGACAATTGTTAAGTGTTAAGAATTGTAATTGGTGCATAACCGTTTTTCTACAATAAATAAATAAATGTATTTCTGTTGCTGCTATACCAACAAATAATAAAAACAGAATAAATAGATATTTAAGTGGGCTCCCATACAAGAAACGTAATCTTTCTGCCGTTTTTTAGGTTTCCATACTGAAGGGGGCCAAGGGTCCGTCCATCTGTCCGTCTGTCTATCATCAGGTTCATCAGGTTGTATCTCATGAACCATGATGGCTAGACATTTGAAATTTTCACAGACAATGTATTTCTGTTGCCGCTTTAACAACAAATACTAAAAATAAAATAAAATAAATATTTAAGGGGGCTTCCATACAATAAAAGTGATTTTTTATTATATTGGTACGGAACCCTTCGTGCATGAGTCCGACTCGCACTTTATCAGTTTTTGTTAACTTTTATCCTTTGAAGCCAGTTTTAACGTTTGTTTAAATTATTTCTTTTGAGGAACCCTCAAAAACAGTGTTTACTTGACAGGTGCGCCGCGCGTTGGACTCGATGGGCTGTTTTCGCGACATCGGTGTATATATCGACGTGTCGAATGGTCCTGGATCAACACCAGAAGGGCTGGAGGTCAGTTTAATTAGGTTTTAATACTGGCCCTATGTTCTCGATTCAGCCAGACATGAGGTGACGAATCAACCTCCGGAGTAGCGGCGCAACAGCTGTAAGTTTCTAGGGTCTGATGCTCATATGGCAAGTTTAAATGATATACAACTTACTTGTCGGAGAATTGGAATTTTTTCTCTCTCTGTCTGAGATTTTTAATGGTCTCTCTAACACAAGCACCTTAAATGTCACACAAAGGCGTGTTAATACATCTTGTTTACCAAAGTCACTTAATTTTTGGCGCCTTAAGCTGTAATTGGCAAAATGAGCGCCCCCTTAAGCCCCTGGCAGGTGTCCCTCAGGCCAGCCCTACCTGCGGCTCTGATCAGCGCAGTGGCATACCACTAAAGGCAAGACTTAAGAAAGAAAAGTAATTTTGGGAAAGAGATATCTCCCGCCGGAACAATTGATCATGCCCGGAGAGCGGCCGCGCTCCCATTGACTCATTTCGGATATTCAGAAAACTTCCATAGCGTGATTCAGGACACCTGTGGCGCCATCTATTGATGAATTGCGGAAAGTCGCTACATAATTAATTTGTGCAGGTTTGGGTAGTGCAAAATTGGTTTAATATACATTTACTAGTCAGGTATGTGTAGTGTGCTTGTGTAGATATCTATGTACTGCAGCAACCACTTAATACCACGTGTTCATTCATTTAAATATAAAAACGCAGATAAACATATGTTATAGCGAAGTTAATTAATGCCGCCTTAAGGCATGATATCCACCAACCTATACCTTGTGATATTTAAAAGGGTTGAAAATGTAATATTTTCCATATTTTTAATTGCAGGTAACATTCCACGTAAAGGAGCTGTCTCGCATTGTGGGCGGTATCAATACGACAGTCAGCGAGAACGAAGGAAACTTGGTGCTTGGTAAGTTTATCATAAATTTATTTTATTATATGTTATGTCTTGAAAATATTAATTTTTATTCCCGCCGCCTTGGCTGTTTTGAAATTGCCCATAAGATCTCTGACAAGGGTTCTCTATATCACGAAGTACGCACACGCCTCGATCATTCGTTTTGCTTATGTAGTAGATCGCTCGCGCTCTACGCCCGCCGCAGGACCATACTCGCTTCGCAATTTTTACTTTAATTTTAGTTATGGTGATAGCCGTTTGGCAAAGGAAATCTATCGACAGCTGAAGTGGTCATGCCCGAGCTCCAACTGATTCGATTTGAAGCTTCTATATATGTTGGGATATTCCGAAAACTTCGATAGCGTGATTCAGAAATACACGTGGCGCCATCTCTTGATGAGTTGCGAAATGTCATCACATCAATCTCCCGCCGGGTGGTGACAGCGGAGCCTATATGCTTTTCCTTTTCTTTTTGGACAGTAAAGGAGTTAACTAGAGTTATTTATCATTCAAATTTGTCGTCAGGTGTGAAAATGCCGAATGTCCTCGGTCGCGGCGAACGCCTACAGGCTGAGTACAGTGTGGGCCATCGCAGCTCGTCCAACTTCAACGTGTGTGCCACGAAGCCGTACCCACACAGGCCGCTTGTACCCGTGTGAGTACACTCAAATTTGTGTGGTGTCCGTGTGAGTACAGCGTAGGCCACTGCAGTTCGTCCAATTTCAACGTGTGAGCCACCAAGCCATACCCTAACAGGCCGCTTGTACTCGTGTGAGTACATTCGAATATAGACAAATATGTCTGGTGGACGTGTGAGTACAGCATAGGCCACCACAGCTCGTCCAACTTCAACGTGTGCGCCACCAAGCCGTACCCGAACAGGCACTTGTACCTGTGTGAGTACACTTGAATATAGACAAATGTGTTTGGTGTATGTGTTTACTTGGGACGAAACTAATCAATAATTTACTTGGAGATGGTGATTAGTTACGTCCCAAGTAATGTTAATTGCCAAGTAAAAGCTATGAGTACGGGTCAGTTTATCATACGAATAAGTGCTACTCAAACATCGTGAAATTGAAATTAAAGTTACGGGTGACTTTAACCGACAATTAGCGTACTTGTCACTTACTTGAAGGTAGTGAAAGAGGCTCTAAGTCTTAATCAACTTCCAAGACTGTAGAACAAAAATTATTGACGTATATGCATTTGTCAACAGCGTATCAGCAACAGCATACCAACAAAACCACGAGTACCCGTGGTCGGGCTACCGTCTCCTGGACAGAGGAGTCCTCCTGGACCTAGCCTTCCGGACTTCACCATCTGTAAGTAACATCTCTTCATCACCAAAGTCCCTTTGCAGCTTTTTGGAACTCAGGATTCATTCCACAGTCCATAATTTCACAAATAAGCCATCTTCCACACATCGTCACGTACTACAAACTCTTCTAAATTCAAATTCGTTGCCACAGACTACAAACTATTTAATTTCTTCAATTAAATTCATTGTTACTGACGAATGAAGAAATGAAATGAAATGAAATATTCTTTATTCACTGTAACGGTTCATTTACAAACTCTTAGTGAACGTTATTTTTTTTGTTCTGCTCTGGGTGCCCTTAGGCAATGCTGAGCTGAAGAAAAGAGCAGACGGAGAAAAACTTCAGCCCTGTTTTAAAATATGGGGTATACAATAGCTAACTTTCTTACAGAGTAGCTATGGGCAGACAAGGAACATACGTGACAGCTACCGCATGTGTCAGTGTCGTCCCACAGCTATCTGTTGCTAGCTGTAAAAAACATTGTTCAATAAAAAATAACAATGTTTCACAATACATAGTCACATATAGGGTAGACTGTGTTGTTGGTACGTTGTAGGTGGTAGAAGTTTAGAACTATTATTGTTCGCCCGGGGAAGTACCACCGCTGCACCCACTTCTGCCGTGAACCAATTCTATTGTGTTTCGGTGGAAAGGTGCAGTTGCCGGCCACACTTACATGAGGCGACCACCAGTTCCGGAGTAGCAGCGCAACTGCATACGACCTCAGACAAGACTGTGCTTGCTTGAAGTTGTATGTAGATGTCCATGGACTGCAGCGACCACTTAACACCACGTGGCCTGCTCGTGCTCGTCATGCTCGTCATGCTTGTCTGCTACTCCATTCAAATTTAAAAAAAAAAACACACACACAAAGACAGAAACACAAATACCGAGACCGAGAACAAAATTTTAAACACATTTCACTAACGCATTGGTATTATACTGTAATGTTAGCTGTAAGTTTAATAAATAAATAACTCATTAAAATTTCTGCTTCGCCCGCAATCGAATCCGGGACCCCCCGATCTGCAGTCCGGCATGGTGACTATTGCGCTACTAACTAACTATTAAATAGCAAACTATTCAAATTGCACATTTAAATGAATTGTTCCAGACTAAACACAACTTGCAGTGGGAGGGCCTCGTCCGCGACACGTCGGTGCTCAGCAAGACCACCAGCTTCCGAGTGCGGGAGAGCAGTGGTGAGACGTCTTTTATCATCATCATCATCATCATCATCCTTTACATCATTTATACATTACTTGTCATCCGCCCCGGCTTCGCTCGGGTGATTTAAGTTTATATGATTATACTAATCTTTCCCACAGGAACAGTATGTTATGCCGGGATAAAAAATATCCTATGTCCTTTCCCTAGGTGCATTCAATCTGTCCCTGTAGCTTTGGGATTAACAATAGAGCTACGGTATTCTCTGCCTGATCGTAAGAGGCGACTAAAAGGGGGCTTCCGGAGATGCGGACGGTGAGAGTGGGAGCTTGACCCGTCCAGCCAGCAGCCCCGGGACGGACGGCGGTGCGTGCGTGGCCGCATGCCGCCGTGAACACCGGAAGGTGCAGAAGAGGACATCTGCTCTCCCGGGGATAGGCCCGTTTTGGAGCGCCGCGCGTGGAGGACACCGGTGCGTTCCTATGGAGATCCCGGAGTCCTCACAAACGCAGAGGCAGGTCACCGAGGGGGTTTTAGTGCGGTCAAATCCCACATAACCCGGTATCCTCTCCCAAGGTCAATCTTTTGAAGGTTTTCCCCCCGATACCAAAAAAAAAGTCCACTTTATCTGTGTACCAAATTTCATTAAATTAGGTTCAGTTCTTTAGGCGTGAAAACAAAACAGACATGCACACACATGTGTATAGTTACTTTTGCAATTTATTATAATAATATGATTAAGAATTGATGTCTCAGTAGGAGGACAGCGCCACGGCGAGAACAAGAACTAATTTGTTTTTTTTATTTAGGCTTCGGTGGTTATGTTTATTTTTCCAATATAGATATGTCTCCAAATGACGTTCTGAATTTAATTTTTTTCTTGGGAAATTAGCTTATTTCGGCCGAACCAAAATATCGGCCAATTTTGACCGATATCAACTTAACACAATTTATAAACAACTTTTTACTCAAATTAAATTTTTATTTCACTCCTAGGTCCCCAAATGAAGTCAGTGATCCGGCACATAGTGACGGTGGACCACCGCGACGAGCCCATCTTCCCCACGCGTGGGACGTGGGTGCAGTTCAGCAGCGAGCTGGCCGGGCTGGGCGGCGGCGTCGCCAACATCAAGACCGAGCTGCAGGCGCAGGCCAATAAGGAGATCGCGCCCAGTGTAGTGAGTTGTGATGTTAACATGGTGAATTAGTGAAACATAGTAGGACGCAAGCAATCTACGGAGCTAAGCTAAATGGGCGCGGTCAGGTGTGGGATGGGTGACCGCTAGTCATTTCATTTGCATCTCCGTGCTTCGGAGGGCACGTTAGGCCGTCGGTTCCAATAATTGTTATTAATAGAAGGCAGTCGTTTGACCTTGTTGAAGGGCGGATTGGAAACATTCGGCAGCGAATTGGCCATCTCCACCTACCAACATTGGAGCAGAGTAGTGGAGTAAATTCCATGCCTCCTCAATAATGGGAGAGACTCGTGCCCAGCTTCGTGGGACGCAAAAAAAAACCGGCTAAGTGCTAGCGGGAGTCACGCACGAAGGGTTCTGTACCATTATCTTTAAAAAATCACGTTTATTGTATGAGTGCCCCGTTAAATATTGACTTTATTCTATTTTTTAGTATTTGTTGTTATGATGACAGACAGACAGACGGACAGCGGAGGCTTAGTTTTGGCACCCTCGGGTATGGAACCTTAAAAAGTATATCAGCCAAATTGTTGTTGAAAGTAGTGTTAATTTTGCAGTTTAAAGGATGTGATTTACAGTCTACCAACTCGCACTTGGCCAGCGTAGGCTGTGCCTAACAGTTGGACTATAAAAAGTTTACGTCATGAGAGACAAAAAACTAATTTAAAATAACTTTATTCAAAAGTAACTTTTGTTTCATGGTTATTACTAAAAAATTCTTAAAAATGTTTCAAATATTTTTTTATTAAAATGTATTTTTCTAAGTGATCAATTTTAATATTAAAAAATTTCTTTAATTACCATGATTTCAATTAAATGTAACTGTTGTTTCCAATAACTATCTACTTTGATTTTCAAACTGAAATAATACTTATAGTTAATAGTGGCACAAATCGAAATTGTGGCATTTTGAGTTAGTAATGAATTCTTGTTTTAGATTAGTTATTTTTCTTTATGCATTAAAAACAAGTTGTCGCGTTTTTAGATATTTCGCTGGTGGAAGATTTTGGTAAAAAAAGGAAGAAAATAATAATAATAATAATAATAATAATAATAATAATTTTCTAAAATTCTAATTAAGACTGGTTATGGATATACAATCGACACAAACACCAATACTAAACTTACACATCTACTATACATGGACGATATAAAATTATATGCAGCTAACAGGCAACAATTAGACCATCTACTCAAGCTTACAGAAAAGTTCAGTACAGACATAAAAATGACTTTAGGTACCGGTAAATGTAAGATAAATAGCATAATCAAAGGCCAATATAAGGAGACTGAACCATTTGATCTAAGCCTACAAGAAGGAAAAATAGATAGCATGGATCCCAAAGAAACCTATAAATATTTAGGTTACCAACAAAGTACGTTTACTAATCACACAGCTATAAAAAATTCACTCAAGACACATTACAAACAAAGACTCCATAAAATACTCAATACACAATTGTCCGGTAGAAACATGACCAAAGCTATTAATACATATGCAATCCCGATACTCACATACTCGTTTGGAGTTATCAAATGGTCAGATACCGAGCTAGAATCCCTAAACACACTAACTAGAATGACAAGTTACAAACACAATATTCATCATATACACTCAGCCATACAAAGATTTACACTCAAAAGAAAGTTAGGAGGCCGAGGATTTATTGACATTAAAAACCTACACTACTCACAAATAGGTAACCTACGGAACTATTTTCTTACTAAAGCTGATAGAAGTCCTTTACACAAAGCAATAGTTAATATATCTAAATCAGGAACACCTTTACAATTGAATAATAGCCAGTTTAATCACACAATAAAAATTATAAATGACGAACAAAAATTAGTGAATTGGAAAAGTAAAGCTTTACACGGGAAGTTCCCACATCAACTAGACCAAGACCACATAGATCGCACCGCATCTTGCTCTTGGCTCACTAAGGGCAATTTGTTCGCTGAAACTGAAGGCTTCTTAATTGCTATTCAGGATCAGATTATAAAAACTCGCAACTACTCAAAATACATACTTAAAGAATCCACACTAACTGACAAATGCAGACTTTGCCACCAAACCACTGAAACAATAGACCATATAACGGGAGGATGTTCTGTCTTAGCCAACAAAGAATACACACACCGCCATAACAATGTGGCTAAACATATACATCAACAGCTTGCTCTCAAATATAAGTTACTAGAAACGCACACACCCTACTATCAATACAAACCAAAAAATATAATTGAAAACAGCACCGCAAAACTCTACTGGGATAGAGACATTATAACCGATCGTACCATTCTTAGCAATAGACCAGACATCACGCTCACTTTAAAATCCTCAAAGACTACCTATCTTATTGACATTTCTATCCCTAACACTCACAATCTTAAGCAAAAGCACACAGAAAAAATACAGAAATATATCCCATTAGCCGATGAAATCAAGCAAATGTGGCACCAGGACTCTGTCAGAATAGTTCCCATTATAATCTCCTCAACGGGTATAATACCCAAAAATCTAAAATCTGCACTAAATTTGCTAGACCTCCATGATAACACATACATACCCCTTCAAAAGTCTGTTGTATTAGATACATGTTCTATAGTCCGTCGATTCTTGAACCCTACTACTCTTACACTCCAAGATACTCCAGTTAATACTGTGACACAAAATTTAGAAAACAATCACTCACTCCAATGACGTCATCACACAAGGATCAGGTTACTTGGCATAAGCCCGTACCTAGTTCTATTTAACCGACGGTAGGTCGAGATTAAAAATAGAGTAAATAATAATAATAATAATAATAATATTTATTTATTTAAGGCAACAATATACAGGCCCAATTTTAATTGTTAGTAATTCTTACATTCTAATTATTATTTCTAGAGTTAGTTTTACATACATACATATACATAACACTAAAATACCAAGCACATACATTAAAAATTAAACAGACATACTTACAATTAATATACAGACTAAAAGGCTGATTGGCACTCCCACCCAATTACGCCGCTACATGGATTCGAATCCAGTGTGCAAGCAGGGGAGAGTCCCATTTGCCTGCCAGTGTACTTAGAATGCTGTTGGGGCTGGTACGTAGGCGACTCAACAGGGACGCGCAGCGCTTTCTTATTATTGCATAGAAATCATCTATGTGCGCCTGGGAAAACATGGTGGACGCACTACAAAATCGTGGCAGCCCCATCAGCATTCTAAACCCATTATTGTATTGTATGCGCAGAGCGCTGTAAGCCCTCTGCGTATAGTTGACCCATAGACTGCTCGTGTAAAATGACTGGCAGTAAGCGGTAAATAGTGTTGCCTTCACTGATTTAGTACATCGAGCAAACCTACGAGCCAACATATTGCATCGTACGGACAGCGCTCTACGCTCCCTATCTATGTCCAAGTCGTCGCGCATGTTTTCGGTAATCCAGTGACCCAGATATTTAAACTGTGCTACTTGCTTCAATGGTGATCCATTTATGGTGATAGGTATTGGGTTTTGGTAGTATTTTGCGCCTGCCTTGAACACCATAATCTCGCTTTTCTTTTCATTGTATCTGAGCCCAGCCTATTTTTTTCACAGTATCTTGATATGTGTACAATTTATAACACACACGGTCATATATCATACATCACAGGTAGACAATATAAACATAACAACTAAAAATTGTTTTTCTATTAAAAAATAGTTAAAGAGAATAAACACTAAACGTAGTGGCTAGTAAGCAGCCGTAAAGTAGTAAGTAGCCTTAACAAAAGTCTATATCTCAAACTGAAACAACTTCGACTTGTACCACTATTGAATTCAGCAGGCGATATGTCATAATATGTAACTATCATAATATTTTTTTATAAATCTTGTATTTTTTAATGATGAGCGAAGAATAATTTCGTGCTTGTTGTCCCCAGGTGAGCCAGCTGTCCGGGGCCGTGGGGGTGCTGCACGACGTGTTCGGCTCGGACATCCCGGAGCACCTGTACCTGGGCGGGCCGGCCTCCGTGCGCGGCTTCCGCCAGCGCGGCGTGGGGCCGCACTGCGACGGGCTCGCCGTCGGCGGCACGGTCTGATGCTCTCTCTCTCTATCTCTCTTTGCGTCTCTCTCTATCTCTCTTTGTCTCTTTCTCTCTCTCTTTGTCTCACTCTCTTTCTCTCTCTCTCTCTTTTTGTCTCTCTTTACAGAAATAAGAAAAGTTTCTAGAGTTTCTGGGAGCCCTAACTGCATCCAATCGCCTCCAAGAAGAATGAAACAGAAATTTAAAAAAAAAGTTGATCAGAGCTATTGCTGACAGAAACGCATGCTCTTGCGCTTTTTTTTACACTCATAGACCCACAGTGGGGTAGATGTACCTTGTGTCTTGGGTACCATGGACATATACAAAAACAGAAAAATAATAAACACTCACACCCACAACAGGAATTTAAAATCATTCAAATTTTTGTTTCGCCGAAAATCGAAGTCGAACCCTTCGATTGGCAGTCCGGCATGGTAACCATTTCGTCAATTACGCTTTGGTTGCTTGCCTCGGCGGGGGCACTAACAATACCCTTTTGAAAATTAATCTCCTGTCTTCGATAGTTAGACAGCAATATTCGACTTGGTTTAACATCTACCCACATTGCAAAAATGGCGACTTCCAATTCTTCAGTTATGCAGCATTTTTTAATTTTTGCGCAGCGACTGCGACGGTCACAGTAGTGTGTCTATATTTGTGTCTCTGCATTGCCAGATATAATGGGCTGTTTCCCATCTATCTTCTTCAAGTCGTCAGTCCACCTGGTTGGAGGGCGGCCTGTGCTCCTTTTGCCGAGACTTGGTCGCCATTCGAGGACCTTTCTTCCCCATCAGTTGTCAATCCTCCTAACTAAATGGCCTGCCCATTGCCACTTGAGCTTGCAAATTTTGAGAGCTATGTCGGTAACCTTCGTTCGTCTACGGATTTCAACGTTTCGAATTCTGTCGTGTAGAGAAATACCAAGCATAGCCCTCTCCATCGCTCGCTGAGCGACCCTGAGCTTATGGAAAAGGCTAACTTTAACAGACCACGTCTCAGCGCCGTAGGTCATCACTGGCAACACACAGTGCTCGAAAACTTTCGACTTCAGGCACTAATTATACGAACCATGGCTACAGCATTCACTTGTTCGACTATGTACCTATTGCTTAATAAACCAATATAATTTGCAGGTGTACTGGGCCACGGCGCTCCACGTGTACGCGCCACTCCCCTTCCAGCCGGGCAAGGGGGGGCTGGGGGAACTGTTCCGGTCGCACTTCTTCGTCAACGCTGGCTGTTTAGCTCATCCAGGTATGTTGGAAATAGTTGAACGTTTATTCACTATCTCCAAATATCAATTATAAATTAACATACATTAGAATTAAGAGAGAATTAAAAGATAAAAGTAAATTCATCAGAAAAAAATAAACTTAATCTTGTCTTGGGTTCTCTTGAGACTTGTTAAAACATATTTGGTCCGAAGATATGAGAAATTTTGCAGACGACTAAACTGTTGTTTGACGCTTAATAACCATTTGTCAAGCCTTTTTTTTCAGTCAGTTATTTTCAAAATAAATGTGGAAAATCGTTCAAAACAGATAAAGCTGTAGCGACCTTCCGCTACTCATCAAGAGATGGCGCCACGGGTATTCCTGAATCACGTTGTCAAAGTTTTCGGAATCTTCTACCATATATACAAGCTCCGAATTGAGTTAGTCGGAGCGCGGCCGCTCCCCGGGCATGATCACCTCGATGGGAGATCTCCCTTTGCCAAAAAGCGATTGAGTTTTTGTTACGTAAAGAAATCATATAATATTTTAATACCTACTTTTATTATAGTTTTTATAATTTTAGATGATTCCTTCGTAGCTTATAATATGAGTAAGAGTTACTAGAACAAGTTTGTAGTGTGGGAATCGGAATAGCAAGCAATCTTTCTTATTTTTTAAGTACTATTTGTACTAAAACGTGGAAACGTCATAGTATGAATGTACCGTGAGATCGTGACACACTGCGAGTTCGTTTTCTGGACCGTATTATTTATCCCATGGGTATCAATTATATTTTAATAATAAGCAACGGAAGGGTAAACAGGCGCGGTCGCAACCTTAAATTTGGGGAGGGGAGGTCACCAAGAAATTTTGGGGGGATCACTAAAAAAATTGGGGAGAGGTGTCCCAAATTGGCTTGTTTCGCCTTTCATCTACGTATGACTGATGGATTTTGGGGGAGGAGGAGTCATGTCCCCTATGACCCCCTGGGATCGCGCCTGAGGGTAAATGCTAAATATAATCAAGTGGTAACTTTGTGTGTGTTGATTGCAGAAGAGTCAGGCTTAGCGGCGCTGGAGTCGCTGTCGCAGGTGCGCGCGGCGTGCGGCGGCGGCGTGGCGCTGCGGCTGGGCGGCGTGGCGCGCGTCGAGCTCAACTACTGCGTGCCGCTGCGCGCGCTGCCCGGGGACTGCGCCGCGCCCGGCCTGCAGCTGGGGCTCGGCGCGCACTTCCTCTGACCTGTCACCTGTCACCTGTGCGTGCCTTTCTACTTATCTTTTTTGACGTGACGTCTTATAATTCGATGGAGCCGGCTGCACGCACGAAAAAACATGACTCGTGTGGCGTTACCTCGCTCTGAGGCGTTCCATTTAAGGCTTGAAGTGCAAGCGAGAGTGCGGAACGAGCGACAAACAGGCACAATCGGCCTTCGCGTTCGGCAGCGTTCGACATCTGTCTCTCTCCTACTTGAGTGAGCAATGCGTCCGCGTGGACAGCTGCTAACAATAATACATTTACATGTTTTCGTCAAGTATGAAGTACAGTGAAACGTGAATATGCTATCAATTACTTAGAGCAACAAGTATTTTCTTATGACGTTGTCACGTTCAACTATCGTCAGTAAACCGACTTTACAGACAACCAATTTTTTATTCTTCAATTCTTCAAATATGGCATCGCAAACTCTGCATATTGCCAGCATCAAGTATAATTTTTGCATCACGTTTTTACCAGTTTCGATGAAACTGAACGAGTAATAATAAGTAAAGTCAGTAAGTGGTCAATAATTAATAGGTCTGACATTTAAGTAAAGCGATGGTTTCTTTACCAGAGCGTGACCAATGGAATTTTGGAGGTAAGCCGAAAATAGTATATTTCATTACAAGTGCGGAAAGGCTGTCATTGCAAGGAGCTCCAACAAATGTCTACCCAAGCCGAGGCGCAGCCGAAGGTGAGGGTTGACAGTCGGAACTCCTTCCAATGACAGTTCCGCACTTATACTGAACGACTATTTTTAATACAGTTGCGAAAAAATGAAGCAATTTAATAAAATAATAAAAACCCGCAAAGGACATTTTTGAAAAATGGCGCCAACCTTAAAAGAATACCTATATACCAGAGGCGGCTCGTGACATTTTTTGATGGGGGTTCACAAAAAAAAACTTAGAGCTTACCATTTATTTTATTTATACAGAAAATTCATTCGCCGGTCTTTTTGACGAGCGAAGACATCTATGACTTTCTTGTGAAAATCAGATATAGAATTAATTAATCTTTTTTCAATGCTTATCATACATAATGCATTGAGACGTTCTTGCGCCATAGTTTTTCGTGTCAAAATGTCAAAATTATTAAATAGCTAATTAAATTTATGTCATGTCAGAATATCATGTTGTTTCATGTCATAATCAGATAAATTCAATATAATAATACACATTTCACAATAGATAAAATAAAAAATAAAATAATAAGTACACAATTAACCAAACCTCTATAGATTCCGGGATTCAGGGATTCCGTAGATTCATCATGCCCTCGTAAAGCAACTTGAAATGCACCACAAAATACCACACAATCTATCAAACGCCGTAAAATATATCGATTTTCATCAACGCGTTCATTGAACTCTCGAATAGATTTTCGATACGCAGAATCGAGCGCTTTATGAATATCTTGTCGGCCAATCGATGCCAATAATTGCACTTCACATAACATATGAAATCGAGATTGCGAATGTTTTTTCAGTTTTATTGAAAGATGCGCTAAATCGTCAACACCCGTTGTGATCCATGCAGATTCACCTCCACTGCCGGTGTCAGTTTCCAAACACCAGACACGGAAAACAAAATAATTTATTGGTCTCTTTACAACCACACAACCAAGGAGTTTTAAAATATTGTTCAAACTTAAAAACACGCGTTACATTTTTGTGTAAGTGGAATTTGAGGACCCTTTAGCTTTTAGTTCAAGGCGTATTTCTATAGTTTTTGACACTTTTTAATAAAAGATACACTGTATTGTTCCATTTTTAAAACAAAATGTCGCGCATAAACTATTTTTTAATTTTAATTTAAAGAAAAACTGCGATATAACTGTCAAAGCCAACGACACGTTTGTTTGTATACATAAGAACGGCAACATCGCATAAGCAGGTTGAGGCCACGCCCCACGGCACGCGTCACGGCCGAACCCACGGTTTGGCAACGTCGCGCGTGAGCGGCGCTCCAGATTAAGTTAATTTCTCATACTAAATCTTTTGTTTCACGCGTCGGCTATGTGCTGCGATGTTTCTCTTTCGCACTCATTGAATATAGCGCTAGGAATCGTACTAAACTTCATTTCATTAGGAGCGCAATCGCTGGCGCTCCACTCGTACAATATGACGATAAATGTACGCGTAGATATAATGTAAGTAAGGATAGATGTAATGTAAGGATAGTATGTATTATGAAGGAATATAGATTACTTATGTAATTTTCCTATGTAATATTTAAATTTTAAAGTGGGAGTGCACTGCACCAGCGCTCTTTAGGATGAGCCGCCACTGCTATATGCAGAGATTTTTTTTTGTTTTCGTCACCCATTCTGGGTAGGCAAAGGGAACTATGTCCATACAGCCAAGTCTTTAGTAGAAATTTTTTATTGATATGAAATGAAAATGTTAATGAGATGAAATAAAATGCAACCTAACCTAACTCATTGAATCAAATCATTAAAAATCTGATATTGAAACAAATTAGTAGCTTCTTTTTAGAAATATTTGCACGAATCATAAAAACTTCTAAAACTTGGTCGGTTTTTTTTTCTTTTTAATAGACATTATTTTGACAGTTGGGAAAGAGAACGCACGAGTGCGGAAAAGATAAAGAAAAAGCACGAGTGTGTAATAGCCCACTTCCCGCACGCTAAACGTCCCTGCAATACGTCACTTTTTGAGCAACTGTATTAAAAAACATATTTTCGCACTAATATTATAATTCACAACACTCGTGCACTATAATTAACCTATATCGAACAAAATGCCACCAAAATTATCCGACATAACTCAAAAATACACCAAGAAAGTAAAAATAAAACAAGAACTCTATATGTCTTTTTCGACTTCCCGCCAAAATTCTCTGTTTATCTTTAGCGCCTAGAAATGGCTGCCCTGCTCGACATGGAATCAAACGTCTGAGCGCGAAAATGCTAATCCGTTTGAAAAATATAAATATATACAGGGTGGCTCATTTAAATCGGTCAGTATGGGAAAGTTTTAAACTATAAGACATACAAAGATCTGTTCTTAGGAACCATGTCATCGATTTTAATAATAAGAAAAACTGCATTCATACATACCATCTGGACTCGTGGCGGTCCTCCACAGTCCGCTTTGCACACTCCTTTTCACCACGGACGTGTAGGTTATGGGACAACCTTCCAGCTGAGGCATTCCCAGTGGACTATAACATGGGGTTCTTCAAGAAAGCTGTAAAAAAAGCTCTCCTCCAAAGCCGGCAATGCTCGGGTGGCTCCCCTGGGGTTGCCCGTGTCCATAGGCGACGGTGATCGCTTAACATCACGCGGCCCCTTATTTATAAAAAAAAAAAAAAAAAAAACCTGTACTCGACTCGGGCATCGAACCCGGTTGTTTTGAAAAATAAACGTTCACTATTTCTGTTTAAATATCGATTGTGTAGGTCTTAAGCAATAAATGTCTCTATGAAACATGATGTCTAAAATGAATAAAATGCATTGTTTTCACATACTTTAATTTATTTTAGTAGGTGTTCGAAGTGACCACCGTTTTTTTTCAATACAATAATTCACACGTTTAGGTAACGATCTTATTATTGCATTATGTATCTTCATGTGGTGAATTTGCAGTAAAATAACCCTCTTTAACCCTAGCATATTTTATATTGGGGACAGAATTATAAAATCTATCGTGACTCCATTCGACCTGGACTACTTGGTTAGACTCACAATGTCCCTGTTAAAAGTAACTAAAGTAATTATATTTGATTGTAACTGCCAAACTTTTCTTTTCAGATGAAAAATGTTGAAGACTAACTGGAAATACTTGACAATGAACACCTATGAAGAAGTCTACAGCGCCTGTACAATATTGTAATTGCTTGTAAATTATTAGTGTAGTCGTCTATATTATATGGGTTAAAAATTATAATCCACAGTCGAGTCTTATATGCTTAAGGTTAAAATTATTGAATATTACCACTGCCTGCCACATTTTCAGTTGAATTACGACCATTGTTGTTGGAAATGTTTTGTAGAACCCAAAATTAAAATATTCCGAATTTTGTTAAATGTACTAAAAATAGAAAATGTAATATATTGTCTATTTATTGTTATTTCTCGTACAAAATGTATGCTAAACTAATGAGCAACGAGTGTAAAAAATAGTGTGTGTGTAGAAATTAGTTTTGTTAAAAAGTTATTAAACTATTGTTTTTATATTACTTGTTTCATTGTAACTTGAACCCTTTACAAGCTCAAACATATTTAAGAATCGTATTCTTTCAGAAGATTCGCCTACATAAGTGCATTAGGGCATTTTCATTGGTCGATAACTCTGTCGATATACAGCATGCGAGGACTCATCGCAGGCGGGCTAACAACGAATGAAATCATCAAGTCAGTACAGTGGTCGTTAACGCGGTCGTTTCCGATAGACTATAGTAATCGGGTCCCTGCATGTGTCTAATCACAATACAATTACAATAAAAACACACGCAGTGTTAAGGACCTCTCTGGCATCCAAAATGCGGGCTGTACCAACCAGTGAGAATAGTTTGTAGAGGTACTGCCTCGCAAACCTCACATCCCGAATGTGAGCCAAAACGACCAATGAAAATGAGCCCCTAAACTAAGTTGATTGTAGTACCTAGTTAGTAACTAAAAAAAAATTTGTGTCGTTTCAATGACATTACTTAAATTGTCAATCCGCGGAGGAACACGCGGATAGCCCGTGGTACAACCGTTGCTCCACCTGGTGGTACCACGGGGAATTTTTGCCCGATGGACCAACTACTCAGCACTCAGCACCCGGGTCCAACACCTTAATGTGCCCTCCGAAGCACAGAAACGCGCATGAATATTTTTGCCACTAGCGGTCGCCTATCTCAGTCCCGATCGCGCTCGATTGGCCTCTTTTAAACAAAAAAAATAAATATTGAAAATCGGTCCACAATTAGCTGAGTAATGATAACCTTTCGTAAATTTTTTACTATTGACTTTGTTTAGTTGTACCACCGGGAATGATTTTTAGTTATACCACCGAGTAGTTGGTCCATCGGGAAGTTCCCCGTGGTACTACCAGTTGGACCAACGGTTGTACCTCGGGGAACGCGCAGTCACAATCTGTGTGTTACCAGGGCTAAGCACCAAAAATAAATAAAACCACAATATAAGGACAAATACCTTTTATTTTAATTTCATTGTGCATATTTCGGTAAATATAAAAAATATGGCAAAAAAAAACGTAACCGAGCGTGCATTTTTTTTAAAAACCGCGCCGCGCCCCCCCCTCCGCCGGCCGCGCAAGAAAACATACGTTAAAAAAGGGGCTACAATTTATAACAACAACTTTATACATTATATTACTTTTCCACAATTTTCTGACAAAAATAACTGTCTCAACATTTTCCCTTTCACCTTGTCGTCGATAAAACTATACAGACGGAAGCAGTTTGTAGACTAGAATCAGTTTGGGAAGTCGCGCACGAGAAGCCACCTCCACTGCTAGCCTTACACGGCGGCTCCCAAGCGAATGAGTTCAGCTCAACAGCTCAATTTTGACAGCTGTCAATACCGTGACAGTCCACAGTGTTGCCAGCTGTCAAAACCGCTTACGGGCGATGCGAAACCGCTCAAATTCTCTCATATTTAATAATTATCATAAACCTTAAACACTAGATACATTAAATCGATATTAATTTAATAATTACATACAAATTTCTTCTATGTACTAAGCAGCAGACTAGATTTAAATGGCATCTACATAACGTATATATATCGATAGTTATATATTTATACATTTTGTATTGACTGGTGCCTCGATAATATTAAAGTACTTGGATATTTGGATAACATTTCATTATGTTACAGAGACTGTGTAAAAAGTCATGGTTCCTAGTTTAGTTTGCAGATAAATTGACATGGTTTCATGTAATATGTAAGGCAGTTTGTTTATCGAAGCATAGTTCTATGCATACTATAGCATTAAAGCTAGTAAATTTATAATAAAATTGAAAAGTAGAGAGAAAATACATGTTAAGATATGCATGAATGAGGTACATCTAATATTTTGCACACTGGTCGAATTTTGTTTGAGTATTTAATACGAAAAATCACGAAGTCGATAAGAGCTTAAAAATGCATAATATTGTTATGACACACTAGCAAAGAGTAAAAATAACAAATGGATATTTTTAAATGCAGCGAAAAATTCGTGTCACGAGAAGGGAAGTGTTGAAGAAGTACTGTAACATTACAAAGACACGCGAAGACGCCGAGCAACGCGCAACTCTAACGCGAATTTCAACATTTTAACTTAATTAATTACAGCGCACCTTTAATACCATATGTAGGTAGTGCTTTTTTTAATTTACAATCTCCATTCTTCCGCTTCGCTCAATTTTCATGTTTAAAATAACAAATTCAATTATCTAACATTAAAATTATACGTCAACTTGATATTTAGACAAAATAGCTTATATATCATCTGAGTGTTGCCACTTCAAAATTTCTAAATTCACAATTCGTCAACATTTTAAAATACAAAGAATCACACCGTTTCGTGAGGTATGTTCGGGCTTATTTAACTTGTAAGTTTTATGTTATATAAGTCAATAAAATATCCACCGTAATTTACATAAACACAAGAGATATAACGATATAGATAAAATAACCGGTTCCAGACGCCAAATAATGTACCTTTTAGAATAACTGTTAAAAATGCTTCCTGACTTTAAAATATCTGGTTGAAAAATTCCATTTCTTTCATAACATTAGTATCAATTATATCACGAAAATTTATCGTCATTTTTACACAAACTTGAGTGCCAATAGTTTGAACATTAACATGTACTTGATGGTACTTTCACGGGACTATTTCTCTGTAAAATACCATTACATAAATATACAAAATCTTGTCTGTCTGTACATCACTAAACCACAAGGCACCATAGGTTTAGGTAACGCACCCATAGTTTTAAATATAGTACAAATATCGATTTGAAATGCCAACCCACGTTCAAATTCAATTTTATGTAGTATGATATGTTTAAATATGATTTTTCCACAAACTTTGAACATTTTCTTCTTTTAATGTTTTCCATAGATTTGTCAAATAAGGTATTATTGTTTTTCAGTTACTTTCAATTAGCTGTCAAAACGTGACATCCTCATACATTTTGTACGAGGACATGATTTGTGACGTCACAGACCATTTAAGTCAATTCACTAAACCTTTGATTCAAACGGCAGTAAGTATCATATATGTAACTGAATTAACTATTTTATTGTCCTGCTTTTGAAGCGTAGTTATATGCAACCTTTTTAAGGGATGCATTTTGATATTTTTTTGTCAAAAGTGACCAAGACGCTATTGGTGTATGAGAAGGAGTTATTGGTGTAAATAAAAACAATTTTTGGTCAACTCACCGACCTAACCACTTGTTCTGATGTTGTGTAATAATTTGTGTTTCTGTTTGTTTATTAGGGTCCAGGCGTGTGCCCCACCTATGTAGAAGAGAACTCTTGAACATGGTGACATTTCAACCGATATTGAGTCTGTGGTTTTAAACAAAATAAGTTAACTTAACATACAAAAGTGACTATACAATTTAAATAAAAAATAATTTATACAATTTTAAGTCCAAATAATTAAGATATATTAGCACTTTTATTTAAATTATAAATAAGCAGTTTATGTTTTAAGAAAACGCCATAAATAAATAAAAAAAAATTTTTACATAAACAATTTTATCGTTAATTTCACATATTTTTCAAAATCATCAATCGGTAGTCAAACCCCACTAAATAAAAATTGTACATACCTAAAACAATATATTATACCTTCAACCAAATTACAATATGTCGTACTTACAAAGAAAGCTACAAAAATTATTATAAGAGAATATTAAATTATTATAAGAGAATATAATATAAAATTAGTGAGCGATCAAGTCTTAGAGAAAATACACATTCAAATTGAACTTCCCACCATACATTATACATTTATCCCTGCACATACGAGCAGTGTGCACGCAATCGCTGAATTTCATTAAAATCAAAATTTAATTGAGAAATGTCTTCGGATAGCTATTAAGTACGATAAATGATTCGTATTGTATTATATAAATTATATAATATTATATTAATTTATTATATTGTATTGTATTATTATTATTGTATTCGTTGGTATATTCGCACTCAATACTCAATACTCATATTACGATTATTACAATACATATAAATAAACAAAATACAATACATAAATTAACAAAAATTACTTTTAAGTAGTATAAAATGAAATTGTCCTTAAAACTTTCTCATTTCTTACCTCTTATTTTTAATTTAAAATGTCAGCAATCACTTTTATAGATATTCGAAATTAGATCTTATTACTTCAATCAAACCAGTTATTAAAATTTAGAATTTTTCAAAATTCCTTTAACGTTGAATTCTCTACATACAATTTCGGCTAGCCTGCTGTCAGTTTGACACAAGCTGCAGCAGTTGCAACACGAAAAGAAAAGTTTTGTGGCATTTCCACATACCTACACATATTTCCTTCGTACTTTCGTTAATTTTGCGGACGCTGTTTGCATTTCATCAATTTTAAGTCTATCTCGCTAATCTATAGACATTTCTCAATTTAGACTTATTTTATTATAAGCCAAAATAGCGTCCAAGGCGTATCCTATCTAAAGAGATCTTATAAAATTTTGAACCTTAACCGTTTGGCTTAAGGTACAAAATGTGATGATATTTTTTAACATATACAGGTCACTAGAAGTGTTATATTTGTCGGGATTTAAAAGAACTGAGTTATTAATATTTTTGGCGAAACCATTAAAAAATTTAAACATTTAAGTACCCAAATCTTTGGAAAATATCGAGAAATCTAAAAATAGAAAAACCTTTTTTCAATTTTTTAATAGAATAAATTAAACAGCTTTTTTATATACATAATTTCAGCTTTTTTGAACACTTCTACATAAATCTCTATATTCCATATGTTTGTTTTACATTCGTAAACTGCTATTAGGATCCTTATTCCCAAGCAATAAGGTGTAAAATAGCTTACGATACCTTGCGATGTCAAAAAGATTATTTTTGACTAGAAAAAAAGAAAAAAATATACAATAGTGAAATAAGAAGTTATTTAAAAACGATATTTAAAACATTAATTTTTACTATAACTGTTTCATAAGTTTTCGAAATGCGTTTCATACTAAGCCGATATTCTATACAATCGGAACCGGCCGCGTCGCGACGGCTTACCTATAAACGCACCTTCGATCAAACCAACAAATCCACACTAAGTTTGTTCATAATCTTATTGAATTCCACATTCCAATACAAATATGAATTTAGAGTTTTTTTTATAATTTTTTATTTTCAAAAGTAGCAACTTTTTTCTTTATAGCGCCGATTAAAGCAATGCATTTGTGCAACATTTTCGAAGTTAATATTTTTTTCGAATTTTCTTCGTTTTTTTAGAATCGCTCTCACTAAAGTGCCATCATTTTTATTTGTTGAAAGATAAGATTTTTGCGGCCAGTGATAAGCAAGGAAGTAAGTTATTTATTAGATAGATATTCCATTCTAAAACGTATCGTTATTTTATTTGATGGTTTAGTCAGGTAGAACAACACATAAAAAGTTATCCATTTTCAAACCTATGACAATAATAATCTTGTGTGTATATCTTAATAATATAATATAACCGACACTGGCCGCATATATATTTTTATTAACCCTAAAAATTGTTTTAACAGTTTAGTTTCCAGGTTTTAACATGTTTATTCAGATCTTTTTTTAATTTTTTTAATATTATCGTATTATTTACATTTTAACATTTTTTTTCATGGTCGAATAAATTTTTACTATTTATAGCTCTTAAACCCGATAGTAATTTTTATGGCATATTGAAAACCTCTCTTTGATTTAGTTAAAAATCCGTTCTATTTAATCGTTGATTTCATTCAATTTTATCATTCGATTGGTTCATTCATGATTTGAACGAATGAATGACAGTATTTTTCTTTTTGAAGTAACAATGTGAATATAATTCAATTTCCTTAAATATCCACCCTTATTCATGGGCATATATCGTTTATTTATTCACCAATATTCGACGTACGACTTTAAAACGCCTTCAAAATCCACTACCGTATAAATTTAGCACATCCAATACCCATCAAACATCCTCGCTTAAAACATTTTTCTGTAGTTTATTAACATCAGATCATTATATAACATTCTTTGATACAGAACAGATACAATTTGGGATGTTTGGAAAACATTGTACATCACTATATGTATACTTGTGTATATATAAGTATATATAGCCACGTGTGTGTGCTTTACACCGTTCAAACGTTCAAGTAGCCCTTACCCGGTCCGAGTGACGTCAGAATGGTTTGTCGCTGACGTCATACGGGGTTGCCCAGTCCTGGAACAAGGTATGAATATATAATTAATAGAATCAGGCGTTACTTTGCGGAATTATAATAATAATAATCATAAATAAATATCTTTGGACAATTCACACAACACCATCTGATTCCAAACTAAGCAGAGCTTGTACTATGGTAATCAGAAAGCTGATAAACATACTTATATAATTCTAAATACATACTTAAATAGATAAATTTACACCCAGACACAGAACAAATAGTCATGTTCATCACACAAATATTTGTCCTGGGTGGGAATCGAACCCACGACCTCACGCTTCGCAGTCGGCTCATCGCCCACTACGCCACGGAGGCTGTCCTTCCATTGTTATAAAGATAGATAAAAATTACTTTGCAACATTCCGCCATCAGAACATACGATGGTGTATACTTTTTCATGCAATAGCACCTCCCTCCCACATAGGAGACGTGCAAAAATATACACCAACATACGTACCACCACCAACACCTGTTTCGCCCTAAAACAGAGTATTATCAGGGTTGTAGACGCTACAACGATATAGTCAATAACCTAGAGTAGAGTGGACGGACGACTTTGTGAGTAACCGATTTGGGTGTTATTTCAAACTCCGTGCTCCTCCTAATGCTTATTAGCTACTTAACCTTTCCGCGACACGGCCGCTTTCGCGCCAAAACACACTGTCGACACGGGGTCTAGAGATTTTTTGCCGCGATACGCACTACGAGTGTTATTTATGTTCGTGCGACCAGATGTTTACACTTACAACGACTCCAGTTACATTTCTCGGAAGGGAATGAAACAAGCTTACACCTTATAGCTATTTAGTACTTCTACAGTGTGTTTTGTTTTTATAATCATCGTTCAAAGCCAAACAAAGAGTCCGCATGTTTAGATTGTTGTTCCGCTTGGTATAAAACGAATGTAACATATAATCAAAGAAAAAATGTGGCACATTATTTATATATTCAGAATCTATATGAAAAGACCTTTCTAATAAAGTATAATACAAGTATGTGTTCATACAAAAAATTTAACAAATTTGAGGTTGAAGTTACGTAATGTTTTTTTCGCGCGCCGTTATAAATTGCACATGTCGGTGTATTGAAAATTTAATTGCAATGATAGTATTAGTCGTATTCATTTAGTTATTCCTTTAATCTTTAGGTAAAGTATCTCGAAACGTTGTATATTTATTTCAGGTTCATTGAATGAAAAACATACTTCGTAGAAGATGAAAAACGAAAAGTCGGAAAAAATAGGAAAAAAATTCGAGGTCAAGTTAAAATTCATTTAACGAATTTTATAATTAATCTAATTAAAATCAAGGGGCACACTCATAAAGAATAAGAAATTGCCTTTCCTGCAATATAATTTTCATTGACACTTTTCATACACAAATAGACGTAAAAATGCCAAGAAAAGTAATGAAAATTTTTTTCATTACTTTTCAAATCACGCAAGCAAACACGCAAGCAACAGAGTTTGTCAGTGCGCATTACTTATCGTAAAATGAACCTTATTGCGTACTCCATAAGGCGTCGACGGATGCACGGTAAAGTCTGTATTCGTTTGATTTTATATTCAAATTATGAAGAAAACTAATTACTAATCGAATAATATAAATAAAATATAGATTCCCTGATAAATTATCTTTATACTATTAGTGATTGTCATGGTTTTGTAACGTAATAATAGCAGAAAAAAATATAACTTCAATGCGCAAAATTCACACACAGAAATGATCTTGATTCATTTGTATAACAATGATAAAATATAGCAAAAGATACAGAAACGGATTCCTTATAAAATAACCTTTCTACATATGTATGACAGTAATGGTTTTTAACCACTAAATTGTGTAATAATTGAGCTAAAACCAAAACCGCGCCATTGTTGTGGCGCCGCGCAATTCCACTTCATTTTGAAAACCTTATTTACCAAAAATTATGACGCGCATCAAACTTCTGGATATTTGTTATTACTAAAAACACTATAAATGAAGTAATTATAACATTTTACTTTCGTTTTCAGTAGAAAAATCCACATAAATCAGGAAAAAACCGGCACTAGCACAAACTGTCACTGAGTATTACCAAGCAAATTTGACGACTGAAGGAGTGTCGATTTTGCAACAGAGATTTCTTTTTATTTCACTACCAACCTACAGATATTAAATGACCGAATGAACGGAGAATTTATTCCTCTATGAATTTAAAAATACGCCAGACTAAATAGAAACTTATTTTTAAAACTATAGAGCCGAAAACAGCGCGAGGTCGAGATGTCATTCCTAAATGCCATGTGTCGTAGACGGTAATTTTTATGATGTCATTTGTGAATGACATGTGTCGGTCAAAGGTGCTTAGTTACAATTGTACATACATACCCTTTTTTTGGTGTCGGGGGGGGGGGGGGGGGGGAACCTTCAAAAGTTACCCGGCACCTTGGGTAAGGATACCGGGTTATGTGGGATTTGACCGCACTAAAACCCCCTCGGTGCCTCTCCGTTTTGGGAGGGCTCCGGGATATCCGAAGGAACGCACCGGTGTTCTCCACGCGCGGAGCCCAGAACGGGCCCATCTTCGGAGAGTAGATGTGCTCTCCTGCACCTTCCGATGTATACGGCGGCATGCGGCCACCGCACACACCGCCGCCCTTCCCGGGCTGCTGGCTGGATGCATCGAGCTCCCACTCTCCCTGTCCACAACCCGGAAGCCCCCATTTAGTCGCCTCTTACGATCAGGCAGGGGATACTGCAGCTCTATTCTTAATCCCGAAGCTGCAGGGACTTGTAGATACATACCTATGGCGCAATGGAGAGCGGACGGAACCTCCTCGCTCTAGCCGCGTTGTGCGAGGGCGGCGCCGGGGTGGGGGGCGCGGGGGGTGCGGGGGGCGCCGGAGGGGGGGAGCCCGATGAAGAGGAGCCCGACGCGTTGGACGCGTTGGAGCCGCTCGCCGGGGGGGAGGACACTAGGATGGAGCCCACGCTGCGGTTGCCGCTTCTGGAACAGCAGATTTAGCGTATGTCTCGATAGTTCATATGTTAACACTACATGCACAAAAAAAAAATTCAAAATACCTTAAAAAGATTGCACAAATTTACACTTGGAAACCAGGATATAGATTTCATCCTGGCATATGATTATTATAAATTTTTGATGACCCACGCGGCGTAATGGTTACCGTGCCGGACTGCCGATCGGGAGGTCCCGGGTTCGATTCTCAGCGAAGTAGAAATTTGAATGATAAGCTTAATCAACCCACAGTGGGGCAGAGGACAGCAGCAGCTGCAAGACGCACCTGGCGGGCGGCGGCTGGCGCTGGCGCGGGCGCGGGAAGCGCAGGTTCAGTTCCCGCGCGGGGTCCGACGCGTACTTTTCACTTGCGTTCTGTCGACGGCGCCGCAGTGCTGTGGATGATGGGGAGGGGTTACTTTAGTACTATTTTGTAGAAAATGTCCTAATATCAAGCAAAGTGTTGTATATTCAATAATAATCTGTAGTCGTATTAGTAAAATAATGTGTAATCTGTGGCACGTTCCATGGTGTGTCTACACTTCCCTACAACTTCCTCACTAAGACTGTGATGCGTAACTCTATTTAATTAATAAAATATATAGCGAGTTCCAAATCAAAATAAGTTACATATTACTATTTATAAACTCACAAATACCAATAAATAATACAGAGGATATTCTAAACTTCGAACTCCATATACTATTTTCTATTTCACATTTGACGGAAGTCTCTCGCTAACGCGGCAGCTAGGCTTACTCCTGTGCCCAGCTGGGACGCAAAGGAAGTCTGCAGTCATATGAGTACATCTAAAATACATATTTAGAAAACTTTAATAGCGTGATTAAAGATACACGTAGCGCCATCTGTTGACGCGACGTTAAACATGGGTCCAAATAAAAAAGTACCGGGAGTGAGGTCCCGCGGGTCGGGCGAGGGCGAAGGCGAGGGCGGGTCGCCGCTCCACGAGGCGCACTTGGCGAGGCGCCAGGCCGGCGCCGCGCTCGCCACGGGGATGCGCGACCCGCTGCCCGACGAGCGCTGCGATCAATGCATATTATATTTATTTAAAATAAAAAATAACATTAAAATCGATTTTTTGCAGTATTCTACCGATAACAGGTAGAACTTTATTTGACGACCCGCGTGGCGCAATGGTTACCATGCCGGACTGCCAATCGAGGGGTCGCAGACTTCGATTTTGGGGGGGGGGGTCACTGAGAAATTTGGGGGAAGAGGTGTCCCAAATTGGCTTGTTTCGCCTTCCATCTATACATGACTGATGGATTTGGGGGAGTCATGTCCCCTGTGATCCCCCCCCCCGGGACCACCACTGTCCCGGGTTCGATTCAGAAATTTGAATGATGAGTTTAAATTTCCGTTCTCGGCCTGGGTGTTTTTGTTCCTGTCTTTGTAGCCATGTTCCATGGTACCCACGACGCAGGATATTATTTACCTTACTGTAGGGCTATGAATATGTAACGTTAATTTATTTGATTAGACTGACAATTTTATATTTCTTTACAATTATTTGCGTTTCTAATACGTATAGTTCACTACTAAAAAACTAAATGCATATTTTAAAAAATTCGCACTACGCCATGCTTGGACAGCGGGATAACTGTTAGTTAAATTTTATACATTGATTCGTGTGGCGCAGTGGTTACCATACCGTCCAACCGATCGGAGGGTCCCGGTGAATGATAACTTTAAAAATTCTGTTCTCGGTCTGGGTGTTTCTCTCTTTGTTTGTGTTCATGGCACCCACGACACAGGGTATAACTACCCTACTGCGAGGCTATGTGTGTGATACGTTATTTATTCATTTATTTATTATAGTTACCTGACTACTCTGTCTAATCTGCGCCTGACCGTTTGGACCTATTTACGCAAACCGGAACCAATCCACACTCATGCCGAAATTGAGATAAGTACACAGAAAAGCTTAAAATTGCACCTTCTATCGACCCTGTAAAGATCAAAATGATCTGACTACTTTGACAGAACAAAACATTTTCATGACATGTTTACCAATCCACAAAACATCAGTTGTCTAATACATTAAAAAGATTCATGCAGCATGGTAACCAGACAATCTAAAAGAATATAAAAAGTTTTTTTTTATATAAAGAACCACAGCATGTGGTTCCTTGTATTTTAATTTTTTTATCAATAACATAGAACCATGCAGGTTGGTTCTTGTCTGCATATTAAAAATGGAATAATGGTATGTGTTTACAAATACTCACGTTACTTATGTACATGGTTCTATCTTGTTATAACCTTGTCGTAACATATTATTATTATACTTACAAAATCAAGGAATCATGTTGTTTGAATCTTTGTTGTGTCATTTTGAAACGTATATATATTATGTACAATATTCAAGTCAATAATGCCACATTAAGTATTTTAATTTACAAAATTATTTAAATCCTTTTTATTTATTCCTAAAATTTGACACATCGTGTCTGTGTACTTATTTTTAGTAAATTTATTTATTTATTATTAGGTAACCAAACAATGGCGCGTAAATAACACTGTGACACTTACATAAACAAAAAGTTTGATTCGTGTTGCCGTTTGTTTCGAATTTAGATTTTTAAATCGATTGTTTTTTTATGTATTGCTTTGTATTAAATTAAAAAAGTAATTCTTGGAGATATGCAAGTAATTGTGAAAACTTAATAATGTTTTAATCTTAATAATATTAATTCGAAAGTGACGAAGATTTGGTATGCATGTTGTAACTAATAATTTGCATGAAGAAACGGCTTGCAAACAGTAGGCAGATGAAGCTGTAGGTACCTAATCCTAACTTTTCTGGCCTTTGATGAACCTTCCCAGTGTTTTATGTCTTCTCAACTTCTGATTTCAACAAAAAAATATATAAAGGAAGACTACTACCGTTTTGATTTGTAACGCTTATAATGAGGCTGCTGTTGAAAAAAAAAAGCATAGAAGCACCTCTATATTCACAACTGACCCCTCGTCCTGTCATTACTGAAAATGCCGAAACTTTAGGTGCTATATGTGAAAATACTAATTGTTTTTATAATACTTTACTAGCCTCCAAATGTAATAAATGTGACTACTCATGAGAAATTATTTAAAAATTGCTTAACAGTTAGCGGTACCTGGTCCATGGTCCTGGTCAGACCAGGCACCGCTAACGAACGAACGGTGAGTTTTTAGTTTCAACGTTTCCGTTCTGGAAATTTCGATTTACACAATGAGCCTCGTGGACGACCTTATATTCATTTGAATAACGAAGAATTGAACGCGATAGTGGAAGCAGATCAATCTCAAACCACTTCTGAATTAGCAGCAGCCTTCAGCGTAAATGACAAAATTATAGTTATCCATTTGCACCAAATCAGAAAAGTCAAAAACTCGAAAAGTGAGTGAAAGATTTACATGAAAACAAATTTGAATGAAGATAACTTAGTAGTGGACATAAAAAATGCTCGTGGAAGACAATATGTTGTAATAAAAGAACTTATGGAGCCCCTTTGGCCAACAGGAACAACAGGCCTGTCCCTGAGGCCAAGCTGAATGACTTAAAACGTATATGCTACGCCTTATTTATCTGAGGCTACGCCTGATACCGCAAGACACCAACGATTTTACTGTTGACGGTTTTTCAGGACAGTCTGATTTTGAAATAGAATTTGATTTGAATTAAGTAATGTGTTTTAGTAATTGAGTGATTTTTGGTACTCTAAGAAATATTTTCGATTTTTTATACATTTCCAAATATTATAATGATGATACTTTAAAACTTGGTAAAATATTACACAAATAGTATGTGAATTTTAATGTTACGCCTAATGTAATTAAAATAACAAAGAACCAAGCCACACACAAACAGTTTTGCAAAAAGGAACCATCATGTTTTTTTTAAATAAATTTATGAATTATGAACGATTTTTATCAAAAGTATATATGAGTTGAAAGAACTAAGTAAGTTGTACAATATTTAAATATAAATATTTTTAAAACTGCAATCAATTTTATTGTATACAAAATTTACATAAAAACGGCTTTTTCTCAAAACTATCAATGTGTGGGTTGATTCCGGTTTGCATAAATAGGTCTGTTTGTAAATAAGAAATGAATACTCACATCTCGAAGACTCTGAGAGCCGTCGCCGCCGCCGCTCTGCTCTCTTGCTACCGAACTGCTCCTGAAAATTTGTACTTTATATCAAGACCTTAGAATAATTACGATTACATTATAGAAACCAAGTTCACGCGCCCATATTAAAGCATGTTGATTGGTTCTATTAATGGCAACAAACGCCGGGCCGCTCCGTAAGACTTAAAGTTTAATTTTATCACAACACTTTTTAAAAACAAAAAAAATCTAATAAAATAACTTTTCACAATGTTTTCAATATTTTGTAGCATTTTATAGTTAATTTGGTCAAAATAAAAATATTTTGTTTGTCAGATGTGACAGCTGTAGAAATCTATTTAGTGCATCAATTTTAACAACGCGCTTGTATGAAGACTGATGTTCTTAAAGTTATTATTCTAAGATCAAGATTAAAAACACAAAAAAAGATTAACTACTAATTTTTAGGGTCTCGTACCTTACGGGACCCTATTACTAAGCCTCTGCTGTCCGTCCGTCCGTCTGTCATCAGGCTGTATCACATGAATCGCGATAGCTAGACATTAGAAATTTTCAAAGATTATGTATTTCTGTTGCCGCTATAACAACAAATACCTACTATTAATAGAATGGAATAAATATTTAAGGGGACTCCCATACAATAAACTTGATTTTTATAGATATGGTACGGAACACTTCGTGCGTGAGTCCAACTCGCACTTGGCAGGTTTTTTACTGAAAAAATAGAAAAATATGTATAGTACTATTTCTCTATTTTTCCAATACACTAAAATAAATTGAATGTACGAATTGACATGAAATGTACTAGTATTTTCTTAATATCAAATACCTACAGGTATGTACTCTATATGTACCTGTCAGGTATTGCGTCCAATCTCGTTCGCTCCACCGCCGGACTCTGACTTTTCTCTCCGCTGCGAGTGGAAGACCTGCAAAAATAATTAAGAATTAGAAATAGAAATCAATTTATTTGCTATAATGTAGTCACAAATTAGGTCTTCCTTAGTGATAAGGTATCTCTTATTAACCTTTGTAAGGCACGCAAAAATTTGCGATACAATATAAAGTTAACATTTGAAACATATTTATATCTTGCTTATTAATATTAAAATTGGATTATTATTCCAACATTAGTAAAATATGTATGTCAAACACTAATTATATTATAATTCAATATTTTTTGTCTCTTTAATCATTCATTAAACCAATTATTCAAAATATATATTAATCATTATTCCAAAAAAAAAACAATTAATAAATTCACTGAGGCTGTAGAAACACTTATCAACCTAACCAGTTATGTAATTCTCTTGCGTGTTAATGATGGTGGGAGGGCTGTATGTATTTTTAATGCCACACCATAAAAAAATTGACCAAAAAATAAAAAATTAAATTAGGGTGAGCCACCCTTAACACTTAGGGGTATAAAAATTAGGGGTTTAAATATATGTGTCTGTGTGTTTGCCTCACCGTTTGTCTCTCTGGTGCTCAGTGGCGTCGTAGTACACCGACGCCTCTTCATGGTTCAGTCGCACGGGCTCCCCACCGCTCACCACCGAGTGGATTTTAACTGCGGAATCAACGGTACATGTATTTAATTGTAGAAATAATTACGTCTCACAAGTACGCTTTCATAGTGGTTGTGGGGATGTACGATATCACTATCAATCAGTCATCAGCTTGGCTAATTATCAGTTTCGGGTTAGGTGTCGTTTGAGTATTACGTGGGCTGATTTATTACAAGTTTTAATACCCTCCACTTCCTTATCAGCAAAAGTAAGCAATACCCCCCCCTGTCTGTCGTCTCTTTAGTGCTTACGTAATACTTGAATGTCCCCTTACTGAAACTTTCTGATGGTAACTATAGTAACCTCAAGCTCGTTGACTGCTGGATGCACAGCTTCATAGATAACGCGCAAATTTGTAGGGTTTACCATTAAAGTGTAGTGTATAACCAGCTCTAATTGATAGCTTATTAGTTAGTATACACTTTTTTGGTGTACTAGTTACTGTACTGGTAATTTGATTGATCGTTCGGCGTGTCACAGTTATACAATAATAATGTAGTGTTGTGTGGGATAAGGAGTGTAAAGTGTAATAGAATAAAATATAGAGAAGTCTCACCGGAGTGCAGCGGCGAGGCGCTATCGGGAGGCCTCACGCGGATCTCCAGGCGGCTGGACACCGTGGCCTCCGCTGGAGGCTTGGGAGCGGGCGGGGGGGACGCCGACGACCGCGACATGCTCTGCAACAACACATGAGAGCTATTGCTGTATTTATTAGACCATCAGTGCCACTCGGTTTTACATGCGTCAGAAAGGATCAACGGATTTCTATGAATTGAATTTTATTAACTTTTAGTAACACAACAATAAAGACTGTGTTTTCTTATATGGAGATATCGAATTTACTTCAAATTTCGGCTCGCACCAAAGGAACCTGTTAAATGTGTAATTATTGCTACACATGGTGAGGGAAAACGTCGTAATACGATGTTTTGCATGTGTTCATAAATAATATTTCGAAGGCATGATGTTCATTAATTTGTATTTGGTTAGTGTCGTGAACTATGGCCTAGTGACCGTTTTCTTGTAAGAGGAGACGTGTGCCCAGCAATGGGACATAAAAAAGGTTAAAACAAAAATTGGTTGTTTGTAAAGTCGGTTTACGGACGATAGTTTAACGTGACAACGCCATAAAAATTCAATGAAAACCACATTAACTTTTCACTTCACTTTATAAACTGTCGACGAACGGCGCAAGCTGAACGCTCAAGCCTCAAGTACTTGTATAAGTGTATAAGTGTACAGTGAGTCATCTTTTTTCGTGCGTGCAGCCGGCGTTCATCGATTTATTAGACGTTGTCACGTCAAAAATAAGCAAACAGCGGCATATAACAGTATTGTGTGCGGTGCAAAGGAAACATGGACACAAACTAATAATAACTATTAATTATAATCACTAGTAACCTTTAAATTATATATAAATAAATTAAATTCAATAATGACTAAAGTATACATAAGTAAAATTGTAAATTTGTACACCTCAGTGAGGTAGGACACATTGGACTAAAATGTATGTAACACCTTATCGACGTGAGTAGTGAGTACTGTGTTCTTGCAAATAAATAAATAAAAACAGTAGTGACAGCTACACACCGGCGCGCTGTTGGCCCGCCTGCGCGGCGGCGAGCGCGGGGGCGAAGCGCCCTCACTTCTTGCGGCCACGCCGCGCATCACGTCCACGCGGTAGCGCAGCGCGCCGCCCGCGCCCCCCTCGCCGCCCGCCGCGCCGTCGAACGACGCCTGCTGCAGCAGCGGCGGCCGCAGCGCGCGCACGTGCGACCCTGCCCACCAACCACCAACATCATGCCGTATTAGAGAATAAAATAAAGATATAGTATAATTATTTAGTTACCTATTTATATTATTAATATATTTTATATTGGCGATACGCAAACCGCGTGATGCCAGTAGAAGAAGAAAAAAAAAAAAACATCATGCCGACACATTTCTAACACGCTTTGTAAAGGTAATCAATTGTGTGTAAAACAGGGCTGGAGTTTTTTTCCGCCCGCTTTTTTCTCCTAGCCCATATAAGCCTTAGCGCACCCAAAGCGGATGACGGTCAGCCGATGGCCGTACAACAATGACTAACATCAAGTGTATATTATTACCCAGGATGTTAATAAACTATTTCATTTCAAACTATTTCATTTCATTATGTATGTATGTATATTTGTAACCAACTCCTTTAGACTCCATTTTGACCCACTTTCAACGGACAGATTTAATTCAAACTTTATACACTTATCAAGAATCGATAGCAATACAATAATTCGACGAGCTTTTAAAGCACATCAAACTAGAAAGTGAAAAATAATCCTTAATGTAAGCAATAAATACTATTATTACCTACTGTAATAAAGGCGTGGGTTGCCCGATATACGAAAAGTATGGCATGGAGTGTCCCACGATGTTTTCACAAATATTTAAAAAACTATACCGACATCTACTTGAACATTATTTTATTATAAACTACCGACCCGGCCCCAGCTTCGCTTAGACAATTAAGGGCCTCTTACACCATCTTCAAATAAAATGACAAGTACACTAATTTTCGATTAAAGTCACCTGTAACTTCAATTTCACGATGTTCGAATAACAATAACTACTTTACTAGCCAATTAACTTTACTTGGGATATAACTAATCAATACTTTACTTGGAGATGATGTACGAGGCCCTAAGTGTAATACATTAATCTACATATTATATGCCCTTTAAGTAGGCATGCAATGTATATCCATGATAATCTGTATTAAAACTACGTAAATCTTTTCGTATACTCCAGTAATAAATTTCGTTTGTATTTGTGTGTATAAAATTATAAATAAAAAAATTAAATACACTTCACAATCTATTTGAAAAATTAAGTTATAAATTAAATAATAAAGAATAAAGTATATTCTTAAATCAACTTTAAAAGATTACCTTTGTGGCGGAACAAAATAGTATCTAACACATTTTATGCCTAAAACTAATAATTGTACTACAACTTAATTTCAAGTACCAAACACTTATTACAAAGGTGAACGTGATTCATATTTCCGTTCAACACCATCTCTGCTTTTGTACGTATATGGAAACATAAGTGTTACGGACGCGCGCACACCTCACATCTTTCGCTACGCAATAAGAATGCTGACTCGGAGATTTTTTGGTAGCACAAAATTTTAAATTTGTCATAATATCTACATAGGTTTTTCAAAGTAAACCAATACAATATATTCTCACCGATAGCGGGCAGAGTCCAACTCCGCGGCAAGACAGGTCTTAACGCCGGATACGCATCGATGCCGGCGCTGTGCAAGCAACACCTGTCAGGCTTCACTACGGGCCGCTTCTCCACCTTCTCCTCCTCGCTCTTCTTCTCCTTCTCCGACTTCTGCTCCGGTTTATCTACCTACAAGTGGACGGTAAGATTATTAGGTTTCTATAAAAAGTATTAAAATACGAGCTGCGTTATCCTCTGCATGATCGAGAGCGGCTAAACTTCTTACGAAGAGGGCTTCCTTTGACGCCTTTCTCTCAGTTCAACTTATCGTCCAAAGGGACCTAGAGCCAATCCGCTCTTGGACTAACAAATAAATAGAGATTTTTATTGAGTTGTTAAAACGTGACATTTTAATATTTTTTTTATAAGTAAACCTAACAAAAAGGCGGACGGGCCGCGTGGTGTTAAGCGATCACAGTCGCCCATGAACACGGGCAACCCCAGGGGAGCCACCCGAGTATTACCGGCTTTGGAGGAGAGCTTTTTTTACAGCTTTCTTGAAGAACCCCATGTTATAGTCTACTGGGAATGCCTCAGCTGGAAGGTTGTCCCATAACCTACACGTCCGTGGTAAAAAGGAGCGTGCAAAGCGGACTTTGGAGGACCGCCACGAGTCCAGACGGTGCCGGCGGTTTAACCTCATGAAATGGTGACGTAGGCATCATTTTAAAAAGTTCCTCGGAGGACTCACCATAGAAAAGTAGGTAGAACACGCAGAGCGAGATATATTAAATATGAGAAAATGTGTTGTGAATAAAATTAAGAATTATCCTGATTTCCAAGCGTGGTTTAGTGCCTCCTTTTAGAGGTATGCACTTTGGATTTTTCTGTGCGTGTCCAAGACTATTGAATATTTGTTTTATAAAAATTAATAAAACAAGGTTTTGAGGTAACTATAGTACTGTTTCCGACTATAGCTTGGGACATGACTATGTTCAAAAGATAAAGATAATTAGCTCATACCTCATATTTTTTGTGTCAGTTTTCAATGGTGTATGAGTAATTAATATTTTATAGTATACGTTATTATATAGTATACCATGACAGTAGGTCGGCTCTGGCTCTGCTGGCTGGCCTGCGTGGCGAGGGGGGGCTGGCTCTGCGAAGGGGGGGTGTTTGTAGCTGGCAGCTGGGTTCTTGGAGCGTTGGATGAGGAAGACACGGCGCTCGCGGCTCGGTTGACACGGTGCTCTGGGGACTGCAAATGTCACAGATTATGCACGTGTGTCTGATCGTGATGGAGCGGAACACAAATAAAATTGTATTCCAGTAGTTACAATTCTTAACAACTAAACTACATGGCGTTAATAAATAAGTTGTAAATAACGGTGTTAACAGCCTGTAGCGATTACGTAAGACCCATTTATAATCAATGAGTTGAACTATGTGCAGAGGGCCTCCAGAACCAGGTTTTATCTCTACCGGGCCACTCTCGCACAAAACTCCGTCAGATAGGAGATGTAAAATCCTCTCCAACCTTTTGAAGAATGGTGTTACGACTGGCCCAGACAACTTCTTAGTTGCGCATGCGCGTTATCGCGTAAAAGACATCTTCATCTAAGACATCTAAAAATTGTTGAATGGATTCTATTGGTATTTGGTGGAAACGCAGCCTAAAGCCAGCATAAATCAATGTTTATCTACACTACAGATATATTTTGTAATGATATTACAGTGCAGTATTGAAATCCTTTTTTATTTATTACTATTTTGTATTTGCCATGTTTACCCATTTATTTATTTATTTATTTATTCAAACTTTTCCACCGTACAAAAGGAACGGACAGAAGGCGGACTTAATGCTCAAAGCATTCTCTACCAGTCAACCTTAAGGTAGTGGGAGATCGATGAAGGCGGTGACAAAAGAAAACAATTACTACGAAGCAGGTGTATCAAGAAAAACAGGAATGATAGAAAAAGTATTAGACTGATACGAACTTAAACTGGTGTATACAGAATTATAAAAAAAATATACAATTATACAAGCAAGTATATAATATATATACAATACATATATAATAATATGAATACATAACCACATTAACAAACCTGCAATTGTTCCTGTTTCCACTCGTTGTCCGTTGTCTCCTCGGAGTCGTCGAACTGCGACTTCCACAGAGACACCAGCGTGAGAGCTCCTCCTTTCGTTACCTGCAAATTGGGAATGTTATAATTTTATTACCTTGACCTAAAAATAATGAAAAAATCAAAGAAAACTAAACCAATACAGGTACATTTGTATAATGTTGAAAATTTACATTTCTTTAACAATTTCCATGGTTCTTTACATGGCGTTATCTAAATAATGATGAAAATTTTACACTCTTTTTTCATATAATAAATTTATATTGGTATATTGATTTATTTATTTTAATTTAATTGTTTATCGGGGATAAATGGACTATCCAACACAAAAAGATTTTTTAAATTCGAACCAATAGTTCCCGAGATTAGCGCGTTCAAACAAACAAACTCTTCAGCTGTATATATTGAGTATAGATATGAATAACTTTAGTTACAACGTATTTTTTTTTTCATTTGACCTCAAATTATAATCCGCGTGGACTTGTGTGGAGTAATATTTGAATGAGTTCAAAACAGTTTTGGTTCTGCTCAGTAACTCGCAGCCAACTTGAAAAAATAAATAAATAACGTTACACACTCATAGCCCCACAGTAGGGTAGATATACCCTGTGTCGTGGGTACCATGGACCCATACAAAACAGAAACACAAACACCCAGACAGAACAGAAATTTAAACTCATCATTCAAATTTCTGCTTCGCCGGGAATCGAACTCGGAACTCTTCGATTGGCAGTCCGGCATGGTAATCATTGCGGCACGCGGGTCGTCTTGTCAAGTTAAGAGACAAATGAGTTGTGGGAGTTTTGGCGGGAAGTCTAAAGGGAGAAGTTGTGCTCTTGTTTTATTTTCATTTTATTGGTGTATTTTTAAGTTATATCGAATAAAGTTGATGGCATTTTTTTCGATATAGGTTAATGATAGTGCACGAGTGTTGTGATATAAAATAACAGCGCGAAAACATGTTTTTTCGGCTTGTCTCCAAAACTCCATCGGATATGACCTGGTAAAGTAGCAATCGCTTTACTTGAACATCTGACTGACTAGACTGACTGATACCTGACGACTTACTGATTTATTCTATGATGCAGAAATGATACTTGACACTGGCAATATGCACAGATTGCGATGCCATTATTGAATAATGAAACGAAAACATTGAATTGCTGCAAGGATTTTATCCAATGCCGTAAAAAAAACTAAAAATAAATAATGTAGATTAAAAAAACTAAAAAAAACGCTTTTGTGAAAATACGAACTAAAAAGTAAAAAAATAAGAAGAAAATGTATTTTACTGTAAAAAAAGCGTGGGGTTCATGGTGTCAATAGTATCTTAAAAAACACCCCACGTATCTTCACAAAAGCGTGTTTTTTAGTTTTTGTAAATTATTTATTTTTAATTTTTTAGTTGGATTTTTATTCTCATATTATCGCATTGTCATCGGCCCTTGACCCCTGTGCAAATTTTCAAGTTAATCAAACTCCTAGAAGTAAGTGAAAATGAAGTTTAAAGATTCCGTTACATACATACATACATACATACAGGTCAAGTTAATAAAAGCGTGTTAATAAGGTACCTGCTGCAGCGCGGACACGTTCTCGTCGTCCATGACGGCGAACTGCGTGAAGCTCTGGTCTGCTCGCGCGCGCGCTGCTCGCCGCCCGCCTGCACACGCACACATCAGCCTTTACGGTTCCGTATACAAAGGGTCACAAGTGAGAGGGATTTAGGCCATAGTCCACCACGCTGGCCAAGTGCGGATTGGTGGACCCTCCCTTTCACTTGTGAGAGGAGACCTGTGCCCAGCAGTGGGACATAAAAAAGGTTGAAAAAAATTACAAAGGGTACAAAAGGAGCTGTTTGAGCCACCAGCTAATGGAGGACACTATTTATTGAAGTGAAAACTTCTTTTAACGCGATACGCATATTTTTAGATGAAATAAAATCCCTGGACTCGCGACACCGTTACGAGACGCAGTGCGGTATTCAAGAGATCTTTAAGTAACTTCGAATCAAAGTTGTTTATTTCCTATTTTAGTTACCATGAACCTACCAAATATGCAATGCAAAATAAACAATTTTGCAGAGCGGCTCGTCCCAAAGTCTTTGAGACGTTAATGTTTGGGGAAGTGTTACACCTGAGCAAGCTGTCAACCAGGCATCTATGGCCTCTTCACAATAAGTAATATTGGAGATATGAAAAGAATTTGTAATTTTTTTGAATAATAATTTTGTTGAATGTACTGAGGACAGAAATGCAGGCAATGATACTGAAGAAATTTGTCTGATACCAATTCCTCCAAAACGTAATGGCAAACACGCTTGAGTCCAAGATTTGATATTTAACGAACAATTTAGAATTTTGGCCAAACAATCTTGAACCAATGAATCAATCGAAAAAAGTAAATTTTTATGTTTCCAAATAGGACTACATCTCAAAAAATAAGTGAATTTAGGGACAAATAAACACGATCGAATAATAAAAAATAATTTCTCTAAACCTATATTCCTTCACACTCATCCATTCAAAACACTTACCTCTTTTAAAATGTGTGTCCGAATGTACACTGTCGACATCGGCTACTATTCTCGGGCTCGTCGCTTCACCTGTTAACAAATAAAAAACATGTTAATATTATATGGCCCGGTGGTTAGCGTAGAACGCAAGCGATCTATGCGATTAAGCTAAATGGGCGCGGTTGGGTGTGAGATGGGTGACCGTTAGTGGCAAAAAAATTCATGCGCGTTTCTGTGCTTCGGAGGGCACGTTAAGCCGTCGGTCCCGGTTGTTGTCGATAGATAACAGTCGTTTAACCTTGTCGGAGGCCTTATGGGCGGTTTGAAAACATCCGACAGCGGGTTGGCCACTAACCCGCATCTCCACCAACTCGCTTTGGACCATTACTCCACCACAGATCTATCCCCATTATTGGTGAGGCCTCAAACTTATTCCACCACTTTGCTCTAGTGCGGATTGGTGGAGGAGAGCGAATACTTACATAGTTCATGATTAACACACGAATGCTGTTCAAACGGAAATGACTGTGTCTAAATCTAAATATGTGTTTCTTAAGAGCCAGCCACAAATTCCATTCCGCGAAAGGGATATCGTTCTAATCGGGTAAAGATTTGTCATCTAGTATGTGGTAGGTACCTTTCTTAGAGCATCATAGTTACTGACTCACCCTTCAGTAGAGACGGCATAGCGCCTCGCTTCCATACATATTTTTTGTGCCAAATCAGGTGCGGGGGGAAGAACGCACACATTTTAATTTTGTCACACATTCACACCTATTCTTTCCATCGCTACAGATTTAGAAATGTCTAAATATGTCAATGTCAAATGACAACGTATTTTTTTTTAATTATGACATCGCAAACTCTGTGCAAACTGCCAGCGTCAAGTATCATTTTTGCATCAATTTTTTGCCAGTTTCAATGAAACTGGACGAAGTAATAACAAAGTCAGTAAGTAAATCGTCAGTAATCAGTCAGTCTAGCCAGTCCAACATTCAAGTAAAGCGATGGCTACTTTACTAGAACGTGTCCGATGGAACTTTGGAGGCAAGCAGAAAAAACATATTTTAGCACTGTTATTCTATTTCACAAACACTCGTGCACTGTAATTAACCTATATCAAACAAAATGCCATCAACTTTATCCGATATAACTCAAAAATACACCAAGAAAATGAAAATAAAACAAGAGCACAACATGTCTTTTTCGACTTTCCGCCAAAACTCCACAACGTCATTTTCTATGACGAACACTGACACCGACACATCTTTGTGTGTATAACTAGAAGGCACATTGTTGTATAATTAGAAGGCACATTGTGCATGGACGTTGGGACGAGGGGTTCGCCTGTAAAGGCCACTCCTCTGACGGGCGTCATACCTTGATGCTCTAAGGTACCTGTAGAAGGAGTACCTGTGGTGGAAGGCGAGGCCTGCGCCAGCTCCTGCACGCACGTGGGCGGCGCCGTCACCACGCGCAGTCTCGCGAACGTGGGCCCAGCTGTGGGCAACAAATATCACATTAAATCGAGTGTTAGCGGCAACTTGAATGCAGTAGTTTGATTTCTAGTCTAGGTTTCATTTTATTTGAAGGGAAACTTAACAGAACCCTGAATCACTTTATTGTCTGTCTGCACGACACTTGAGGGAAGTATCGAGCTGAAATTAAAATCAAATATTCAAGTCTGCAATCCATTGTAGAAGAGTAAAAAGCAAACTTTCAAGTCAACGTAATCAAATAATACGGTCGTATGAAGCATACATTCTATCTCGAGCAATCCGTTCACGAGCAAAAATTTACCGAAAGTACTTGAAGTTACTGGAAGCGGATTTTTTTTAACGATAAGAAAATGTTGTACGAGAGGATGCTGGTGTGTTCCGCTGGAGATCCCGGAATATTCCCCAAACACTGAGACAGGCAACCGATACGGTCTAATGGTACGAATCCCGCATAACCCAATATCTCTTTCAAGGTCTTTTCGCCCCAACACAAAAAAAAAAAAACAACGGGTCGCACTCCGGTAGTGCCGGCAGAAGTGAAAACTGAACATTAACGTTGTGCATTATTGATATTTTGGAATGGTTAGGGAATAATTTACGAATTGCTTTTATAATCAGTATTATTTTTCATCTAGCATTTTCAGTAGGTTTTCATCTAGTATTTTTATAAAGTACTCACTCATTTTCTTTCATAATTTCTTCGTGGTCGTCACTTTTTTCATTAATAGATGCACTTTGTTCAATGTCCATATTTTAAACACTTACTTAAACGAATTTTACAAGTATAGACAGTCGAGCCATCAGCTGTCACCCCTCCGTCTTACGAATATTCGATCAGGCCACGTGTCCTGACGCGAGTTTAACATTTTTTCCCATCCCAAAAAAGTGCACAACGCCGCTAAAGAAGTTTTCACTTCAAAGAAGCAGAAAAAAGAACTCACTGCCGGGCATCGGAACACGCTTGCAGGGCGGCACGCTCTGCCTCTCCGCGCGGTTTGTGGATGTAACAGCTGATGATAGGTTGCTTGTCTCCTGAAAATTATAGAATATTGTAAGTCTTTTGTAGGAAGAATAAAATGGGAAAATCATTTAATGTTAAATAAACTTAATTTTTGAAGCGCGCTAGGCCCGGCGGGGAGCATAGAATGCAAGCGATCTATGCAGCTAAGCCAAACGGGCGCGGTCGGGTGTGATATCGGTGACCGCTAGTGGCAAAAAATTACTGCGCGTTTCCGTGATTCGGAGGGCACGTTAAGCCGTCGGTACCGGTTGTTATCAGTAGATAACAGTCGTTAAACTTAGTCGGAGGCCTTATTTATTTATTTATTTATTTATTTATTGACACACCAACAGCGTTACATACAATAATTCGTAATTAAAATTATTTCTAAACATATATACTAGTATGCATGCCAGTTACAGGTGCGTACATCATTCACCGATATGACATATTAATGCTGTTCATATAGTTCGTTTATATACACAATTTAACAATTTAAAAAACAGGACCTTATAGGCGGTTTGAAAACATCCGACAGCGGGTTGGTCACTAACCAGCTTCTCCGCTAACCAGCATTGGAGCAGCGAGGTGGAGTAAGCTCCAGGCCTCCCTATAATGGGGAGAGACCTGTGCCCAGCAGCAGGACGCAATAAGGGTCGCAACCAGCCACATATAAAAACAAGTAGCCTAAAACATTATGCCCATATGTATGTAGCGACCTTACGCTACTCATCAAGAGATGGCGCCACGGGTATTCCTGAATCACGCTACCGAAGTTTTCTGAATATCCGAGGATATATAGAAGATCCGAATTGAGTCAGTCGGAGCGCGGCCGATCCCCGGGCATGACCACCTCGCCCGGCAGGAGATCTCCCTTTGTCAAATGTATGTATTTATATATTTCATAATTCATAATTCATTTATTTGCTCAAATTGTGGTTACAGAGTTGTTACATAGAGAGTCGTTTCTCACAATTTACCATTTTCATGGTGTGCAAATTTTATATTAAGTACAATTATTACAATTTAAGTATATTATAATTTAAACAAATTGATGATTAAAACATTATACAATAAATAAAAACATAAATAAATAATTTACAGATAATTAATTTGAATAAAATAATGTCATTATTTTTGCTATGCATGTCAATAGTCAATAATATTTAGATTGAATTAATAAAACATCATTTAAATTCAATTATTATTTCATATGCGATTTAACAGAATAGTAGCATTTGTGTAAGAGCCATTCATGTAAATGTCGTTTAAATTTGAGATGAGGTAATTTTTTGAGATCCTCAGGAAGATTATTATAAATTTTTACACACATATGATACGGTGATCTTGATCTCAGAGCCGATTTGCTTGGTGGTATCCATATTTTTTCTCGATATCGACTACAAAAGTTAAGTACATCTTTCTTTTTTTTAAAAAGATGTGAATATCGATGTACAAATACTGCTACTTCGTATATGTAGATGCTAGGCAAAGTGAGAATTTTGAGTTGTTTAAAAAGAGGCTTGCAACTCACTTCCGTTTTTAAATTACATATGGCACGAATACATCGCTTTTGCGCTATGAAAGCTTTGTTTAAGGATACAGAGTTACCCCATATTAATATACCATACCTTAAATTTGATGCTATGTAAGCATGGTAAGCTTGTAAGGCACTTGATATATAGCATAATTTTGGTATGCGCCATAGCGGATATACAAATTTATTTATTTTAGAGCATACTTTATCAACATGTTCTTTCCACGTGCATTTGTTGTCAATAGTTATGCCTAAAAATACGGTCGAATCGCATTCAGTGAAAGTTTGGTTCTGATAGCGCACATTTAGACTGGCTTTTTTTGAGCCTTTGTTTCCGAACTGTATGTATTTAGATTTTGACATATTTACTTGTAGGTTGTTATCAGAGAGCCACTGTATAATGTTGTTAACTGTTATGTTTATTTCATTATTATAGTCTTGTGATGTTTCAGGTATGATTACTGCTATGTCATCTGCAAAAAGTGAGCATTGGTGGTGGGTTACGTTTGGTAGATCATTGATGTAGATTATGAATAGGAGTGGTGCAAGAATACTCCCTTGAGGTACTCCTACTCCATTATATTTGAGTTCTGAGAGAATAGTTACTTCTTCTAGATTTTTATTAATTGATCTAATTTCTACATACTGTTGTCTACAGGTGAGATAGCTTTCCAGCCACTCTAGGGCTCTTCCTCTAATGCCATATTTTTCGCATTTTAATAATAATAATTTATGGGAAACAAAATCAAATGCCCTGCTCATATCATAGAAGATTCCTGTCGTTTTGACTCTTTTATAAATATTTTCTACTATATGGTCAACTAATTTAAATGCCGCAAGGGTTGTCGATTTATTTTTGCGAAAACCGTTTTGGTAAGGGGTTAGAATGTTGTGCCGTTCAAGAAAATTTAGTATCCGCGTGTGTATAGCTCTTTCCAATATTTTGGAAAATATAGGAATCAATGCAATTGGTCGATAGTTGCTCATTGACAATTTGTCACCCTTTTTGTAGATAGGTTTTATAACCGAAATTTTTAGTTTTGATGGGAATGTCCCTGTAAGAAAAGATGTATTAATTATATAACATAAAGGTAGAGAAATTAATTTTGACGAAATCTTGATTATCTTAGTTGGTATTTCGTCGTAACCTACTGAGGGTGTATTTTTGAGATTTTTTATTATTGTAAAAACTTCTTTATCGTCCGTTGGATATAAAAATATAGAATTGTTATTAATGTCAATTTTGTGAGTATAAATGTCATCTTTTATAAGATTATTGGATGTCAAGTTAATGAAATAATTATTAAATTTATTAGCGATGTCAATAGGGGTTGTTATAATTGAATTATTGTATTGAATTTTATTTATTAATTTGTCATTGCTATTCGTCAAACACATATCGTTTTTTATAAGTTGCCATGAGGCTAAACATTTATTCTGTGAATTTTCAATATATTTTTTGTTACTGATTTTTTGAGCGTTAAATGTGCATTTTTGTAACATTTTGTTGTAATTTATATACTTGATTTTAGTTTGGTTGTCACGGGTTTTATAATATTGGTACCTTAGTTTACGCTTGACTTTAGCTGATATTTTTATTCCTTTGGTGATCCAGTGAGAATGACATGTTTTCTCCTTTAATTTTATTCTTATGAAGGGGAAGCATAAATTAAAGAACAGTGAAAATAGCTCATGAAATTTATCGAAGGCTCTGTTTGTATCGGTCTCTTCGTAAACTTCTGACCATGTCAACGCTGCAATTGATTCACAGAATTTTGCTATATTTTCGTTGCTGTAATCTCTACGCTTCCTAAATTTGGCTTTTAATATATGAATTTTATTTTCAATCGGAAGTGTAATTAATTGTCCTGTGTTGTGGTCTGATAAATTAAGGTTTAATACCTCACCTTCTGCATTAGGGTAATTGCTAATTATTTGGTCAAGACAGGCACTACCTCGTGTCGCGCATTTAATGTGAAACGTGTAATTATAGGTTTCTATTAGATCAGTGAACGCTAAAGATACAGCATTTTTTTTCAATAGGTCTATATTGAAGTCACCTAATATTATTACTTTGTGTTTTATTTTATTTCTGCACATAATAAGCAGTTTCTCTAAGAGAGTTAGGAACATATATGGATTACTGCTTGGAGTTCTGTATATGCAAATGATATAGCATTTAATAGTAGTTAAATCGATTCCACAGGCTTCAAAACACAGTTCTTGGTTTAGGTTTATTAAAAAAGGTATTTCAATATACTCTATGTTGCCTCTACACATGATGCAGGTTCCCCCGCGCCTCTGTAGAGTTCTGGAGAAACTAGCAGCTAAATGAAAACCGTTTAATTTTAAGTTTAGTTCTTCACCTTTTTTTATAAATGTTTCGCACAAGCAAAGAACATCTATTTGTTTATTAGAGTCTTTGAGCTCCTGGATTGTTATATTTAAGATATCTTTTTTACTAACAAAACCTGCTATATTTTGATGTAGTATTGACATACTGGTATGTCTATTGTTATTCACGAAAAAACATTTCATTTTCTTTTGGTGACTTGGTTTTCTGTTGTTTTGAAAAATAGTCCAAAATTGTTTTTTGTTTTAGTTTAGGTATATTATGGTTAGTATATTGTTTAGCCTTTGTGCATGTAAATGTGGTTTGCAAGCGTCTTTTTATAATATTTACGTTAAGGTAAAGTCTTTCATAATCTATTGAATCGATACAGAAATTTATTTTATTACAAATATCCAATAGGTAGTGTCTATATGTATTATTATTTTTTATGAAGTGACAATTTTTGTAGGAATTACATATAATGTGCAATTTTCTATTTAAAAGCTGTTCGTTTAGATGATCATTATTTAACAAGTTCAGTACAAGAACATGGCAATTATTAAAATTTTTCAGAGCGGCGCCAAGTTCTGTTATTACTTTATTTGGGTTGGAGTCATTTTCACCGACACATAGTATGACTTTGGTGGAGTCAGTTGTTTTCAAGTTATAACAGCCTTTTAATACTTCTTCTGTGGTAGCGTTAGGTTTTGTTTCCGATGATATTGTATACCTCTCATATTTTGAGTTAGTGCGTGATTTTAATAAAGTTGAGGCTAAACCGATGCACTGCTGCGAGCCGAAAATGTAAATATTATTGGCATTTTTAAGGTGTAGTGTGGTATTACCTCGGTTTTTTTCAGGTGAATTCCTCTGGTTTAAATTCGAATCACGTGATATATTTTGCTGGTCTATAGGCGTTTCGTTTATGGCTACCTCATTTCCTGTCGGTGATAATATTTCAATGTTATTACCAGTATTCTTGAGGTTTCTTTCTTGACTTTTCGGAGAGTCCGTTAAGAGAGATGTTGATTTAACTTTCTTTTTTTTATATGGCTTACTTGTATTTGGGGTGCTTATAGTTTTTAATGCATTTATTTTTATGTCCTGAATTGAAATTGTTTCTAAAAGTTTATTTTTCTCTATAGTTAAGTTTTCTATTTCGAGGTGCGCACTTTCTAGTTGTATTTTTAATTCTTGAATTTGTTGTTTTAATTGATCTACTTCCTCTGTTGCTCTTGTGGAGAGATCTGGTAAACTTCTTCTTAGGATAGACGAGCTAGATAGAAAAGAATTTCCTTCGTCATCAGATAGCGAGTCTGTTAAGTTTTCCGAGCGCATTTGATAATTTTGCTTGCGTCTTAGCGTTACATTATCCGATGATGTTTCTTGTATTTTTGTAGGCGTTTTTGTTGTTATAATTTTATTTGTGGTTGTGGGTGTACTAGTCATTGATTTAGAAGTTGCTTTTAATAAAGTATTTGAGCAATTTTTGCATTTCCATTTAAGTTTTTGTTCAGTTGTCATTGATTGAAATTTTATAATAGGTATTGATGCGCAGTTATTGTCCAGTTCTGTTCCGCAAGCTGAGCATTTAATAAAAGTATTATTCTTACATAGTATTTTACATTTCATGCAAACTCTGGCGCTTTGGAGAGCTTTATCTTTCTTTGTTGTAGACATTGTTGATTTTAAGCTTTACTTTAGGATACTGTATGACATGTGGTGACATCTACACTATGCGTGTGGAACTAGTTATCGATCGTAGGTGAAGATTGAATTTATTAGCTTCACGTCAATGGATGATGGATGAATACGTAGTTCACTAGGTAATATCTAGATGGCGCTGTTTTGTTAAAATTTTTAAATAACTGTTAGTTTTGAAATTATTTTAAGTTGATTTTGTTTTATCATAGGGTTTCTCACTATAATGTTCCTTTAATATCACTCCACTATATTTTTTTCCGTTATGCACAACTTTTTTTTTGGTTTTATCAAGTATTGTAGATTCAGATCGTAGTTATTACCAGTTACAGTTGGGTTCAGACACATTTGAAATTTTTCGCTTTATTGTTTATATTTATTAGAGATAACACTCACACTTATGATTTGAAGTCACTTGGTCACTTTGACATGCATAACTGATAAAATTGTTAACTTTTACTATTTTTGCAATTTAGAGTAACGATTTGATGTACACTGTAATGCGCCATCTAGCGGCATAATGTCTGTAATAATCTTTTATTCACCAAGCTAAATCTATTAACAAGTTAAGAACAGTGTATTGGCAACAAAATTCACCTTAGCATGTCTGTCGGGAGAGGGCGCCGGCGTCGAGCGCACTTCCGCTTCCTTATCTGTAGTGGTTGGCTTGTCTGTTGCTGACTGTTGGCGAACAAAACATTCTTATTATTATTTCATTACTGTTTCAACAATGTATTTTTTATTAATTTGAATGGAGTAGCAGATGAGCATGCAGGCCACGTGATGTTAAGTGGTCGCTGCAGCCCATGAACATCTACACACAACCTCAAGCAAGCATAGGTAAGTCTTGTCTGAGGTCGTATGCAGTTGCGCTGCTACTCCGGAGGCTAGTCGCCTCGTGTAAGTGTGGCCGGCAACTGCACCTTTCCACCGAAACACAATAGAATTGGTTCACGGCAGAAGTGGTTGCAGCGGTGGTTCTTCCCCGGGCGAACCATAATAGTTCTGCCACCTACAAAAGTTTGACAAGAGCAAACGTGATTTGTAATGTAAGTAGTCAGTGTTTGACAGCGGGTTGACCATGGTTATATTACTATGTAAAATCTGGGTTTAAGATTGGTGAAGCCTCTATTGATCGATTTCCGCGTGCACGCTACAAGAATTGTTACCTATGTTCTTACAGGCGTGGTCGCGGCCTTCAATTTTGGGGGGTCACCATGAAATTCGGGAGGGGGGGGCACTAAGAAATTTGGGGGGTAGAGGTGTCCCAAATTGGCTTATTTCGCCTTCCTTCTACGCATGACTGATAGATTTGGGGGGGGGGGGGGGTCATGTACCCTGTGACCACGCCTGTGTTCTTAGCATGTGTGAGATGCTCATAGAAGAAGATCGTTTGTGCGACCAACAAGTTGACGCCATAGTGTTTTAAAAATGCTACAGCACTTCTGCACTTTAGTGTATGTGCATGTTGTCTTTATGTTCGTAATTTAAAACGCTGTCAATACTTATCAACCAAGCCGAGTAGTTTTCTGCTGGGAATTAGATTAACACTTGTAACTATAGTAACTAATGATTGAATTACAGCTTCTTGATTCCTGTGGCTTGGGAATCGTAAGAGGCGGCTAAAAAGGGATATCTTGGGTTGCGGGCGGCGAGAGTATTTAGGGTGTGTGCGTGGATTCTTGCCGCTGTAATAACCAAGATGCCCCGTTGCGGTGCCCTAAGTCGGACGCGGAGGACACCGGTGCGGTCCACTGGAGATCCCGGAGTCGTTCCGAAGTGCTGAGACGGTCTACCGAAGGAGTTTTAATGCGGCACTAATTCCACAAAACTCGGTAGATAAGGGGTAACAAGGGCTGCAAGGCAGAGAACACTCACGTATCCGTTGAGGTGGTGCGCGTGCGCGGGGTGCGCGTGCGCGGCGTGGCGCGGCGAGGGCGGCGCGCGCTTTTCCTTCTCCTTCTGCGGGTTGGTCTGCGTGTCCGTCGCCACGGCCGTTGTCGCTTCCGTCTCCACGCGTCGTCGGGCCTGACGGGGGCAGAACAAAAATATTTAAATTTTTTTTTCAACCTTTTTTTTATGTTCCACTGCTAAGCACAGGTCTCCTTCTCACACAATTGAGAGGGATTTAGGCCATAGTCCACCACGCTGGCCAAGTGCGGATTGGTGGACGTCATGCTTTCGAGAAATTATGAATTTCTCTCAGGCATGCACGGCGATGGAGAACATCGTAATCAATGAAATATCACGATATTTTCCATCACCGTGGAGCAGCGATAAATTCGCACTTTACAAATTTCCTTGTCAGAGGTGCGAGCCGAGGATTTGAACCTGGGATCGGTCGCGTCGAAGACCGCGGTTTTTTACCACTCGGCCATCGCTGCTCGCTCGGCCATTTTGCTTTGAGCAGCGATGGCCGAGTGAGCAGCGATTTCAATATAATAATATAAATACCTCTCAACATTCATAGCCATATATTATAGGATATTCTGTGCTATGGAAACACAAAATAATGGATACAAACCAAGAATATACTTGGTCCACCGAATATCAAACCTAAGAATTCTTGCACGCCACAACGACGACGTGAACACTTGTGCCTTACAATTCATCAAATTTCATATGAGTGTATTGGCTATTTATTACTAGCTCCCCGATCGAGGCTCCGCCTGAGTCACTCAGTCCAACGCCTAAACTATCTCCATCTCCAAAAATCACTTCAATCCGTAGCGCCGTTGCGACGTGAAAGGACAAACAAACATACACACATTCACATTTACAATATTTGCTGCTACACTTGTTGGGTTGAGACTTGGGACCCACAGCAATGGGTTGCTGACAAAAGATCTCCCTTCATAATTTGGGAAACCTGAATCTTACCGGGAGCGGGTTAGTGGCAATCCTACTGTCGAATAACTATAGTTACTATAGGTAGGTAAAAATGGTAACTGATCTAGGAATTCGTGAAATAAAAAAAATACTTATAAATCACATATTCGTTAAGCATTAAATAAATAAAAACTCACTCTGTCCGGCTGTGCGTCCGGTGAACCGGCTAATTCTGCCGAGGGCTGCACCGCTGGCCTCGGCCGTCCCGCTGGAACAGCCTGCAACAAATGTATACTAATTACAATCTTAACGTCATACTCTTAATGTCTTTGTGAGTTAAATAGTATAAATTTGATGGCATTTCGTTCAGTTAATTACGCTGCGCCGATTTCTAAATCACGCTCCATTTTACTAAATAGGTTACACAAACTGGTGTCACCAATTATTACGAGTACGCGTAAGACCAACATTAACATCATAATGGTAGCCATATACACTCAAACCATGAATTAAAAAAAACGAAATACTGACTGAAAAACATAATTAAAAGTCGCCTATATATAAAGTATGTGGCGATGCATTCTGCAATAATTAAAATATTATTCGTAAGTTTCGTTTTCGTTCGGCTCGGGGCGGCTGCCCTCTTGCCGGCCACACCTAGTAGCTGCTTATCGTCGACGCCGAGAGGCCGCGCGCGCATGAAAAAAATATATTCGCTAAAAGTATTTTTTAATACAGTTGCTCAAAAAGTGGCGTATTGCAGGGACGTATAGCGTTCGGGAAGTGGGCTATTACACACTCGTGCTTTTTCTTTACCTTTTCCGAACTCGTGCATTCTCTTTCCCAACTGTCAAAATAATGTCTATTAAAAAAAACCAACCACGAATTAGTTTTAAAAGTTTTTATGATTCATGCAAATATTTCTAAAAAGAAGCTACTAATTTGTTTCAATATCAGATTTAATGATTTCATTCAATGAGTTAGGTTAGGTTTCATTTCATTTCATCTCATTAACATTTTCATTTCATATCAAAAAATTCTACTGAAGACTTGGCTGTATGGGCCTTTGCCTACCCAGAATGGGTGAAGAAAACAAAAAAAATCTCTGCATATAGGTATTCTTTTACGGTTGGCGCCATTTTTCAAAAATGTTTTTTGCGAGTTTTTATTTTATTAAATTGCTACATTTCTTCGCAACTGTATTAAAAATAGTTGTTCAGTACACGTGCGGAACCGTCATTGGAAGGAGTTCCGATTGTCAACCCTCACCTTCGGCTGCGCCTCGGCTCGGGTAGACATTTGTCGGAACTCCTTGCAATGACAGCCTTTCCGCACTTGTAATGAAATATACTATATATATGTTCTAGTTTTTTTTTTAAGTAAAAAAACCAGTAAACAGGCATACGGGCCACCTGATGGTGAGTGGTCACCGACGCCTATGAACATTAGCAACACCAGAGGAGTCGCCTATGCGTTGCCAGCCTTGTATTCAAGGACTCTTAACGCCTTTCTTGAAGAACCCCAAGTCAGGACTATTACCTCTTTCTCCCAGTCGTAAGGGTCAGTGTCCCGTATGCCGCGCCGCTTGCAGCACCTCTCCAGCAAGGAAGCCAGCATGGCGTAGTCCGGCGCGTCGGCGTACTCCAGCTGCTGCACGTGCTCCAGGAACTGGCGCAGCTCCGACGGCAGGTGCTTCAGGAGGAGCCGGTGGTCGTATTTCTCCTTCATCAGGCCGACCTGTAAACAATAAGAAGTTTAATGCAATTGAAATGACTTCAACTATGTATATATAGTATCGATCTCCTTTTTTAAATTGATTAAATATGTAGTAATATTGGTAGGGACCTCCTTCACCATCTCCAAGTAAAATGTTGATTAGTTACGTCCCAAGTAAAAGTAATTGGCAAGTAAAAGGTACGAAAAGGGGTCAATTTATCATATGATTAGTGCTACTCGAACATCGTGAAATTGAAATTGAAGTTACGGGTGACTTTACCCGATAATTGGCGTATTTGTCACTGTACTTGAATGTGGTGAAAGAGGCCCTAACCAATTTAAAGGCAAGGCAAACTTCGTGGATTGCCTCAATGTATGTATGTATGTAAACCATTCACACAAAACATATGCTATTGTTAATACCGAGTGGAGAAGTGTACAGTTTTTGTTGTTTCAAATTGTGGGTGGACCGTGTATATTACCTCTGTGAAAAGTACCCAAAAAAATCTCAACCCAACAGTTACATCCCACCCAGCTACTGCAATAACTATATTTACCAAAACTTTAGTCACCTAGTAACTAAAGTAACCCACGAGTATGAGTTGTCTATCAGAGGCATCTTTATAGATAACAAAAAAATGACGAGTCCGCATTTATCCGATAAAATATTGCACAGCTCTTATATGGATGTGTGCTACCCAGACCTGAGCGAAGAACTTCTAAACAAGCTAGAGCGCCTTCTAAACAGCTGTATCCGATTTATTTTCAATCTGCGCAAGTATGATCACATCTCAAGTTATCGAAGCCAGTTGAAGTGGCTTACTATTCGTCAGAGGCGTCACTCTAGAATTCTCTTGGTCTTGTATTCAATTTTACATGATCCAACTTCTCCGCACTATTTAAAGGAAAAATTTCAGTACCTCTGTTCATCTCATAACAGGGGACTCCGATCAACTAGTAATCTCAAACTTTTTACACCTCCACACAATAGTGATTTCTTCCGTTATTCATTTAATGTTCAAGCTATACTACTCTGGAACGCCCTACCCGATAATATCCGGAAGGCTTCAACTAAGTGCACATTCAAAAAATTGCTGCGTAAACATTTAATAGCAAGCAATTAATGGATCCCTACAAGCATTCGAGTTATCATCACAAAATATGTATGTCATTATTATGTATTTATTTATGTATTCATAATATATGTATGTGTATGTATGTATGTATGTATGTAGTATGTATGTATGTATGATATATTTATTTATATTTAGTTAATATTATATTATATTTCATAATGACAAGGTATAATTACGTAATATATCCAATATAATAGTTATTTTTAAATAATTGTTTTCCGTCCGCCTACCTTAAGTTCTATCCATCACCCAGGGTTGACTGGTGGAGAATGCCATTAGGCATTAAGTTTACCCTGTAGCCCTTAGTTTTAGGTGGTTACAAAATAATAAATAAATAAATAATAAATGGATGGGCCATACGGGACCCGATGCGTCTCGATCTGGATTCTCAATTGAGGGGTATCGGGTTTGATTCCAGGCGTAGCAGAAATTTGAATCATGAGTTTAATTCTGTTCTCAGCCTGGATGTGTCCATAATACCCAAGACAGAGAGAATTCTAGAGTCAGTCTATGAGTGTGACACGTTTTCTTTATTTTTATTTGAATGGAGTAGCAGACGAGCATGCAGGCCACGTGTTGTAAGTGGTCGCTGCAGCCCATGGACATCTACACACAACCTCAAGCAAGCATAGGTACGTCTTGTCTGAGGTCGTATGCAGTTGCGCTGCTACTCCGGAGGCTGGTGGTCGCCTCATGTAAGTGTGGCCGGCAACTGCACCTTTTCACCGAAACACAATAGAGTTGGTTCACGGCAGAAGTGGGTGCAGCGGTGGTACTACCCCGGGCCAACCATAACACTTCTACCACCTACTAACCCACGTTATATATTACCTGCTCCTTATCCTTGATCTTCCGCCAGGGCAGCTGTCCATTGACAAATTCTACCAGCATGTAGAACAGGGACCACAGGTCGTCGTGCCGGCCCATTTCCTTGTTTTTGTGGGCGTTGATGGAGGCATAGCGGACCGTGCCTGCAACAAAATACATTGCATACATTACACTATCCATACTCCGCACTAACATTATACATGCGAAAGTAATTCTTTGATGTGTGAATGTGTGCCTCTGTTACACTTTCACTAACTTTCGCCTAGACTACTTACTGAACCAATTTACGGAAATTTGGTACACAGATAGTATGATCCACACTTAGGAAATGACACAGGATAGTTTTTATCGCGTAAAATAGGCTTAAAGGGGGTTCGAATAAGGAATGAAAGATCATGTAAATGTTGTTGTCACCGAAGTTAAAAACATGAAATTTTGTATTTAGGAAGTAAATAAATATTTCTAAAAGAGTTTTGGTAATGCGACCTGTACGAAGGAAATATAAGTTTTTTTTTTATATCACCTAAACTCCGAACCATGGTCTCATAAATGGTGGTTACTGGTAAAGACAAGTTAATACTAGTAAGCAATAAAAACCTTTTGGTAATAATAATAATAATAATCTTTTATTTCAGACCGTGGTCCATATCAGTGTTAGTAATTTGTAATTTACATGTCTTAAAAAGAATAATATAATGATAAGCAGCTAGTATTTTTAATTAAATAACTATAGTATAACAAAATATTTTTAGTTACTTAATTTTAATTAACAATATTGTATGCCAGAATATGGTAGACCATTTTAAACTCGAATATAATTTTAAACATCTCATTCTATGTATGTAAACAGTCAACAATAAAGTATTTTCATTTTTAGTTACCAGCAGACGCTGGTGACTATAGTAACATGTCAGTAACTAAAGTAACCGGATGGTGGCTAGTGTAAGCAATGAGTGACAGCTCCTTAGGCACTTGCGAGACAGTGTGCACGGGAAACAAAGCAGCACAATTGTGTAGAGGGTGCGGAGCGGAGGGGGCGGAGGGGTGGGGGCTCACCTCGGAAGCCGGCGGCGGCGCGCGGCGGGCGCACCTGGCCGGCGCTGGTGGTGTACTGGCGCGCCAGCCCGAAGTCCAGCATGTACAGAGGGGAGGGTGCGGAGGGGAGGGGGCGGAGGGAGAGCTCACCTCGGAAGCCGGCGGCGGCGCGCGGCGGGCGCACCTGGCCGGCGCTGGTGGTGTACTGGCGCGCCAGCCCGAAGTCCAGCATGTACAGAGGGGAGGGTGCGGGGGGGAGGGGGCGGAGGGAGAGCTCACCTCGGAAGCCGGCGGCGGCGCGCGGCGGGCGCACCTGGCCGGCGCTGGTGGTGTACTGGCGCGCCAGCCCGAAGTCCAGCATGTACAGAGGGGAGGGTGCGGAGGGGAGGGGGCGGAGGGAGAGCTCACCTCGGAAGCCGGCGGCGGCGCGCGGCGGGCGCACCTGGCCGGCGCTGGTGGTGTACTGGCGCGCCAGCCCGAAGTCCAGCATGTACAGAGGGGAGGGTGCGGAGGGGAGGGGGCGGAGGGAGAGCTCACCTCGGAAGCCGGCGGCGGCGCGCGGCGGGCGCACCTGGCCGGCGCTGGTGGTGTACTGGCGCGCCAGCCCGAAGTGCAGCATGTACAGAGGGGAGGGTGCGGAGGGGAGGGGGCGGAGGGAGAGCTCACCTCGGAAGCCGGCGGCGGCGCGCGGCGGGCGCACCTGGCCGGCGCTGGTGGTGTACTGGCGCGCCAGCCCGAAGTCCAGCATGTACAGAGGGGAGGGTGCGGAGGGGAGGGGGCGGAGGGAGAGCTCACCTCGGAAGCCGGCGGCGGCGCGCGGCGGGCGCACCTGGCCGGCGCTGGTGGTGTACTGGCGCGCCAGCCCGAAGTCCAGCATGTACACGCGCCGGCAGTTGGCCGGGTGCCGCCCGATGCTGAAGTTGCTCTGAAACCAACACAAAACACCGACAACTGTACAAGTCCTGAGGGTACGCAATGAACACACTGAGTCTTTCAGTCTTCCGCATGAGATACTATAAACCCACTTCCACATGCTCACAGATGCGAGTAATTACTAAAACTATATTAAAACTTACAGGTTTAATATCTCTGTGTAGAAATCCAACAGAGTGAATGGAGTCTATCGCCTTCAATATTTGTAGACCCAATCTGTAAACGACCAAAACAACAATTTTAAATAAATGGCACATGTCATGTACCACATATTAGATAGGTATGTAACAACACGTCAATACAGCTTTGAACATAATTTTATATGGAGCACACTGGTGACTTTACACTTAAACAAGAGCATTTGATTTCGTTTATCAATTGGCTGCAACCTTTTTGCATCCCACTGCTGGGCACGGGTCTCACCCCTTATTGAGGAGGCCTGGAGCTTACTCCACCACGCAGCTCCAATGCGGGTTAGTGGAGATGCGGGTTAGTGGCCAGCCCGCTGTCGGATGTTTTCAAACCGCCCATAAGGCCTCCGACAAGGTTTAACGACTATTATCTATCGACAAGACTTAGTTGCATAGACCGTTTGCGTTCTACGCTAGCCGCCGAGCCATGCGCGCTTAAATAAAATTAATTATTATTGGTAAACAAGAACAGCATGTAGTGAGGGACAATGCATTAAATTTATTTAATTCCTACTTTGCTAATAAAAAATAAATTACGGAAATAAAAAGAGAATATAACCAACATTAGAGAAAAATACCTCTCTGAGTGTTGTCCAAATTATATGGATGGAGTGCCTCAGGGAAGCATTTTAAGACTCTTACATTTCCTTCTTAAATCCATAAATCAATCTTCAATAATCACCAAAGAGGACTATCTCTTTGCCGATTTTGCACACGATGTAGTTATAGAAGAAAACATAAATAATTAGGATCACAATGAAATAAATAAGAGAAGGCATTGCAAATTGTACGTGAAGGAAGGACTAATACTTAATAAATAGTTAAAGTATGAATTCCAAATTGCCGACCTGCGTGGCGTAATGGTTACCATGCCGGACTGCCAACCGAAGGGTCCCGGGTTCGATTCCCGGCGAAATAGAAATTTGAATGATGAGTTTAAATTTCTGTTCTCGGTCTGGGTGTTTGTGTTTCTGTCTTTGTGTGTGTCCATGGTACCCACGACACAGGGTATATCTACCCTACTGTGGGGCTATGAGTGTGAAGCGTTAAAAAAAATTGCCCAACCTCTTCTGCATGTCTTTCTCTTATTCCGTCCTCTAAAATTCCGAGGATAGATTGATAACTCATAAATTCTTAACTAAGCCCAATACTAAGTTAAAAGGCTGTGTTATAAGCGAGAGAGGAGTTTTAAATAAAAGTCTCAAATGGCCCAAACTATTACTGTTTCTCTATCTCTCTCTCTTTCTCTCTCTCTATTTCTTCTCTGCTCTAATATCAAGTACATCTGGTAGGCATTCCATAAAGGAGACCACGTCACCAGGAAGGCGCCTGATGCGCTGAACTGACCAAGTGAAGACAATCGGTGGTGGTCATATTACACGAATGTGAGGAGGAATTTCTACTCGTACCAACCGAGAACAGTGACGGTTGCTCGTGAGGGCGTATAAAATCTGCCCGCAGCAATGATATTACATGACGACCATGACCGCTCTGACAAACGTGCTACGAAACAGAAGAGATTTAACTCACCTAAGTGTTGTACTGAGCGAGAAGGCCCCCCGGGGCTGGGCGCGACGCAACTCGGCCAGGTTCTTGCCCTGCAGCTGCATCACCACGTAGTTGAAGCGCGCGTTGCGACCGCAGCCGATGAACCGGCACACGTGGTCCTTGCCTGCGAACAAGGATTGACAATCAGAATGCTGTATTATAGAAGAGCCTTCATATGAGACCCTTTGAGAAGGGAGCCGCGCGTGGAGTTCATGGAGTGGAGTGCATTCCGCTGAAGATCCCAGAGCGCCCAAGCCCTAAGCTAAGCCAGGCCACCGAGGGGCTTTTAGTACGATACCAATTCCACAACCTTTCTTTCCTTATTCCGTACCTTTTAAAGATTTCCCTCGATAGCCAAAAAAAGCTACCCAGAGATAAGAAAATCATAAGAATTCAGCACCTATTTGGGTTCCCGGTTCCGCGCCAACAGATCCATGTTTTGTTGTCTGTTGATTGTTTTGTGTTTAAGTGTCCAGGTCACATCTCACCCACACTCACCCTGGAGCTTCTTAAGCACGGCCACCTCCATCTTCAGCACCTGTTTGGGCTGGCGCGCGGACTCCACCTTCAGGGCCACCTGCTCCTGCGTCACCAGGTCCATGCCCTCGTAGATCTCTCCGAAGCCGCCGCCGCCTATTTTCTTCACCACCTGGAGAAGAATCGCAGCTTGAAAAACATGGAGTTAAGGATTGATGCTAGTTCTTTTTCTGATGGAGAATAAAACTATTCCGAAAAAGTTATAGGCTTTGATGATTGGGAATTACTATTTTTATGTGACACAGAACAGTAAAAGAAAAAATACCAAATCGTTTAGATCAGCTAAATACATACAATGTAGCTTCCTAACTTTGCTGTACAAGAAGTGAAATAATTTAATTTAAATAGTTATTTACTCGATATGTACGAGAACGTCATTAAATGGAATTCATTGAAATGTCACGTATGTTCCTTGTCTGCCCATAGCTACTCTGTAAGAAAGCTAATTATTGTATACTTCATATTTTAAAACAGGGCTGATGTTTTTCTCCGTCTGCTCTTTTCATCAGCTCAGCATTGCCTAAGCGCACCCAGAGCAGACAGAACAAAAAAAAAACGTTCACTAAGAGTTTGTAAATGAACCGTACAGTGAATGAAGAATATTTCATTTCATTTCATGTTATTGGAAGACAGCAGGAGTTTTCTTTGATTGAGTATTATTTGATTGAGAAGACAGCTTCGAATGTAATAAAGGAGATTTTGATTGCAACGCTAATAAGGCAGATTTGATAAAGGACATTTTGATTCGTGCTGTATCTGATTAATGACAAATCGTCTTATCTACAGAAATAAATGAAATTGGATTGTCTATTTATAATATGTATTAAAATAACTTCATTTTACTACATGCATGCATGAATGTATATACGGAACATATGTATACCAAAATAACATTTTTACATTTTTTGTCTGTCTGTTTGTTTGTTCCGGTTAATCTCTGAAAAGGCGATTTTTACGGGAGGTTCACTGGCAGATAGCCAAGGATTATCTTAGAAAAATTCTACAACTAAAGTCCATGCGGACAAAGTCGCGGACGGCCGCTAGTTTGTGATATTTTTTATATAGGGAGACCTGTGTCCTGCAGTGAACCTTTACAGGCTGACAGATGGACGCGTCCTAAAACACCTAAAAAACGAGACAGCGAACGAGGCCTACCTTCCATCGCTCCTTGACGACGTGGCCCGGCTGCAGCAGGTCCTCCGTGGCCATGGTGATGTGGTGCGCGCGGCGCGAGGTGTCGCAGCGGGACGCCTCCCGGGACCGCGGCCCGCCGAAGTTCGGGACCGTGCGGGACCTGCGGGTACGGAGGGCTGTGGTGAGGCCTCGAGGAGGTTAGTTTACGAGATGTGATGTTAGTTCAAATAATTTATACGCCTCAGAACTTTAGCCTTTAAAAAAAATTGTCTGTCAGCTGTCAAACGTCATATGCCAATCATTTGAGTTTGAGTGAGTCAGAACATACATAAATTAACAACTGTTTAAACAGTCGACGAGTTTTTGTTCAAATTTGAATGGAGTAGCAAACGATCATGCTGATCACGTGGTGTTAAGTGGACGCTGCAGCTCGACATCTACTATCACAAGCAATCGTAAGCCTTGCTTGTGATTGGTCGTATGCAGTTGCACCGCTAATCCGCAAGTTTCTACGAAAAAATCCAACGTTGTTTTAGTATCCAGTCGAAGCAGCATCAGTTCGTATTTATCCGATACTAGCTGTATCCCACTGTTACGAGCGGTAGAAAGTATCAGTGTGCTGAGTGCGAGTTTCAAATAACCAATCGAATTACTTTCGCGTTAATCGAATAAACGTCAAACGTGTCGACAATCGAAAGCATGCGAGTGTGCGAAGTGTCAAAAATGTAAACTCGCACTCGCTATAACACATAATCAACCAATCACTTTGGGGGATTCGTTACTCATTGACCAATCACGAGCGCTGACCTTGTCACTACCGAGTGTCGTTTGATACTCGATGCTCGAAACCGAAGACGTAAAAAACTTGCACTCGCAAAAAATGTTTCATATTACTACAGCTAGATGGCGCTGCTTCGATTCCATACAAATCGCGTAAACGCAAACGCGATCGAGTAGGTGATAAAAACTCGCACTTAGCACACAGTAGCGTGAAGGGAATATTCTCCACAAGTTCCTTTGGGACCTATACTTTTAAATAAATAATAAGCCTTACACGCTCACAGCCCCACAGTCACATAATTAATACCCTGTGTCGTGGGTACCATGGACACATACAAAGACAGGCACACAAACACCCAGACCGAGAACAGAAATTTAACCTCATCATTCAAATTTCTGTTTCGCCGGGAATCGAACCCGAGGCCCTCGATTGATAGTCCGGCATGGTAACCATTGCGCCACGCGGGTCGTCGTCTCCTACTTTATCCCTTACATAATAATAATAATAATAATAATAATAATTCTTTATTCATTTCACAAAGTATTTTTACTTAAATAAGTGGCTAGAGCCTCCCTTTAAGCTCAGAGCGCCTGTAGTAGGAGGCTCCGCTCTTGCACAAGTTACACAAACAAAAGTTATGAAATAATTTTAAATAACTATTATAAAAATGTGCATTTGTGTGTGTGTGTGTGTGTGTGTGTGTGTGTGTGTGTGTGTGTGTGTGTGTGTGTGCTGTATGATGTATGGATTCATGTGAGTGACTTTTCAAGTAGTAATTCAGTCTCCTCATAAGTAAGTGTCTGTAGATACTTTTTTATTGCATTTTTACATTCAAAGTGGGACATTCTGTATATTTCTATGTGTTTATTGATTTTATTTTATTTTATTTTATTTTATTTTTATTTTATTTTATATACATCGCAAAGCTATAGCCCCACAGTAAGGTAATTAATATTAACCTGTGTTGTGGTCACCATGGACACATTTAAAGACAGGAACACAAACACCCAGACCGAGAACACAAATTTAACCTCATCATTCAAATTTCAGTTTCGCCGGGAATCGAACCCGAGACCCCTCGACTGTTAGTCCGGCATGGTAACCATTGCACCACGCGGGTCGTCGTCTCCTACTTTATCCCTTACATACATCGCAAGGCTATAGCCCCACAGTAAGGTAATTAATAACCTGTGTTGTGGTCACCATGGACACATACAAAAACAGGAACAAAAAAACCCAGACCGAGAACAGAAATTTAACCTCATCATTCAAATTTCTGTTTCGCCGGGAATGAAACCATGATTGACTGAGGCCCTCGATTGGCAGTCCGGCATGGTAACCATTGCGCCACGCGGGTCGTTGTCCCCTACTGTATCCCTTACATACATCGTAAAGGTACTCACCTCAATAAAGGGTTTGTCTGTACTCTCGGAGCGCTTGCAGCCTCCACGCGCCGTTCTTCTCTCTGAAATACAAAATAATCATATTGTTAGTATGGTCTTGGGACCTTTAAGAACATTTTCACTGAACTGGCAGTTTTATTTTTATTCATTCTCTACCAGTCGAACCTGACTGTAAACGTCTTTACTTCTGGGATTAAGTTATCAACTGCTGGGAGACCATAACCGTATGAATTTCAAAGAGCATCTCTCTTTTTCTGTTTTTTAGAAATACTTTTAACTATTGTGTGTTTATGTTTTTGTCTTTGTGTGTGTCCATGGTACCCACGACACAGGGAATACTATTGTGGGCCTATGAGTGTGTAGCGTTATTTATTTATATTACAATAAATATAATGTACTACTCAAATGTATTATGTATACTAGCATATAAAGCTGGAGAGTTTGTTTGTTTAAACGCACTAATCTCAGGAACTCTCCACCAACCCGCATTGGAGCAGCGTGGTGGAGTAAGCTCTAGGCTTCCCCAATAATGAGGAGAGACCCGTGCCCAGCAGTGTGACGCAAAAAGGGTTGCAGCCAATCTCAGGAACTAATGGTTCGAATTGAAATTTTATTTTTGTGTTGGATAGTCCATTTATTGGGGAAGGCTATATAACATGCTATGACTAACGGCCGCCCGCGACTTCGTCCGCGTGGACTTTGGAATTAGTCATAGCATGATGTTAAAGAGCCAGTAGTTCCTGAAATTAGCGCGTTCAAACAAACAAACAAATAAACGTCTACACGGACGAAGTCGCGGGCGGCCGCTAGTATTTATATTATACATTGGAGTAGTACGGTGGAGTAATCTCCAAGCCAAAGAAATAATGGAGGGAGACCTGTGCATAGCAGTGGATTGCAAAAAGGGATTGAAGCCAGCCATAAACAATATGATTTCGGAAATCCAAGAACACTCTTTAATAGGGTCTTAGACACTGTGCACAAAAAAATTCAAAATCCTTACCTTAAAAAAGTTGCACTAAAGCAATATAATTGTTAATTCTTTTTTATACATGATTTTTATTACTGCTTAAATCAATAATAATGAAGTCAATTGACTATGTATGATTGATAAGTGACGTCACTTATCATTTTCTCATACAAAGTGTATGGGGATGTCACGTTTTGACAGCTCATTAAATGTATCTGAATTGACTTGGTAGTCCAAGACCGGATTGAATATTTTATTAAAGCGCCGGTTACGGCGTGCAAGGTACTGTTTTCGATCATTGGAGCAGAAGTCCAAACTAGGTTTTTGACTGGATTATATTATTATTCTTGTGTACCCACGGAATCATTCAATATTATTACTGACATGAGAAACCATTTTAAGGCAATGATTAATAAACATCTAAAACATTTTTTTTTAATAAAAAATAACGTTTCACACTCATAGTCTCACAGTAGGGCAGATATACCCTGTGTCGTGGATACCATGGACACTTAGAAAGACAAACACAAACACCCAGACTGAGAACAGAAATTTAAAGTTATCGTTCAAATGTCTGCTTCGCCGGGAATCGAACCCTCCGATCCGGTCTTGGACTACCAAGTCAATTGAGATACTTTTAATGAGCTGTCAAAACGTGACATCTCCATACATTTTGTATGAGAAGATGATAAGTGACGTCACTTATCATATATAGTCAATTGACTTCATTATTATTGATTTCAGTGGTAATAAAAATCATGTATAAAAAAGAATAAACAATTATATTGCTTTCCAAGCGTGATTTAGTGCAACCTTTTTAAGGTAAGGATTTTGAATTTTTTTGTGCATAGTGTCCAAGACCCTATTGGCGACTGCCATGGCGGCATGGTAATCAATGCGCCACACGGGTCGTCATTAAAGAGGAACTTCAATAAAACCACTCACATTTAATTGTTGCATGACTTGTATCACTGTATACTCCATAGTTCTCATCATTTTACAAGTTATTATATTATATTGTACTTAGCAATTAGAAATAAGATATTTTAAAGGTTTTTTTTATGTTTAATGGCTGGCATCTAAGCCAGCCTTATTTCAAGAATAAACATAAGTAGTATGAATTGCGGCGTAATTCACGGGTAAAAATGAGCCTTATACCATGTCATACATGACAAAATAAGGTATGTAGCGCGCATGGAAAAACGAATGGCAAACTAGTAAACAAACTTTTATCACAAAACACGTTATTCCTCGCTAACAGAAGTGTTACTACTAAACAGGATCTTATGAATTAATTAACACATCGTATCAAAATACAAATTGTTCCAATATAGTCGCCTAGAACACCATAAAAAGTATACTGTTAATTTTTACTACTTGAAAACATCTATAAATCATCGACTTTATTGATAAGGTAACCCATATTTTTGTCAATCCTTTCAAGGTTCCATGGCCAAAGGGTAAAAGGGGGAGCTATTATTATAAGTCCGCTGTCGGTCCGTCGGTCTGTTTGTCTGTCTGTCTATCAGTCCGTCTGTCACCAGACTGTATCTCATGAACCGTGATAGTTAGACAGTTGAAATTTTCACAGATTATGTATTTCTTGCTTTAACAACAAATACTAAATGTGATTAGATTATATTATTATTTTATACTAATGCGATTAGATTATATTATTATTTTATATTAAGTTAATTCAGCAATGTAATATTTTTTGTGTGTATAATATGTTCCGCAAACAAGGGCTCTGGTAAAGCCAGAGGAGATGTCAGTGTTTTTAAATAAATAAATAAAAACAAATACTAAAACGCAATAAAATAAATATATACGTGAGGCACCACAAAAACCGGCTTGGCCGCCTTTTTACTGTTTACGACACACGATCTACGGTTGTGAACTTAAAAAAAACTAACTTACATTTCAGTTGTTAAACTTCCTATGGAACCTCTGTACACGATTAGAACTCGCACTATTACGGGTTTCTTAGTTACTTACTTGTCCTTAAATTTAAATAATAATAATAACACTCATAGCACCACAGTAGGGCAGATATACCCTGTGTCGTGGGTACCATGGACACATAGAAAGACAGAAACACAAACACCCAGACCGAGAAAAGAAATTTCAAACTCATCATTCAAATGTCTACTTCGCCGATCGGCAGTCCGGTATGGTACCTAACCATTACGCCACGTGAGTTGTCGGAATGTAGTAACAGAAGAGCCCATGGACATCCACACACAACCTTAATTAAGCCTGAATCTTGCCTAAGGCCGCATGCAGTCGCACTGTTACTCCAAAGGCCGATGATCGCCTCGTTTGAGCCTGGCGGCAACTGCACCCTCCACCAAAATACAATAGAATTTTAAAAACCATTAAAATTTTACCACCTACTTCTCATCTTCGTCCTACTTCTTTTGAGCTATCAGTCCGTCTGATTCATATTAGCACAGTCCAGTGAAGACATTTAGACCACTGACACTGACAAGTAGAAGAAATAGGACGGTGGTACCTGTGGTTCATTTCGGCGTTCCCGGGGCGCGGGCGGAGCTGCGGAACCCGACCCTTGCGACGCGGTGTCCGCTGACGAAGACGACGACTCTGCAACCAACAAACAACACTCGCTTTATTTCGTACTTAGTTGTCGGGATTATTGCAACGCTGGCCAGGAGGCAAGGAAATCTATACATATGTCGAAGGCGGTCATTAGAACAGATATGTTTTTGCGGCTGGAGATACGGGTTAGGGTCCAACCCGCTGTCGGATTTTTCACACCGCCCACAAGGCAACAATCCCACTGACGTTACGCCGCTATCCCACTGACGTTTTTCGAGCGTTAGCGTCTCTCCAACGTTGTTTGTTGCTGCGCAAACGCAACATTGACGTTGCACCAACATGACGTCGATGTTGCTATTTTTGGCAACCGGCTGGGGGCGCGGCAATGGCCAGCATACAATCGCAGCATAAGTTAGTTAACGTTGCTTATGATTTAAACGTAATGTTAACTTCGCATTGACGCGACTTCGACAGCGCTCGTAAAACGTCAGTGTGATAGCGGCCTAAGGCTTTCAATAAGGTTAACGACTGTTATTTATCGAAAACAACCGGGACTGACGGCTTAACGTCTCCTACGAAGCACGAAAAGCGCATTAAATTTTTGCCACTAACGGTCACCCATGTCACACCCGATCGCGCCTGTTTGGTTTAGTCGCCGTGTCATCGCGCTTCAAACTGATGTGTACTGTGCACAGCCAAAACTACTGGGTTCGAGAACCTGAAACTTGGGACGTTTACGTGTATTCTTGGGAGTTTCAAGAGAAGTTTTTGACGTGATAACGTCTTTAAAATCGTTTTAGTCGGGTGACATGTTCAAAAACTTGTGTCACACCAAAACCTCACGAGCGCGATCGCAGGTATAACGAGAGAGAGACGGACCGATCTCCCGTCTCATCTCGAGCGCTGCCAGTCATTCTGTGAAACTTGTCACGCGGAATCCTCACGAGCGGAGGCTGGCATAGCGTTCGAGTGAGTGGACCGATCTTCCGTCTCTCTCACTCTAGCGGCATACAAACGAATGGAGATTTTCTCGTGCGGACGTTATCACGTAAACATCTCGATCGTAAACCTACTTTACAAACAATTTGCCGTTTTTCAGAAAGAGTTCTTCAGAGTAAACCGTTAGGGGAGGGGCTAACGGATTACTCCCAAAAGTTTGAGTACGTAAAAATGCAGTTACTCTTCTGTTCCGGAGGCTGATGGTCGCCCAATGTAAATCTGGCCGGCAGTCACACCTATCTATTGAAACACAATAGAATTACAGAGCAAAAATGCCAAATTACACAGCCAGGGAGTGAATCACCTACGGAATTATAGTTAATGCTACGGAAATATAATTTGCTTGTAGGCTTCCTCGACAATACCCTTTGGAAACAATCATAGAGAGTAGGAAAGCAATGACGTCATATGACGCGCTATTATGAAGGTCATCAAGAAATTTGCTATTGACTTTTGAAGTTCAAAATTTAAGGAAGGTTGCCAAATTGTTTTGTAATGGAGTCTTGGTTTCAACATTCATTATAGGTATACATACACATATATTGAATGCGCGCATGGCCTGGCAGCTAGCGTAGAACGCAAGCGATCTATGCAGCTGAGCCAAACGGGCGCGGTCGGGTGTGAGATGGGTGACCGCTAGTGGCATAAAATTTCATGCGCGTTTCCGTGCTTCGGAGGGCACGTTAAGCTGTCGGTCCCGGTTGTTGTCGATAGATAACAGTCGTCAAACCTTGTCGGAGGCCTTATGGGCGGTTTGAAAACATCCGACAGCGGGTTGGCCACTAACCCGCATCTCCACCAACCCGCATTGGAGCAGCGTGGTGGAGTAAGCTCCAGGCCTCCCCAATAAGGGGGAGAGACCCGTGCCCAGCAGTGGGACGCAAAAAAGGGTTGCAGCCAGCCAGCCAGCCATATATTCACATAACAATATCAAAGTTCCTCGAAAGGGCGTCTACGTGTTGAACCCAGGTCCCCGCAAGCCTTCTAAATGACCGGGTCAACACCATCTTCGACCCGTGACATCTGAGGATGACATACATAATAATAACACTCAAACATACACACACACACACACACATACAATCACCTGACAATCACTCAGTAGCACTATATACTTACTGGTTTTATTTTTGGTTTATTGTCGTAAAGTTCAGTTTAGGAACGCTCACCTTCCTGGTAACCTTTTCTTTAACTTTTGTTTTCCTTTATGTTTAATCAATCTTACTGTGCAGCCGTCTGTTAAATTATGTCACTGTATACGTTTTCTTCTTCTGTTTTTGTTTGTTTAAAGCTAGTACCCACTCTTGCTATGTAGTTACAGAAATAATAAATTGTACGTATCACCATCCAGCTTAACTACACGAAAATGCGGCCGATGCTGTAAACCAGCAGTTATGGTCATCGATGACATAGGCTGAGCTGGACCCATTTCGTCGTTCACATATTTGTTAAGTTTTTTTTTTTTATTAAGCTTGTTTAATGTTGTGATGACGAAATAAATGTTTTTTCTTTCTTTCTTTCTAATAATAATAATAACAGAAGAGCATGCAGCCACGTTTTTCAAGTCGTCGCTGCAGCTCATGGATCCCACACACAATCCTCAAATAAGACAGAGTACTGCTGGAGGTCGAATGCAGCTGCGCGGCTAATCGAAAGGCTGATTATCGCCTCTTGACAGTCTAGCCGAAAACCGTAACTTTCCGTAGAAACACAATAGAATTGCTTCAAGGGAGTTTGGCGAAGGGAGATCTCCCGCCGTGTGAGGTGGTCATGTCCGGGGAGCGGCTGCGCTCCAACTGACTCATTTCGGACCTTGTATATATGGTCGGATATTCAGAAAACTTCGATAGCGTGATTCAGGATACCCGTGGCGCCATCTCTGCGGAAAGTTGTGGAGAGTATGGATGCAACCTCCTTTTTCGATTTCTATGGATGCAACGGTGACACTTCTCCGGTCAAACCATAGATGTGTTCTATCTACCATCTTTTTATACAGATGACTGAAGCCTAATTTGCTTATTGGCTTTTTCGGCAATGCCCTTTGGATACAATCATAGAGAGTAGACAGCCAGTGACGTCATATAGCGTCCACTATTATGAAGGTCATCAAACTAATCGCTATTGACTTTTGCCTCTCAAAATTTAGGAACCAAATTGTTTCTGCAATGGCGTTTTGGTTTGGTGACAACATTCAATTCAAAATAAGCTTTCTTACTACATAGATTATAGCTATCACCCCTTTCCTAGGAAATGTTCTACAAACTTTATTTTCATAAAATTTTTATTTTCGCTAATATTGTAGAAAACAGTAAATATTTTTCTTTGCTAGCACCCTTGGCGGTTAAGGACTCCCCTCCAAGGGTTCGGGTAGCATATAAACCTTAAATTAGCTCACCTGATCGATTCGAAGGGTGCGACGCTATCTGCTTGAACTCCTCCCTTTCGCACGTCGGCTCCTGCTCCCTGGAAAGAAAGAGAAAGGCGTTGTTATTAAAGTAATACGTGTGATAATAAAGCATTTTGATTGACCTTTCGAAAGGACAATGGTTAATATAAATATACTAGTACTGAATGTTACACCCGCGTTATGAAAGGGTCATGACCACCAATTGAATTTTTATCTGGAGATTTCGTGATTCTGTCTAGGGTTCCGTATCCAAGTGGTAACAGAGGATCCTATTTCTAAGACTCTGCGCTATCCGCCCTTCTTACTTCTGTACCGGTAGGTATAATAACTAATAGGTACTAAAAAACAGAATAAATATTTAATTGGGAGGCCCATACAACAAACATGATTTTTGCCGTTTTTTATAGATTAGAACGGAATCCTTCGTATATGAGATACGATACGAGATACGACTTTTTGGAGCCTGTACAGTACAAACAAAAAACTATCAAAAAAACTCTGCACGAGATTTAAATTTTTTTTTTTAAAACACCAAGAAAATTGCGCAGTCGTTCAAAAAAAAACGATACATACGGAAGAAGCTCATTAGTTAAACACATAGAGGGTATTGTTAACGCACGGAACCATGAAATAAGATAATAGCACTAAACAGGTCAGCGCATTATAAATATAGGCCAACACTTTTTCTCAGCTTTGGTTTTATTACACAAACCTTCTTGTCGTAAAAAGAACGATATACGAAGACAAAATTACAACGTTTCATTTTTAAAACAGCATATAGTTCGACCGAGAAGTCTGCTGCAACTATTTCTGCCGTCAAGCAATTATTCTTTGAACCACCGGAAAAGTTCGGATACTTATGAAAAGTACGACCAAAAGCCAAGCGCACATGGTCAGATAATGGATTCACAACTCCCAAACTTCTAGTAAATGCAAATATTAGTGAAAAGATTTCGTCCTGATGAATAAAAGCTATTAGACTGCTTAAGTATCCTACGAACATCTTGTAATTTGTCGTGGGATGATAGTCTTATCATTGAATAGTAGTAATCGCATCTCTGACAAGACACAATTGTTTCTCGACACAAATGTACGCAACGGTGTACCTTTTCAATCCCACCATGCAATTTGACACAAACTAAACAATGAAATGGCTGACATAACCTAAGTTCCTCCAATAACCTCATAGGTCGCAGGTCATCAGCAGCCCAAGTTTCTCCATAAAGTCTCCGCATTTGAACCGCTGCCAACTCTACACAGCTAGGCAATTCGATCACAGTCAAATGGTCAATGTAACGAAACTTTGCGAAAGTGAATTGCTTCGATCTATAAAAATCCGAAAAGTTACAGACGCATTTAGGTTTCACTTGGAACCTATTACCTAGTCAATCCATAAAAAACCTTAAAGAAATTTAGTCTAAGGTCACAAAACCAAGGTATCCGTAGCGTTCTTACAGGAGGACTTTTTTTGGAAAACGCTCTAGGTTATTTATTCGTCAACAAAATACATATTAGCGGGAGCAAATATGAGACTGCGAAAAGACTGAGAAGGAGAGACTGCGTATTTTTGAGTAGTTCGTCAGACTTTTGTGGACAATTTAAATAACTAATTGGAGATTTGTAGGTGGTAGAACTATTATGGTTCGCCCGGGGAAGTACCACCGCTGCACCCACTTCTGCCGTGAACCAACTCTATTGTGTTTCGGTGGAAAGGTGCAGTTGCCGGTTACACTTACATGAGGCGACCACCAGCCTCCGGAGTAGCAGCGCAACTGCATGCGACCTCAGACAAGACTTACCTATGATTGCTTGAGGTTGTGTGTAGATGTCCATGGGCTGCAGCGACCACTTAACACCACGTGGTCTGCATGCTCGTCTGCTACTCCATTCAAATAAAAAAAAAATAACGTTTTACGGTGATTGTTATGCACATGCACTATATTTACATTTTCATACCTAAGGAACTTTATATCCGAGGAGCGTACCTACACAAGTGATCTACGCACCTTAGCGAAACGGACGGATAATCGCAAATTTCAACTAGTACCTCGTAAGCTGAGGTAGTAAGTAATCTCTACCTTGACGCTCGAACTTTGCAATTTTTAAATAGGGCAATGTTATAAAAGTTACATCCGATTTATAAATATCTGCAATACATTGGAAATATCGCACAACTTCCACGACCGATCGAAACGAGCTGTCTTAGCCATAAATCTGTGATATAACCTCATTTTACAGAAGTACGCAATAGGTACTCTATTTTAGTGCTATTAGCAATTTATGATGGAAACGAGGAATGAAGTACCTATCAAATTCATAAAGATACTTCGGCGAACATATGAAGATATCGTAAAGGATTATGATTTTATCTTATTTAAATGAAGCAACGAAGTCGAAATGCAGGATACGTAGTGTCAAGTGGTCGCTGCAGCCCATGGACAATTGGAGACCTACACGCAACTTTAAGAAATCCTAAGTGTTGCCTGTGGTCGTAGACAGTTGCGCTGCTACTCCAAGGCTGGTGGTCGCCTCATGTAAGTGTGGCCGACAACTGCACCTTTCCACCGAAACACAATAGAACTGCTTCAGCGCAGAAGTGGACGCACAGTTCGGCTTCCCCGGTCAATATATTAAGTTATACCACCTACAAAACTACACTTAGCGGCATGTCTACCATGAATTGCAGTTGTGACAGACAGTTCATCATCACTGCGATAAGTATCAACGACAAATTGTAGGCACACCAAGTTGAAAACCTGCCAAACTTTACTCGTGGAAGCTCGAAGTGGGCGTCGTAAAACATATAATTAGTTGACTCTAGTACTGACTGAGCTTCATTTTGAAATCACGAAAACAAACAAACTCACAGTGTGTCATGTAAACGCTGCAGTCTCTTGACGTCCACATTAAAATGATATCTACAGTAGAACACAAGCTATCTACGTAGCACGGTCGGGAGTGAGATGGGTGACCGCTACATGAAAATTTCAAGCGCATTTTCCGTGCTTCGGAGGGAATGTTAAGACATCGGTCCCGATTGTAATAGATAGATAACAGGCGTTAAACTTTGTCAGAGGCCTTAAGGGCGGTTTGAAAACATCCGACAGCGGGTTGGCCACTACTTCGCCTCTTCACCAATCCGTGTGGTCGCAGCTGTGGAGTAAGATTAGGGTTGTCAACCAGGACAAGACGCGTTAAAACCCCGGATTTTAAAGCCCAAAACCCGGACATGTGGGAAGGCGGTGAATGTAGCGAGTCGGTTCGTCGGTTGATCGCGACATGGTCACAGTGCGTGTGTCGCGGGCGGCCTAAGACTTTATTTTTTTTAAACCCGGACTACAAATGAAGTTCGGCCCTGACGCTCCCCGGACTCCCTCTAAACTAGGACAAATCCGGGGAAACCCGGACGGATGGCAACCCTAAGTAAGATCCAGACCTCTCCAATAATAAAGGGAAGAAACCCGCGCCCAGCAGTAAGACGCATAAAGGGTTGCAGTTTTTTTTTCAACCTTTGTATGTCCCACTACTGGGCACAGGTCTCCTCTCATAAGTGAGAGGGATTTTATCGGAACACATTCTCAAAATCCTGAAAATTGCTCCGATCAGCAACCAATCTATGTAAAAGAAAACATGTATTTTCTGAAGATCAAAGACTAAAATTATTTACGAAAGTTTCAAAAAAATCTGCGAAAAGCGACCAATTACTCTTCCCAGGGGCACTTACGATATACACTTCAAGTTCACGAACTAACTTGGCAGCTTTTCAGGTCTCTACGCCTGTGTTATCGGATTTATGACGAATAAGGAGAACTTTTTAGTCATATCAGTGCTGTACTGGTACATAAGCGAAGCATTAATATGTTAGGGTGGGATATGACATATGCTTCAAGAATACATCAAGAAAATGTAAATAAAACAAGACCACGACATGTCTCTGACAAGTTGCCGAAGGTGGATATCGTTGCAAGACAGTAACAAATCGAATATTCAGCTTTTACCGTTATTAAGCAACAATTTAAAAGAAACGTAAATTATTCAAGTAGTGCAGGTGGAGTATGAAATTTCTCCGTGAATGTAATAAATTCTGCGTCTTCTGCCTCCATTTATTCATGACCAATTGTTAAATATAAAAGTGTTTTCTCCACTGATCCATGTTCTCCGCGCAATACACGTGTACGAGTACCTCTAACAAACACCGTCTAGTTGCTGATATCTCGCCCGCATCCATCCCTCCCTAGCACACGTCTCTCGCAAATATCTCTCGCTTCCTCCATTTATTTTGTACGGAGAGAAACCTCGCTCCTCTAAGCCATTTCCACAGAAACTGCACTGAGCGAGGCTAGGTTAATTAAGAGATTCTACTGGTTCTTAACAAACACATTCTTTGCTACGCATCCTCGAACATCTCTGGTGGAAACGCAGCCCTGGGTCTAATCAAATGATAAGCTTCTGTACTCAGTCCAGGTATTTGTCCATGGTATCTACGAAAAGCGCACATGGCTCGGCGGCTAGCGTAGAACGCAAGCGGTCTATGCAGTTAAGCCAAACGGGCGCGGTTTGGTTTGAGATGGGCAAGTGGCAAAAAATTTCATGCGCATTTCCGTGCTTCGGAGGGCACGTTAAGCCGTCGGTCCCGGTTGTAGTCGATAGAAAACAATCGTTAAACCTTGTCGGAGGCCTTATGGGCGGTTTAAAACATCCGACAGCGGGTTGGCCACTAACCCGCAATTCACCAACCCGCATTGGAGCAGCGTGGTGGAGTAAGCTCCAGGCCTCCCCAATAATGGGGAGAGACCCGTGCCCAGCAGTGGGGCGTAAAAAGGGTTGCAGCCATTGGTTCTTAACAAACAGATTCTTCGCTACGCATCGTCGAACATCTCGGGCGAAGATCAAAGACTGGAAATTAAATACGATAGTATTGCGAAAGTTTTTCAAAAAGCTACTGAAAGCGACAAGGGCACTTTCTATGTAAGTACACTTCAAGTTCACGAATTAACTTGGCAGGTTTTCAACTCTGCGCCTAACGATAACTTACCGTCAGATTTTTATGGCGATTAGGTATGTGTGGTGAACTTGTCATTTATGAGTTTTATACATAAATAAGTAGGTAAATACATACACACTCATAGCTCCACAGAAGGGTAGATATACCTTGTGTCGTGGGTACCATGGACATACACATAGTCATAAACACAAACATCTAGACTGAGAACAGAAACTGAAACTTGTCATTTCAATCTCTGCTTCGCCGAGAATCGGACCCGGGACCTCTGATTGGCAGTCCGACATAGCAACCGTTGCGGCACACGGGTCGTTACTCGTTCATAACCGAGGCAGTAAAAAAAAGAGGTACCAACGAATTAATCGAGGGTTTATTAATTTTCCAGATAAGTATGCTTTTATGATTGCCAAAAATTGAGGATATTTTTGCCGTGAAGCAATTCCTTTGTTTCGATAATAATGCGCCGTTGCCGGTCAAATTTACATAGGTACCTACTTAAGGCAAACATCAACCTTCGGAATACCAGCGCAACTACACGAGACCTTAGGCAAGATCTATGCTTGGTTGAGGAATAAAATATGTATATGATTTGAAAACCTCCGCCTTTTGAAATCATTAAAAAATAATTTGAAAAAAAAAACTCTTATAATTGTTACTTAAATACAGGTAAAACTGTTAGAGAGCTAGCCAGTCTCCCCTCTAATAGAGGCCTTTAAACTTAAACATTCGGAACCAACCGAACCCCAAGGAAATATCCCCTGTTTCATTACAACGACGAGTTGACACGCAATTATGTTATTGATTTAGAAACTTCGGTATTCCATTATACCCTTTGGAGGACGGGAAGGAGCAAAACAAACGAATAATATTTTAGGCTTCCGTAAGAGAAGGGTTAAAAAAGAAAGTTCGGCAACTCTAACAATGTTAGCTTTTTTTTGGTATCGGGGGAAACCTTCAAAAGGTACCCAGCACCTTGGGAGAGGTTACCGGGTTATGTGCGATTTGACCGCACTAAAACCCCATCGGTGGCCTGCCTCTGCGCTTGGAAGGACTCCGGGATCTCCATAAGAACGCACCGGTGTCCTCCACGCGCGGCGCCCCAGAACGGGCCCATCTTCGGGAGAGCAGATGTGCTCTCCTGCACCTTCAGGTGTTTACGGCGGCATGCGGCCACGCACACACCACCGTCCTTCACGGGGCTGCTGGCTGGACGGGTCAAGCTCCCACTCTCACCGTCCGCAACCCCGGAATCCCCAATTTTAGTCGCCTCTTACGATCAGGCATATCGTAGCTCTATTCTTAATCCCGAAGCTACAGGGACTAAAATTTCGTAAAAAAAAAACTTAGCACTCTTGGTATGAACACAAAGCCAAGATTAAGAACAGATATTTTAAACTTCATCGTCGAGAATCAAACCGGAACCTTCAAACGGTAATCGCGCACCGTTGCGCAAACCTACTACCTGATCGACATAAATGTCTGCTGTTGTTCAGCCCATTAGATCACCAAATTAATAAAGTTGAGCAACATCGCCCGCGCGATGGTGCGTGTAATTATGGAAGTTGTTAACTTTGTTATTTTTAGGGTTTCGTAGGTCCGAATGAAATACGAAAACCATCGACCATTTTTCCGCTTATAACGGTCGATTATATTTCCGAAGTATATTTTAAACCCTCGATGCAAATATGTATAACTATCGTACAACTAGCGGCCGCCCGCGACTGCGTGGTTTTTGGTATTAGTTAGTATTATTAGTGGTTACTAGTCATAGCATGATGTTATACATATAAGCCTATAAGCCTTCCCCAATAAATGGACTATTTAAAACAAAAATAATTTTTCAATTCGAACCAGTAGTTCCTGAGATTAGCGTGTTCAAACAAACAAACTAGCGTTAGCGATAGATATGATACTTTATCATCTAAAATCGAAAGGATACCCAACTCTATAAATTTGTTTAGGATAGTAAAACAGAATACTTTAAAAAAGCTATACCGCATCACTTCTAAACGAAAGGCCCTAAAAGAAGGCAGATACATATTCCTTCGACAGACAGACACGGTGACAGAATGATATGTGTACGTATCTTTTAAGTCAGTTTATTTATTTTGAAAATTTTCGAAATTAGGTTAGCCATGTTTATTGTTTGTGCTGAAAATACCATAATTTGGGATGAAAACGTACTTCTGTCGATTCGATACGGTACAATCGTATAGCTAAGACAGAAGACTTCTTTTGTAAGCATCAGTCCATAATCTCTATATATAAAAATAAATTGCTGTTCGTTAGTCTCGCTAAAACTCAAGAATGGCTGAACTGATGTGGCTAATTTTGGTCTTTAAATATTAGTTCAGGGAAGGTTTAAACGGTGAGAAATTTATAGTAAAACAACTTAATTTATTTTCCTAAATAAAGTGTTAATAACTGTCAAACATTGGTTCTTCGCGCCATCATCCAGAAGTTTTTTTTTTCAATTCAAACTCTGCATACTGCCAGCGTCAAGTATAATTTTTGCATCAATTTTTTGCCAGTTTCTATGAAACTGGACGAAGTACATAATAACAAAGTCAGTAAGTAGGTCGTCAGTAATCAGTCAGTCCAGTCAGTCCAACATTCAAGTAAAGCGATGGCTACTTTACTAGAACGTGTCTGATGGAGTTTGGAGGCAAGCAGAAAAAACATATTTTAGCACTGTTATTCTATTTCACAAACACTCGTGCACTGTAATTAACCTATATCAAACAAAATTCCATCAACTTTATCCGATATAACTCAAAAATACACCAAGTAAATGAAAATAAAACAAGAGCACAATATGTCTTTTTCGACTTCAAACATATTTCCAAATTCAAATTAGGAAAATGTGTGATTTTCATGAAGTACTGTCAAGATGAGTGAATCTAATGAAGAAATTCGATACATTTTAAAATTTTACTACAAAAAAGGTAAAAATGCAACGCAAGCCGCGAAAAAATTTGCGATGTTTATGGATCTAGTGCAGTGTCTGTGAGAGTAGCACAAATTTGGTTTAAGCGTTTTCAAATCGGAAATTTTGATGTCAAAGATGCACGTCGCTCTGGTCGCCCTATTACGGATAAAATGGATGCCATTTTTAAAAAAGTGGAGTAAGATCGGCATATCAGTAGTTACGACGTAGCTGAAGAACTGGGAATTGACCACATAACAGTTTTGGCGCATTTGAAAAAAACTGGGTACACAAAAAAGGTCGATATTTGGGTACCTCACGATCTCACTGAAAGAAACCTAATAATGAACCGTGTACTCATTTGTGATTCTTTATTACGACGCAATGAAACCGAACCATTTTTGAAGAAGCTGATAACTGGTGATGAAAAGTGGATCACGTACGACAAGAACAAGCGAAAAAGGTCGTGGTCAAAGGCCGGTCAGGCTTCACAGACTGGCGAATCCCGGGTTAACTCGCAACAAGGTGATGCTGTGTGTGTGGTGGGATTGGAAGGGCATTATTCATTATGAGCTGTTACCACCGGGCAGGACCATCGATTCTGAACTCTACTGCGAACAACTGTTGAGATTGAAGCAAGAAGTTGAGAGAAAGCGGCCGGAATTAATCAACAGAAGGGGTGTGGTTTTTCCTCATGATAACGCTAGACCTCACACATCTTTAGCCACTCAGCAAAAATTAAGAGAGTTTGGCTGGGAGGTGTTAATGCATCCGCCGTATAGTCCTGACCTTGCAATCTGAATGTTTGACATCGTATAATATTTCGTAACTTTTGTATAAATTGGTATTAAAAATTGACATTAAATGCATCATGGATTTGACATAAACAATCTTGTAAAATAATACATAATTAAAATTATCTATTAAATGGTTTGACAAATAAAATAAAAAAAAATGCAATGTAAAAATGAATAATCAAATATGTAAAAGTTTTAACATTTTAACAATCGCTTTTAGCGTTGAATGGGATTATTGTGCTGATAATTATTAAAATGAGTGAATATTGTTTATTACATTGACAAAATAATTATATATAGTAGTAGTGAATTAGATGTTTTGCACACCCGCTAGGGTAGAACATATGGATCTGGTATATTAATGTTTAAGACCTATATTATAACTTTACTATGTTCTTGCAAATAAATAATTTGAATTTGAATTTGAATTCTGAAGGTAGATTTCCACCTGTTTCGGTCTCTTCAGAATTCTTTAGGCAGTGTCAGGTTAACATCACGAGAGGACTGCCAAAACCACTTGTCGCGGTATTTTGATCAGAGGTCCCAAAATTTCTATAGCAATGGGATCATGTCCCTACCTACAAGATGGCAAAAAGTTATCGAACAAAATGGTACCTACAAACTTTAGTTAAATGTAAATGAACTATATTAAAAAATTTTTTGAATTTTCTTAAAAATTGCGAAGAAACTTTTTCCCCAACCTATTATTAAGCCCCGTATGCGTGCACAATAGACCCTCAGACATGGACACCATAAGCTTCAAAGGGTACAAAAACCCCAAAGATGTATTAGAGTTTAGATAAATACAGAACTTTTATGGTCCAATTCTGTTTCATTGGATAAGTGTGGTTGCCAACCAGACTCGTATCAAATATTAAATGAAATAGTTTATTAACATCCTGGGTAATAATATACTTTTGATGTTTGTCATTGTTGTACGGCCATTGGCTGACCGTCATCCGCTTTGGGTGCGCTAAGGCTTATATGGGCTATGAGAAAAAAGCGGGCGGAAAAAAAACTCCAGCTCCGTTTTAAATAAATTTACAGGTACAAAGGTACTTAAAATGCAGCATGACTGTGTGGCGATACTGGCGACCATCAGCTTCCAGAGTAGCAGAGCAAATATTCACAGGTACCTAACTCAGGCAAAACACAGGCTTGTCTGATATTATGCGTACATGTCCATGGACTGCGTCGATCATTTTACTACTCCGCTTCGTTAAAAAATAAAAAACAAGTCACAGGTTCTCAGCTCAGCTATGCAAGTATTATTTAATTATGCTCGTTGTTGTCTCGTCCTCGATGATGATAGTTTACTAGTGTAGTCCCGGTTTTGTAGTCTCTGGCGCCACACGATTTTAAAACGTAAACACAATTTCTGAACGCAGCCGCTATCCTAGCACATCCTTTATCTATGCATCCTGTCAACTCATTCGGTGTTTCGTGTTTAATGGCGTCACGTACCGGCCGCAAATAAATTATCAAAAATTAGTGATATTACAGTAGATAAACAGCAAAATGGAAAGGAAAAGAAAACAAGAGGATAGACATTATCTCCTGAAAAAGTTACGGCGTTTGGAGAAGAAAATTATAAGTCTGCCGGAGTCTGACGACGAAGGTGAGGTGATCTATGAACGTAACAATTACCTTGTTATTTCGCATTTCACATCTTTTTACGCAACCATCGAGGTGTTCTGCGGGAACACACACGGTTGGCAATGTAACCAAGGGGCATTCTGTGGGAATGCACGTGGTTTTTACGTATGACGCAATAACACTAGGTAGGTACTTAGTACCTACTGAACAATGGATACGTTTTTTTTTTTCACATTCACGTGTTTTCAACATCCTTTCGTCATTTCAATGCAACCATGGGGGTGTTCTGCGGGAACACACGAGGTTAGCAGTATCACACAGGCACAATCCCGTAAATTATAGGGATTCAAACATGGATGACACAAAAGAATTTTTCTTCTTATATACCTATACCTACCTATCCTTTTGCAGTCAAAGAGGTCGAGGAAGGGGAAATTGAAAGCGAGAAGGAAAATGAATCTCCTGAGGTCGAATTCCTCGAGGATATACTCGATGAGGAAGAGAACTCTAAGGAAAATGATTTAGAGGAAGAAGTCTTAAACATATTGGGCGCTGCCCCAGCTCCAACCCCCAAGAAGGAGACCCTACACAAACAAATAGCAGAGAGATGGTGTGAGATCCTTAATAAAGGAATGAAGAAAGAGGAAAAGGAATCTATTACTAAAGATAACCCACCGTTTGAAAACATCCCAAAAATGACTGCCCCAAAATTAAACAAGGAAGTTGCCGCTGCTTTGCAAGAAAATGCAAAGAGAAGAGACCAAGTAATTGAGAATAGACAAAAACAAATGTCTACAGCTTTGGCATGCATAGGTCAAGCACTACAGATGGGCATCGGAGATTACCAAAATCAAAAGTTGGCTATCATCAAGAAGATGAATGAAGCAGGGAGATTACTGTGTGATTCAATGTTCCTTGAAACAAAGGGTCGCAGAAGTCTAGTGCTATCAACAATAAATAAGGACTTAAAAGAGTCACTATTAGAGACTGAAAGTGCTGAGTATTTGTTTGGTGAGAACCTGACTGAGAAGATTAAAACTGCTAAGGCAGTACAGAAATCTGGAAAGGAACTAAAAGTGTTTGTTGATGACAAGAAGAAGACCTTTGTGAAGCGCTCTGAAGTCATCAACAAGAACGACAACAACCGAGCTTTAAACTGGCGGGGCCCTCCTCGGATGGGACAATCTCAAAGGTTCCAGAGGTTAGGGGGGCCATCCCTCAATCGCCAACCACCAGCCAACAAGAAGAACGAAGACAAACCAGCGGTGAGGAGAGGGAAGAAATAAGTGCCCAGGTAGGCAGAATTAAGTTTTTTCTTGAAAGCTGGAAACAAATTACCAGCGATCCCCTAATACTGGATTGGGTCCAGGGATATAAAATACCATTTATACAAAAACCACACCAAAAATCCATTCCACCTAACAATAAGTTTTCTCTGTCAGAACAACTACAAATAAGGTTAGAAATTAACACCCTGCTCAGCATAAATGCTATTGAAACCTGTGTGACAAGCAGCAATCAGTTTTGCTCTCCTATTTTTCTTATAAAGAAACCAGGGGGTAGTTTTCGCTTTATTTTAAATTTAAAGAAACTTAACACTTTTGTCAAATCAGAACATTTTAAGTTAGAGGATTACCGCACAGCATGTAAACTAATTCAAAATAATGACTATTTTGTTACAATTGATCTCAAGGATGCATACTATATGATTTATATACACGAAGAGTCAAAAAAGTACTTAAGGTTCCTTTTTGAAGGACAAATGTACCAATTTAATGTTCTTCCATTTGGACTCTGTACTGCTCCATTCATTTTCACAAAGATAATGAAACCTGTGACTGCACACTTGAGAGAAAGTGGTTGTATCTGTATTCTGTATATAGATGATTTTCTGGTAATTGGTAAAAATAACACTGCCTGTATTTACAACATGAACTTAACATTAAACCTATTGTCAAAATTAGGGTTCATTGTAAACAAGGATAAATCTGTTTTAATTCCTAAACAAAGATGCAAGTTTTTAGGTTTTATTTTTAATTCAATAGAAATGTTAATAAGCATCCCAGATGACAAGAGACAAAATTGCCTAAAATTAATTAATGAATTAATCACAAAAGATCTTATCTCAATAAGGTTTTTAGCTCAAGTTGTAGGTAAACTTGTTTCTGTCTGCCCTGCCATTAAGTATGGTATCTTATACACAAAAGAACTGGAACGAATTAAATTTCTTAGCCTTAAGAAACACAATGATAATTATGAAGCAAAAATTACATTAAACAAACAGTGCAAAGATGACTTAAAATGGTGGTCCAATCATATTCTTAAGGCCAGTAATATTATAAGAAAAAATAACTATAAATTGGAGATATTTAGTGATGCATCTACAACAGGCTGGGGTGCATCATGTGGTACAAACCAAACAGGGGGGGCTTGGACAAAAGAGGAGTCAAACCTCCATATAAATTCCTTAGAATTAAAAGCTGCCCTTTTTGGACTTAAATCATTTGCCTCAAAACTAAATAATTGTGAAATACTCCTTAGGATTGACAATGTTACAGCCATTTCCTACATTAACAGATTAGGTGGTATTCAATACCCACACTTGCACAATCTTGCAAAGCAAATATGGCAATGGTGTGAAACCAAAAATTTATATATATTTGCTACCTATATAAATACCAAACTAAATGTTATTGCAGATTTTGAGTCACGTAAGCAATTAGGAAATACAGAATGGGAAATAAATGATATCTACTTTCAGAAAGTAATCTCAGTCTTAGGAAAACCCTCAATTGACCTTTTTGCAAGTAGAACTAATACAAAATGTGTCAAATTTGTATCATGGCATCCAGACCCTGAAGCGTTTGCTGTAGATGCATTCACACTCTCATGGTCACATTTAAATTTCTATGCTTTCCCTCCATTCTCCATGGTCCTTAAGACTTTGGAAAAAATTGTTACAGACAAAGCAAGGGGTATAGTAATAGTACCCCACTGGAGTACCCAACCTTGGTTCCCCGTGTTCAAAAGGTTGTTAGTCAGTGAACTTATAATACTTGAACCAGCTAAAGATTTACTTACTTTACAAAATTCCAGGGATCCACACCCTCTGTACAAGAGTCTGAGATTGATGGCAGGAATACTATCAGGCAGGCCTTCTTACAGTCTGGGATAAATGAAGATGCAGCAGAGATCATGTTAGCCTCATTGTCACCTAATACTCTAAAGCAATATCAGCCATGCATCGTTGCATGGATCAAATATGCCCATGATTCAGGTATACCACCTAATAAACCTAGTATCTCTGATATAATCATTTATCTTACAAAGAAGTTTCATGAGGGCCTATCTTATGGTAGTCTGAACTCAATCAGATCTGCATTATCGTTGATTTTAGGTACTCATCTAGGTACAGATGAAAAAATTAAAAGATTATTTAAAGGTTTTTTCAAATTAAGGCCGAGTGCCCCAAAATACAATCATACATGGGATGTATCAATAGTGCTTAATTATATAGGAAAAAACTATACAGATAATAATAATTTAGAAATTATCACTAAAAAGACTGCAACACTGTTAATTCTAGCAACAGGCCAAAGAGTCCAAACAATTACCTTGATTAATATAAATAATATAGACATAAAAGATGATTGTATAACAATTAAGATTGATAAGCTCATTAAAACTTCAGCTCCTAATAGAAGTCAACCCTTTCTTACTTTGCCATTTTTTAAAGATAAAGCTGAGATATGTCCGGCTAAAGCTCTATGCAACTATCTAGACATCACAAAGCAGTTAAGAAGTACAAATAATTTATTTATATCATTTAGAAAACCATATAAAGAAGTTACCACCAGCACAATCAGCCGTTGGATTAAAAAATGTCTAACAGAATGTGGCGTTGACACTTCCACATTTTCCACTCACAGCACTCGTCATGCTACAACATCTGCTGCATTTAACAGAGGTGTGAGCATAGATGAGATAAGAAGAACGGCTGGCTGGTCTGGAGAATCTATAGTTTTTGGTAAATTTTACAATAGACCAATTGTAGACAATAATGTTTTTGCAGAAACTGTTTTTAGAAATCAGTGAGGGTAACAATATATAGTATTATAATATAACTTGTGGTAAATTACTGTGGTAAACAATGTTAATAAGACTGATTGTGATTATTAATGTGATGTTTAATGCTAATTATACCTGATTATTAAGTAAAAATTACAAATGAAAGTCTGAATAAATATTAATATTTTATTTTTTCTCTAATTGTTTAATTTTACAACTTTTCTTTGAACATCTACACTAGTAAACTATCATCATCGAGGACGAGACAACAACGAGCATAATTAATAGTCAAACGAACTTACCTGTACGTGAAGTTCGACTGTAATTATGTGAAGTTGTTGTCTCGTCCGAAGATGATGAGACCCACCCAACCCATGATTTGTTGTAATTACTTTAGTAATTACAGAACCCTAGTTGTAAAATTAAATACAGGAGGGTATATACTTTAAACTTGAATGAGTTGACAGGATGCATAGATAAAGGATGTGCTAGGATAGCGGCTGCGTTCAGAAATTGTGTTTACGTTTTAAAATCGTGTGGCGCCAGAGACTACAAAACCGGGACTACACTAGTAAACTATCATCATCTTCGGACGAGACAACAACTTCACATAATTACAGTCGAACTTCACGTACAGGTAAGTTCGTTTGACTATTAATTACTTTGATCAAGTTCATTAAACTATGACGACCCGCGTGGCGCAATGGTTACCATGCCGGACTGCCAATCGGAGGGTCCCGGGTTCGATTCCCGGCGAAACAGAAATTTGGATGATGAGTTTAAATTTGTGTTCTCGGTCTGGGTGTCTGTGTTTCTGTCTTTGTATGTGTCCATGGTACCCACGACACAGGGTATTTTCACCCTACTGTGGGGTTATGAGTGTGAATCGTTTATTTATTTATTACTCCGACCGAGGTCGAGGTCTCGCCCCCGCTCGTCGTCGAATTAACGAACTTTTCAAACTGTGTTTGATACTGAAACTATTAGATTTTTTTGGCTGGTTCACATTTTTCAAAACAAATAAGGACAACACTAGTTAAGAACTTTTAGCTCAGGCGATCGACGATTTGCGTGTGCATTGTTGCTTCATCGCGTTTTAGCACTTGGACGCAGCATCGGAATCGCGCCTTTCGGAATTCGGATGCTGAATCGCGACTTTCAGACCCGCCCCACACGTAACCAGTACTGTACATATCTGTTTGCGCATATTAATCGCACTTGTGTATTATAAATCGTTGCAATTATTAATCGTTCGTCGGCGGCAGTAGCTAATTTCATTAGATAAATTATTCTCGAATGCGTTTGCACAGTTTATCGTTACGTGTAGGTCGTGATCGCTCAGTTCGGCAGTTCGTCTTGAACCACGGAGTACATTTAATTTTTGTATATATACGAGTATGTCTCGCATCCCGCTTGTTTTCGGACAACGTGCGTATCGCGCAAAGAGCACTTTATGCAAGAGTATGTATAGTTATAGTATAAGTACTCGACTTTTTTTAAGCACATAATTAGGCCCGACAACGCAAGTGCGTTATGTTTCCATCGTGGACGACATGTGTATTATGCAAACTTCTGCGGAAAACAGACGATTGACGCAGATATCGGTATCGTGTGGAGGCACTAACGGCGTTCGATTTATCTGTACAGTTTAAAATCGCAACGATTGGGGCGAGCATAAATCGCCGATCGCCGATGCTAAAAGTCTATTTGTATCTTGGCCGTTACATTGCCTCAAATGATCTTTTGAAAATACACAATGGTTCATAAAACCTATTTCTTTTTTGAAGTCGGATATAAATGCGGGAGAAAAAGCGAGCGCACTGACGCATTCATGAAGATTTACCTACCTTGTATCCGATTGGTAAAAATGACCCCATTTTTACCTATATCTCCACGTTTTTACTTTATTTCTAGCTTCACTGGGGTGATTGGTTTATATGGTTAAGTACGCTAATGGTAAAAAGTATATGTGCTATTCCAGACTATTATCTACCTGTGTGCTAAATTTGATCCCGATCAATTCAACCGTTCTTGCGTGATTGAGTTGTAGCTCACAAACACCCATCAAATATCCAAACATATTATACAAACTTTGTAATAATAATAGTATAGATAGATTGTATACAACAATGGGTTTGCTTATACAGTAGCTGTGATATTTTTAAAATTAATGTAAAACAACAAAATATTGAAGAGTACTCAAAATTCTAGTATAGAAGTCCATACAAAAGCCAGCTGGCTTTCTCGGCCGATTATTCTGAAACAAAGAAAAACAGGACAAACCATCTCGATACGCGATCGATGCAGTACCTCACGTACACTGAGCAAGGCTAGGCTTAGATATACAACCTAAACGTGCTCTAGGTTTCGTTTGTATCGCCGGCGTATAAAACGGTGTAGATAGTTATTTTATACGCCTAAAAACAGCTTCTTTAAAGCTTATCGGAAGGATTTTTAGTTTCGTAATTTAAAAGTTCTTTGGCCTATATTAGGGAGGTCTGGCCCTAATATTAGGGAGGCCTGGATGTTTTATTTATTTATTTATTTAATGCTTTGCAAATGTTACACAATAAATTTGAATAACAAGTGCGCCTTGGTAAGGCAAATGCAATGGCATTTTGTAGAGAGCCAGACATTTAGCGATTTTAATTAGCGATTTTAGCGCAACGAAAAATTTATAATAGTCAACGTTTATTACATACGTTGACTATTATAAATTCTTATTCCACCACGCTGCTCCAATACAGATCGGTGGCTAAACTGTCGGTTGTTTTCAAAACAAGGGCTGTAACAAGATTTAACGACTGCAATCTATCAATAACAACCGAGACCGACGGCCTCCGAAGCACAGATACCCGCTGAAAACCTCAGCTATTTCTCATACCCGAATTCGCTTAGCGTCGAATCGTAGCGTGAACACAGTCGATCTATATCGACTGTGTTCAACCAGCCGCAGGGCCATCAACTTCAAAGAACCCTTAAATATATTTTATTATTTCTAACTAGCCTTCCGCCAGCAACTTCGCCCGCGTGGACCACTTTAGGTTACTGTAGGATAAAAACCATCCTATGTTCTTTCCCAAAGACCACTCTATCTATGTTCCAAATTTCATTAAAATTGTTTCAGTAGTTTAAGCGGGAAAGCGTAACAGACAGACAGAATTTTCGAATTTATAATATTATAAAATAAAATAATACAGTCCCACTGCACGGCTCCTTCTCACAAGTGAGAGGGATTTAGGCCATAGTCCACCACGCTGGCCAAGTGCGGAGCAGTGGGACATTAAGAAAAAAGGTTTGAAAAAAAATATACTAAAATATAATAAATAAATAATTGTACGAGCAAGCGCGCATGGTTGCATTTTTGTTATGACCCAAATTACTTCACTTTAATATTTTACTTATAATAAGTAGTCAGTTCTTCGCTATCGGTCATCAAGAGTACCGCGCGTGACTCACCATTCGTATTCCATTAATTTCACCATAGTCTAAGATCTTTTATAATCATATTTTTTACAGTTTTACAAAATTTTAATATTTAAACGCTTCACACTCATAGTAACATCATTCAAATTTCTGTTTCGCCGGGAATTGAACCCGGGACCCTTTGATTGGCAGTCCGTCATGGTAACCATTGCGATACGCTCAAAAAATGCTCTTATTCATACTGATTCGTACGGGCAACCCGGACAATAATAAAGTATGCAAGTATGGATGTATGTAATTGAGCATACTGGTCAAAATTCCATTCACATGAGAGGAAACCTATAAGTACCTAACTAACAGTGTGCCTACTTAAACCTAACAGTTGAACTGAACAAATCGGGATAAATTTTGACACAGAGATAACAGAGACAGATTATCTGGATCACCGCGGAAAACCATCCAAGTGAAGCTGGGCTGGATCATTTGTAATAAATAAATAACGCAACACGCACATAGCCCCACTCTAGGATTCCCTGTGTCGAAGATACCATAGACACACACAAAGACAGACACCCAAACCAACGACCCAGTCGAGAAAATTAAAAAAAAAATACAGCAGATATTTGAATTAAAACGTTTGTTATCAACAGATTGCTCCTTTTATTCATCAAACTATTTTAACAGGATCAACACTATAGTTAATATTTGGTAAATCAGATTACAATACAATCTGATTTACCTAATTATATGAAAGATTACTGTAATTACATTAATTAATTGACCATCATTATTATTTGGTTTGCCATTTTCTCTAATTTTAAATATTACTTTGTCATCAAACCCAGGGTCAGCCTAAATGTCTTGTCGTTGACAAATTCCTAATTAATATAACAAATATTGAAACTGGATAGCAGTATAAATAAATAATGTTTCATACTCATAGCCGCACAGTAGGGTAGATTTTCCATGTGTCGTGGGTACCATGGTACCATACACAGAGACAGAAACATAAACACCCAGACTGAGAACAGAAATTTTAAACTCATCATTCAAACTTCTATTTCGCAGGCAACCGAACCTGGAACCCTCAGATCTGCAGTCTGGCATGGTAACTATTGCGCCACATGGGTCGTCAAAGAAGTGTTGTCAAGTATAGTTATGAGGGCTGATAATCGATGGGTAAGAAAAGTCCTTAAATCTCAACCACACCTCGGCAAAAAGAGCACAGACCGTCTCCAACCAGATGGAGCCTGAAGAAGACAGCTGGAAGCCACTTTCAGCGGAGCACAGGATTGATCACTACAGAGTGGCGAATATTAGGGGAGGCCTATACCCAGCAGTGGAAATATGAGGCTCTTGGTTGGATGTATGGATATTTAAACTATACAGGGATGGCTTACGATAACAAATCTAATTCCTCTGCAAAATATACCCTAAAACTTGTGAAGAATTTTTTGTAGGTTTTTGCCTCCACAAATTGTGAAGTCCAAGTTGGGAGATTAACATAATGTTTAGAGATTATGGTTTAGCTCAGATATGCAGTGTCATATACAGTTTTTTGAAGTGAAAACTTCTTTGTTGTTGGCGTTGTGCACTTTTTTTGGGATGGGTTAAAAATGTTAAGCTCGCGTCAGGACACGCGGCCTGATCGAATATTCGTAAGACGGAGGGGTGACAGCTGATGGCTCGACTGTCTATACATGTAAAATTCGTTTATATCAAGTATTTAAAATATGGACATTAAACAAAGGATCTATTAATGAAAAAAGTGACGAAGAAATAGTGAAAATTTTTTAATTTATATCAATGACTTGCCTTATTGCATTAACTATCCAATGACATTGTTTGCTGACGACAGCTCTGTAGTATTTAACTATAAAACTGATGATTATGAAAATGAAATAAATACGAATCTTAATATTATTATAAATTGGCTTAATTCAAATAATTTATTAGTTAATCTTAAAAAAACGCAAATTATGAATTTTGCACAGCGCGATACTTCTTTACCCATGCTAAACATAACATATAAAGGGGAACATATATTGGAAACAAAGGTCACAAAATTCCTTGGTTTACATATAGATAGTAACCTAAAATGGAAAACGCATTCTGAATTCGTATGCAAAAAGCTTAATCAGTTTTCATATGCACTCTATGTTTTATCTAAGGTAGTGAGCCAACAAGTTTCACTTACAGCTTATCATGGCTTTGTATGCTCTACACTGCGCTATGGAGTTATCTTTTGGGGGAATTCTGTAATGCGTGAAGATATATTTAAAGCTCAAAAAAAATGTATACGTTCCATAGTAAAAATATCTAGCGTAGACTCCTGTAAACCATACTTTAAAACTTTTAAGTTGTTAACTTTTCCTGCGCTGTATATATTGGAAGTTGCTATGTTCGTAAAATCTAACCCATCATTATTTAGTGAACACTTAAATAGCAAAAGACATAAGCACAAACTGTGCACGCCAAAATCGAGGACTGCTCTTTTTAAAAAAAGTATATTCGGAATGGCAGTCAAAATTTATAATAAGGTTCCACTAGCATTTCAAAACCAAGTCAATATAAGTACATTTAAAAAGGAATTTAAAGACTATTTAATAGACAAATGCTATTATTCTATTGATGAGTACTTACGTGACACTTAGCTAATGAAATGAGTTTGTTTATATAGTTTCTAATTTAGTTTCTAATTGACATTATTAAAAAAGTTGACTACATAAAGAATCTAATTTAATAATTAATTGATGTAAATGCAATTATTTCTTTAAGATTGACATTATTAAATTAAATTTTAAGTAAATTTATTGTAATTGAAATAGCGATATTTTGTATTTGCATGTATAAATTCATTAATATGTAATAAGTAGCAAAAAATCAAATGTTCTATATAAATTTGCATACCCTTTTGGGTTAGGATAAGAGTACTGTATTCACTACTTGTAACAACTGTTTAACCTTATCTTGCAAATAAATGAAATTGAAATTGAAATTGAAAAAATAATGAGTGAGTACTTTATAAAAATACTGGATGAAAACCTACTTAAAATACTAGATGAAAAATAATACTGATAATAAAAGCAATTCGTGCGAAATTATTCCCTAACCATTCCAAAATATCAAAAATGCACAACGTTGAAGTTTTCACTTCTGCCGGCACTACCGGAGTGCACACCCTATTGTTGTTATGTATAATTTAACTAATTGTGTATAAAAAGTTGTATCCAACACCCAAACATAGTCCTGCCAGGTGCATAGCGACTATTCACAGGAAAGAAAAGAGTAAACTCACTGAAACAATGGACTGGTAGTTGGGCTATGCAGAAATGTGGGACAGATGCCATTTAGATCATATTAGTTTAAATCTTGCTAATGAAAAGACCTCCACCAATCTACACTTAGCTTTATTTTTTTATTTTATTTTTTATTTATTAATTTTGTACACAGACATAAAACAAAACACATTAAAAGAAGAATATATGTACAGGGTGCTACTTATTCCTAAAAGAAATTTCTTCCAGTAGCACCAGGAATGGATAGAAATTGTGAGAAAATGACAAATTTAGTGTGCACGCAAAATATTAATAATATGTAAATAATAAATAGGTAAATAATTCTATACATAAATACAAATAATGATATAATATAATAATACTATATATTTATATAAATATATACATATATTAAATATTATATATAATATATAAACATGTAAATACCATATATATAAATACAGTCAAACCTGGATAAGCGAGAGTTCAAGGGAGCACAATCTCATTCTCGCTTATAGAGGTTTCTCACTAACCCGAGTTTCTCGCTAATGCAGGTACATGGGTAGCGTTTCTCTCTTATAGAGGTACCAGCAATAACCCAGTCCCAGCAAGTATGAATGTAGTAAATATGTAGTATGATAGTACTTTATAAGGGTAGGTATCAAGATGCTTACGAAAACAAAACAAAAATTCATGCACTATGTAATTTTATTTTATTTAGAACTTATTTACTTACATTCAATATTTTGAGTTTATCACTTAATGACAGTACTTTAATTTTCCGTTTTGACATGATGCAGAAAAGAACTCTCCTTCGCAATTATGATCAACTGAGTAAGTCGGACAAACAAGGCAGTACACAGGCACACGTGTCTATTCGAAAATAATGCGATAAGACAATATTGACGAGAAAACAAAACAAAAACAATGGTAGGAAGTTCCACGAAAGTTAAGAATGAGACATAAAATAGCAGATGTTAAATTTGTAATTTGTTTTAATATACATATACATAAATAAATAAAGCTCGACTGTCGCTTACAGAGGTATTGATAAGTAGCAGTCTCACTTACGGAGGTCCATGAGGGAAAAACGACTCTCTCTTACAGAGGTTTCTGTTTCTCGCTAATAGAGGTTTTGGGAGCTTAAAATGACGGGTCCTGGCTATTACTCTCACTTATAGAGTTTTCTCACTTATCCAGTTCTCACTTACCCAGGTTTGACTGTATATGAGTATGACTTAAAGTACCAAAACACATTATGAATTAAAAATTAAATTTGCGAAAGATAGTATTCTTTAACTTGTCTTTTAAAGGAAAAAATAGTTTCGGCCTGTCTTATACTAACAGGCAGCGAGTTCCACAACCGTACTCCATGCACAGAAAAGGAATGGGAATAGAGCGAGATTTTGTGAAGAGGTATAGATAGAAGGGATTTTATATGAGACCTACAGGGCGCATGAGAAGGACGAGAGTAGGAGAAGCGATCACGTAGGTACGAGAAGATGGATTTTTTAGAATATTAAAAAGGAGACAAAGAATTATTGTATTCCTGCGAAAACGGATAGGGAGCCACTTGAGATCCTTGCGAAATTGAGAAACATGATCAAATTTTCGTAAACCAAAGATAAACCGAATACACAAATTCTGCAAGCGCTCAAGCTTGTTGAGTAGCTCCTCAATGGCATCTAGGTAAAAAGCGTCGGCATAGTCTAATATTGGAAGAATTAAGGTTTGGCAGAGAGAAACTTTAGTTGTAAGAGGCAGAAAACCTTGAAGACACATAGCTTGTGTTGGATCTGTACCCAGCAGTGGAACATAAAAGGGTTGAAATGGAGAGACACTTTCGTAGGCATAACAAGGGGGGGAGGGGGGAGGGCGAATATGCTTTGACCCCCCATAACCATGACCATTCCATTAGGTACCTATGTGGTTTAAGTGAGCATAACACACTCAAGAAATAAACAAATTACTAATATGAAAACTCAGGTTACCCAGAATCATTATAAGTTTCTCTTTGAAAAATAATTTTGGATTCGAACATCCTAATGAGAATGTCAAAGTGATGTCTTAATTGGTACCTACACAATAGGAATACACTTTTAACAAGCTTCAAAAGTTATTTCTAAATCACAAATGACTGCATATTTCGGAAAAACCCTTTTGGAAATCCAGTCCCGGTAGAATCGGCGTTGATGTGCTTATGTTAGAACGAAAAAATCCTCGGACATGACAAAATTATTGATTTTAATTACGCTGTAGTTATAACTAGAATGCATGCAGTACAACGTCCGATGCACTGTTTTTTCTAGCCAAACAATTATTTGAGATTTTATTTAGAAAACTCAATTTTCAAACAAAAAAAATCCCTAATTAACTCGCGTATTAAAAATGACAAGGACGGCAATAGTAACCCGACCGATGATGCTGCACTATGACACGATGCAGTCACCGCGTTGTTACGTCACTTCATAACATGGCTGGATTATAATAGAACGAGATGGCTATATAACTCCGCTATCCCACCCACATATAATCGATTTTTAACAATTCATACATGAATTTTTTCAATAAAAATATTCGAACATTAAAGATTATTAACGCCGTGGAGGTAGGTACAGCATTGAACAACTCATAACAAAAACATTACACTTACCCAGAAAATTGAGGTAGATGCTCGCACTGACAAGTGAATAAATTTAGATTCGCTGAAAACTCACTGAAAATACACTGTACGAACAAACTGTCTTGCCGGATATACTTGTTACGTGGTGAGGAACAGCACCGCGGTGTAGCTGACTTCTCTCAACGCATTACGCGACATATTTTTCGTATTTTGCCGTGATTTTCAACATGAGAACGAAATCGATCGAGGAGCCATGACAGCTGCTAGTTTTCACGGCTATGAAGTGCGCTGCGTTCGCTCAGCTGACGGACGAGTTTTTTTCACAAACCTAATTGAAGTTGCCGCGGGCGACAGGGGCATCGACCTCCGTGGAAAATAGGGGATCATTGTGATGAAACTAATCTTAACCTTTCTTTCTGCTATAGGTAGCTTTCTTAATTTGTTCCTTTCTTCGCCTTTTATTTTAATTTTAATATCTTTACGAAATAAACTATGTATTTTGCATTCGAAAAAAGCTCCATCTATGATAAATAATGAGAAATAATAGTAAAAGACGGGCCATGACGGGCATTGAAAGGTAGTCTTAAGGGCTGATTACATTGACCAACTTGCAGGGTCCGAATTGGCATACATTGCTGGTTATCTTGAGTATTTTATTACAATGTACTCAGATAACCAGCAATGTATACTAGGTCGGCCCCTGCAGGTTGTCAAATGTAATCAGACCTTTAGAAGGTAGTTTTGTTTTACGGGTAGGTATTATTTTTCCAGAAATGCATATTCTACTCTTTGCAGCTTGCAGCTGGTACAGGCATAAGAATAAATAATGGTACAGGTATATTCATATTAATCTATGGCAGCTGTGATCAGTCAGTTGTGCTATTAATCTGACATTGATTTACTGTATCAATTAAAAAGAAAATAATACGTACTGTAAGAGGATCATCAGTTTAACTATTATGAGTTTCGGAACTTTCGGAATGTGAATAATGTAAAATATTCGTGGTTTTAAATATTTATTCCATATTTCTCCAATAGATAGCGGTAATAAACAAAAGATAACTTATTCTTAGTCTAAGGATAACTTTCAATTCAACTTTTTCGTAGGCAAAGTTACCCTGTTTTTTTTTAATTAGGTATGACGTTTGCACAACATCTTAGAGCATCGAAGGTATTGACCCTAAGCACAACATTGATAAGCATTGGCGTTTATAGAGATATTTGACCAGGGCCTGCTGATCTCTTTGAAGCGATGATATATCTAAGTTCAGCCGCGGCGGGTTGTGCCAGACTTTTTAGGGTTGGTACCGATCATAATGGGGTGACCACGGCGCACCCGGCCCCCGTTTTCCTACGCCAAAGTGGATAAATATGTATATAAAAACAATCTTACCAAGGTATGGAGTGGGCCCAATCCAATTGTACTCTCCTCGGCGCTACCAACGACATCTTGGTTCTCTGTTCTTCAGCCACTATAATATATTTGTGTCCCTTTCCACTACGACACTTTTCCTTGTTTAACACATTTTATCACTGGCAAAGATTTAGTTACACACATATTTTTAAGCTCAGCAAATTCATTTTATTGATGGAATTATTCATAATTTTATTTACAAAATTAGTAAATGAAAGAATTAGTCTTTCGTAATCGGATTCGATAAGTTTCAATATGTTAGTGAACTCGGATCTTCGGTCAATACCGTTAAATATTCTTTCCGTACCTGAAACAAAAAAGAAAAGACGTTTAAAACATTTCTAAAGCTCTGTATGAATTAGAAAATTGATCGATAGTTTACCGGGTTACGTATAAGTAAGTAACTAAAGCAAGTTCGACTAGCCCATCCAAAATAATGTAAATTAGACAAAGAATGTAGTATTATTTCTAATTTAATGGACCAAGCTTTCTTAAGTTTATCAAATAACAGCTTTATTTATCACTAGCCTTTCGCAACGGCTTCGCCCGCGTTGTCCCGTTTTATGGGTCCCCGTAGGATAAAAAATCAGCCCGCGCGTGGTTTGGAGGACAGGCTTGATTTTGATCTGGATAGTTTGGGAGCTTGTAGAAAACGGCAAGATTTTCATTTTTTTTTGATTGTGTTGATTTTGAATTGACCCGACATATTATGTTTTTAACCCAACAGATGCAACCAAACCCACTCGCATAAAAGTTAATGATCGTTTAAAATACAAAAATATCTGTCAAGAGCGCATCATATATTAAGTAGGGCACACTCAGTTCACTGGATTTATTTCTGAGCTACAGACGCCAGCCACAGATGGACCTATGCCATTTTATTCGGAACAAAACAATGAGTTAGCTGATAAAAAAATCTTATACAGAGTTGAGGCGATCAAAATATGCTTTTAACGTGTAAGTATAGTTATGTCATGTGGTACGAGATCAAGGATCGCATTCTTACTTGCATGATATTACTAAAACCAATCCAAGATTTTTTTTATTTAAAAGATAGAAAAGAAGAGCATGTATGCCATGTAGTATTAAGTAGTCGTTGAGTCTTACAAGAGATCGTATGCAAATCTCCAGAGGCTAATAGTCGCATCATGTAAGTTAAGTCAGCAATCACACCTTTCCACCGAAAAACAAGAGAACTGAGTTAATAAGTTGTCGCAAAGTTCAAAATACTCATGAATAAACTGAAATATTCAATCACGGAAATGAAAGTTTACACAAACTTCCAACGCAAGTATACCTACTCGCACCTGATGACTCAAAGGTTATTGTGCTTTTTATTTAATTCAAGACGATGACAAATCGCTTTTTAGGTTAGCGGGAATGACTTCAGTGTTTCAAATACAGCGAAGTTATGTTCACAGTAACCCACAAAATTAATATTATCTCACTATTAATTTACCTAATGGCTTGTCCCAGCCTTGCAAGGAAGAAGAAGACAAAATGTTTGTCTTAAAAACCTAGCAAGAAGAGATACCAAAAATAATACATTTTTGTTGTTCGGTATCAATTTTATGTATCTAATGTCTCATTCAGACAATAACTGGAATTCCAACAACACAATTTACATCATAAAACATACAAACATGAAATAAATAAAAGTTTAAAAACAAGTTTTATTGCAGATTTGACAAATTACCCCAAACAAGCCGTTATTTTTTAACCTGGCAAAATTGCCTCACCTGTCAAAATTGACGCGCTTATTCAGATAGCTATCGTAATTTTTCTCAAGGACAAAAATAGATTTGGGTATTTAAACATCGGTGCTACATTCTCTGTTCGGAGAACTGTTTTTACAAACGACTCGTAAAAATTGCTTGGTGATAATAAAAAAGGTTTGAGAATTTGAGATTGCAATGTCTATACGCGTTCCAATATACATAGCTTGTTTGAGAGTATGTGTCTGAACCTCAGCTCTGAAATCATAGGTTTTCTGAGAAACGAATGCAAAACAAGATAAAAATTCTTAGAAATGTAAGGATTGGTTTCTTGAATTGACATTGCTCAAAACCTTCTATACAAAGCTTGTACGGTTTGATCGGACAAGCACTACCGCTGCAATTTCTTCCATGTAAATCAATTCTATTGTTTCCGTAGAAAGGGCTAACGGCTGACATGCAAAGACCATAAACTTTCGGAGTAGCAGCGCAAGTGTATATCTATATCTGTGAGCGAAATCATAGATAAATAAATAACGCTACATACTCAAAGCCCCACCACCCACTCTAGGACTAAGCTGTGTCGTGGGTACCATGTGCACACTCAAAGACAATAACACAAATTACACAAACACCCAGTCCAAGAACAGAAATTCTAACTCATCATTCCAATGTCAACAAGTCTATCCACGCAGTCTTGGTGGGCACCAGCTAGTTCCTCAATAAGTCACCAGCAATGTGTGAAAAGAAAAAACGCAGTGCAAAAAAAATTACGGGTTGCACTCCGGGAGTGCCGGCAGAAGTGAAAATTTGATTATTAACGTTGTGCATTTTTGATTTATTGGAATAGTTAGGGAATAATTTTGAACGAATTGCTTTTATTATCAATATAAAAGTACTATTATTTATGTCGTAGAATACAATATTTATTCATTGCGCTATCGTACACAAACATTACAATTAATATTTCATTTTCTAATTCTTTAAAAAAAATTTTTCATACTTTGAAAAAAATGGGTTAAAAAAATTTTTTTCATGCTTTGAAAAAAATTTTTTTAACCCATTTTTTATGAAAATAGATTTTTAAAAAATCGATTTTTTAATTAATCGAAACCCTTACAATCGATTAAAAATAAACAATCGATTGTTCGATTAATCGATTTCGATGTTACAACACTACTCTCCAACCGTCTTACGGTTTTTCGATCAGCACACGTGACCTGACGCGAGTTTCACAGTTTTTACCCATCCCACAAAAGTGCTCAACGCCGCTAAAGAAGTTTTCACTTCAAAAATACGATTAAATGAATAACGCAATTCAAGGTTCAAAGAGAACTTTGGCCTACAACCGCTAATAATAAAGGGTTAATGAAAGATCTAGTTTTCAGTACAAACATACGGCAGAACAGTACATTATACCTTTTATCTATGAATGATGTTTACATCAAAGAGGAGCTGAATTCTGTCCTAAATTTATGCTAAATTATCTCACCTACACGGATTTAATCGTTTATAATAGCTGGTATGCTCATTCGATCATTTACTTTAAAGCTTACTTGTTTTGCTTTGGGCTCCCTTAAGAGCTTACATTTAAAAAAATTACAGATGAAAAGCCATTTTGAAGCGCGTATAGCCCAGCGGTTAGCGTAGAACGCAAGCAATCTATGCGACTAAGCCAAATGGGCGCGTTCAGGTGTAAGATGGCTGACCGCTAGTGGCAAAAAAAATCATGCGCTTCCGTTGCTTCGGAGGGCACGTAAAGCTGTCGGTCCTGGTAGTTGTCGATAGATAATACTCAATATTTTATTGCATCATAATGGTACATTAAAATAGGTTTACAAATGTTAAAAATAAAAGTAAAATTAAAAATTTTAAAAACCCCCGACACAAAAAATTTACTCTAAAAACTAACAAATAATATTTTAAACTAATTTTAAACCTATTATAATTATTATTATCACATAGGTACATATATTATGTAAGTTCAAATATTATTTTCCAAGCGTCGTCGCGTCGGGGGACCGCTAAAGTTTATATTATAGTCATTTTTTAACAACAGCTAATTAAATTACATTTCGGTAAGTATCTACGAGAGATCTTAACGCATAGTCTACGCTCTATACCGTGCGCGGCGAGCTCGGTGTGCGGTATGCGGCGCGGGGGTGGGCGTGGTCAAGTGCGGCTACCCGAACGGGCAGACACGTGAGGGCAGACGTCGTTGACGGTTGTGTCGATTTTGCAAATTTTTCGGAGTAAATTCATTTGTTGCAATCTGCGACATCAGCTGTTTTTCTCACTTAGCGGTCCCCCGACGTGACGACGCTTGGAAAATAATATTTGAACTTACATAATATATGTACCTATGTGATAATAATAATTATAATAGGTTTAAAATTAGTTTAAAATATTATTTGTTAGTTTTTAGAGTAAATTTTTTGTGTCGGGGGTTTTTAAAATTTTTAATTTTACTTTTATTTTTTCCTTTTTGAAGTAAGTATAAATATTAGGAAGGTATAAGTTGGTTAGGTTACTTAGTTACAAGGTATCATAATAATTTTAATTTACTAGATTAAGTTTTAAGTACATACTCTTCTCAATGGAAATTGAGTTGAATATTCTAAAATTTACGCGTCACGTCGCGTCGTCGCTATCGCTACGACACTGCCACAGTGGTAATTGAGCCCAATTAATCCCATTTAATTACACACCTTTGAAATCAAAACCTTACCCTAACATGTCATATTTATACTATGTTCTTTCAATAGGTATCATTGTAGTATACGGTACCAAATTTTGAATCGATCGGACATAAGGAAGTTAGTCAGATCCTCTCATCAACTAGAAAAGAGCTGATAATCTTCAAACGGCTGATCAAGTCATGGTTAATTTACCTTAATATACTTTGAATACCATTGAAGTAACATGGTATCCAACTTTGAATCGATAGGACATATGGAAGGTAGTCAGATTCTCTCATCAACTATTAAAGATCTAATGATGTTCAAACTGCTGATCAGGTCATGGTTACCTTACCATACACTTTCAATATAATTGAAGTAACCTGGTACCGAATTTTTAATCTATCGGACATAAGGAAATTAGTCAGATCCCCTCATCAACTACAGAAGAGCTGATAATCTTCAAACGGCTGAACAGATTTTCATGAAACATGGCTAGGAACACTGGTAAAAAAATTATCTATTATACAATACAAACTAAACGAAAATCGGTTCATCCGTTTGCGAGCTACGATACCACAGACAGATACACAGATACACAGACACGTTAAACTTATAACACCCCTCTTTTCGTCGGGGGTTAAAAAGGAACACATTATGAACCCTATTAGGTTGAGCAACAGAGTGAGAGCGAACCGATCTATTTATAAATTTATTTATGATATTTATTCATTATTGATTGAATTAATTTTCCTTAAAATATTCATCTAGATTATAATAACATTTTTTTATAAGGTAATTCTTAAGCTTTCTATAAAAGATTTTGTCAATTTCAATCAATCGTATGTCATCGAACTATAATATAAAGAAATAACAGTAGTTAAAGCTTGTCGGAGACCATGGGCGGTTTAAAAACTTCCGACTATGGGTTGGCCACTACCCCGCATCTCCATCAACCCGTATGGAGCAGCGTGGTGGAGTAAGCTCCAGGCCTCCCCAATTGCTGGGACAGACCTGTGCTCAGCAGTGGCACTCTAAAAAGGGTAGCAGCCAACCCATTTTAACTTGTGATAAGCAAAAAAATAACGTTAAAGCCGCTTTAAATATGTTCTGTTATTATGTAGCCAATAGCTCTCGACACGGCAATGGCAGAAATGGTTGCAGCGGTGGTACCTACGTCTACGTCTACTTCTGTCGTGACACTTCCTTATCTAAACAGGATACGCCCCTTTTCCTATCTCGTTTAGCTAAGTATCTGCTTTTTACATGCTGTTTTATTCGCCAGCATAGCCGCAATACAAGTACTGCTGGAAGAGAGAGATCATTTCCGGTCCGGTCAAAATCCGGCTCCCTAAGATACCGATCAGTATTCCACGTGTATGTTGCATGTCATCGCGGTCACCTTTGCTATGATAGTACCGCGGTGTTGCTGCACGTCCTGTGCGACACAGGTACATAACATGGGCGTAGAACACCTGTGTCAATCTGAAGGTGACATTGACTTCCCAGCGTCCCATCCAGACGTCAAACGTTTAACATGCTTTGGTTAGAATTTTCGCGCCACTAAGACCTGTCTGTGCTTATGGCATCAGACAGAGCACTTCGGTTTCTCTTTCAGACACACGACACAATCAATAAATGTGATTGATTGACGCCGTTCCTGTGGCGCTACGTACGCCATACGAATAATACCATGAAAGATCAGTCGTCTATAATAGTATACTGTTGCTTGAATGTGAGAATTAGTGCAAAATAAATGATTTTAGCATTTTGGCATTATATCATTCATTCCTCCTTGAAACGGTCGAATAACTGTTGAGAATGTCAATATAAAAATCAAAAATCTTTGCTCTTTCAACAGATAAATAAACCGGCTTTAGTGGCCAGGCCATTACGCGATGCGACTTCACTAGACAAATAAACATCTTTCCTAGATCACATTCTTTCAATGAAAGCAATTCAGCTATCTAATAACTACTGTGTATTTTGTATGTTAGGAACCTAAAAATATTTATACCAACATGGTTAAATAAGTTTTGCTTGATACGAATAGTGAGAGTCATAATGGGAATTCCGCAGACGTATCTGACAGAATTTGATTCAACATTCGTTTTGTAAATGATTAAAATTAAAAAATAGAAGAGTACACTCAAATACCACAATTTGAGTATTGTAACTTTGACTCGCATTAGGTATGTAAAATCGTTTGGTGACTTAAGACGACATCAGAAGATATAGGCATAAGAATAAATAATACACATTATTTATTCTTATGATATAGGTAAGATGGCAGAAGTATTCTATTTGCAATACTTACTTGCTAGGAATGTCCCATCTTTTCTTGATATTGTTTTAAGCAGTGCATATTAAGTTTTGATTTGAAAAATATTGGACGTGGCTAATGTCATGCCCGATTCCGTGCTTGTCAAGCCATCGATCCCAGTTAGATCCCAATAGATATATATATTCGTCTTCTATTGTCTAGTAGAAAGCCAAATCTATTATTGTCCACGATTACAGTTCACAGCTCTACAAACCTAGTACCCGAGAGAAAAACTCTCAGAATCCCTAGTTCGCGAATGCATGGTCTATTTTAGTAGTTCCTAGTTTACATTCCAAAATTCGTTAATCTAGGTCAACATTGCCTATTCTTCCTTGTTTTTATGTCACCCGTATTTTCTCCGGTTTTATAAACAATCCTTCGCGCCGTAAATCTTGTGTCGCCACGTTGACATTTCAAAACTCCCGGATTTTTTAATTAAATACATATTCATGGTTCCATTAATAAAGTAGATAAAGAAGAAGTATTTTTAAGAAATTAATCGTATAAAAAATTACGATTTGTGAAAAAATTGTTGTTTTATACACGGTAGTATTAGAAACAACAATTTTATTATTCATAGAGTTCCACACTAGGATTCCCTCTGACGTGTGTGTATAGATAGCATGCACACACAGAATATGGTCTGGCGGTGGCGTCGCAAGCGATCTACACAGGGTTATTTGGAACTTCGTGTACAAGCTAAGTCGGTTTTATGTAAGTATATTTTATATGTATGTATGTATGTTTTTATGTACCTATGTATGTTTTTATGTAGGTATGTATATTTTTATATGTGTGTATATTTTTTAAAGCTGAAAAGACGGAGAATTTATTTACGTTCTTTGTAAAATAACTTTTTCGTAAAGAAATTAAATAAAAAAAGATGGAAATTTAGTTTGTGTTTTTTTTATTTAACAACTTTTTGGTCTTTTATTTCTAAAATATTGAACTGTCTATTAATTTTATTTTTTTTCCAATTTAATAATTGTCTATTCAGAAAACCATTAACATTACAATAAAAAACATTTTAAATCAGCAGTATATTTTGTTTGGTTTGTCATTTTTCCTTAAAATCGGTGTATTTTCAGATATAGTGCAAATCATCAAATATCTCATAAAATACTCAAAATCGGACAGGTGTTTCACGGCTTATTTTACAGCAAATGGTCCATACTTTCACCACTTTATTACACCTGTTACAAATCACTGGATACTACTCCTTGCATAGATTTTTTCCATCAGATATTTTATTGCCTTCAAAACGATTTCGCTGAAAGAAACTGGAAGGTCATTTAATATTATTTTCGACTGCACCCGCCTTCCGCGTCACTCGGGCGAAAGTAAGTATAAACATTCTGAGAACTGCACAGGTTTGAAATAGGAATAGTTTGTACTTGTAGATTACCTACTGTCTGAAACGTAGTACTGTAGCGTAGAGTACAGTACTGAAGCGTCAAAATTGACAGGTATGACAACAGTGTTGCTCTAAGGTCTGAAATCAACATTCTTTCAGCAAGCATGTAGATTCTATACCAGCCACGAGCCACTGCCCGTACGCGTATAATATGCTGTATTAGTTGGAGGTTAAGCTAAGCTGGGTCAACTACGGTGGAGAATTGGATGAATGACTGTTAATCGCCTATGGACACGGGCAATATTAAGGGTGTCATCTGTGCGTAGATGACTTTTATTTTTAGGCTGGAAATGGTAGTCCCTAGCTGTAGCTTCGAGGTTAAGAATAGAGTCGTAAGAGACGACTTAAAGGGGGCTTCCGGGGTTGCGGGTGGTGAGAGTGGGAGCTTGATCCGTCCAGCCAGCAGCCCCGGGGGAAGGACGGGGTGTGTGCGTGGCCGCATACGCCTGCTATCTAACGATGACAACCGATGGCTTAACGTGCCCTCCAAAGCACAGAAACGTGCATGAAATTTTCCACTAGCTCGGTCACCCATCTCACACCGGACAGCGTCCGTTTCGCTTAGCTGCATGCATCTCTTGCGTTCTACGTTAGCCGCTGGGCCATGCGCACTTCACAGTGCTACTTACCAACCGTGTACAGCCATAAAATATCCCTGACATTTAAGCTGTTTTTCATCTTTTCACTAGTTTTTATAAATTTGTAGGATTTTACGATATGAAGTGTGATGACGTTCACACAAATCATGTGATTTTTATTGCCGTGTCGTGTAGTCAGTATTCTGTTTCATCGCTTTCCACGTATCCTGCGTAGTTTGTTTACACTTTGTATTGCACGAAGATATCAGAAAATACTTCCCTTTCTATTTCGGTAGTATTGCATTGCTTGTCACTTCTTAATCGATTCCATGTGTGACATAGAGCAGAGACACCTAACTATTATGTGTGGCGTTCGAAATGACTATATGCGATATATAGTTTATTCAAGTTCATTCTGAAAGAGAATAGGTTAGAAATTCAGACCATCGTTCGATGTCTGTCATAGAATTCCTGGAGAGTATAAGTTTACGAGCAAAAATTGTTTATTGAAAGAATTTTGTTTCAACTCCTAACGGTCCTCCTAACCTTACATCATCATGATGATTACTAGGCACAAAATCTTTAGGAAGTAAAAAACAATGTGTGTGCCTATAAAATTTGAGAGTTCCCCTCGATTCCCTTGGGATCTCATCATCAGATTTTGACTGGGTGACACTGGAACCACCTCGAGAGTATGAGCTTTTAAATAAAAAATGAATTTTGATAATCGGTCCACAAAAATCGGAGTAATCGGCGAACAAACATAAAAAATACATACAGCCGAACACAGTAAGTACCTCCTCCTTTTGGAAGTCCGAAAAAAGATAAAAAGCTTTTTGGTCCTTTTTCTTTGTTTAGTATTAACGTAACAAAAATGTTAATTAAGCAATCTTATTTGACTATTTAGTAGATAAAGCCAATTAAACATATTAAATTCTTACAACAACGACTTAGTTACCTACAGGAGTATCATCCGCCATCTTGGCTTCGCGCCAAAAGTCCATACGAGTGATAGGAATAAGCTCTCTTTATAATTTATCTTTATTTTAATATTACTGCACACAGTTAATAAATATAATAATATTAAAGCGCACATGGCACTTCGGAAGCGCGCATGGTTTCGTGCAGTGGCTGGTGCAGAACGCAAGCAATCTACGCAGTTAAGCAAAACGGCCGAGGTCGCAAATAAGATGGGTGAGCGTGAGCGCTAGTAAGGAATTTTATATGAGTTTCCGTTATTCGGAAGGCATGTTTAGCCGGTCGTCGGTCCCAGTTAATATCGATAGATGATAGCTAAACGTGAGGGCAGACGACGTTAACGGTTGAGTCCATTTTGCGAATTTTTCGGAGTAAATTCTTTTGTTGCAATCTGTGACTACACTTTTTCTCACTTAGCCCCGACGCGCGCCGCTTGGAAAATAAAAATACTTGAACTCACATAATATACCTATGTGACGATGATAATTATAATAGGTTTAAAATATTATTTGTTAGTGTTTAGAGTTTATTTTTTGGTCGGGGGTTTTTAAATTTTTAAATTTAATTTTCAGGTTTTGTTGTTTTAGCGGGCTTAGCGACAACAACTTCATCTGTGAAAATTTCAACTGACTAGCTACAATGAGTAACGAATCCCCCTTACACTAGCTATCACGGTTAGCTATCACAGAGTCTTACAAACAGGGCCCCGTTTTACCCTTTGCGTAGCTAGCTAGCTGGAGAAGATTTTGAGGTTCAATCTCAGTAGATTAGAATAACTACGATTCACACATTGTGGTTTTGTTTACCCCGCTTTATAAATATACCTTTTACTCATCATACATTTGCACACGACTGTGTTGTAGACAATTTGTAAGCTGGAGTAGAAATCGGTGGAGTATAAACAGAAAGATTACTATTATTACCTACTTACATTGTCGTAGCCCAGTCCTGGATTTATAAATAGGCCGTATAGGCCGCGGTCTAGGGGCTGCAGCGTCCTAGGGGCGGCAAATTTCAGAGGATAGAAGTCAAACACGTTCATTGGTTTTCTCATGGTTTTTTATACTTAAAAAAATCCCTATAGAAACTCATTCCTATCGAAACCTATATTGTCGTGTGAGTGATAGATGAGAGCAGCGAGGCGGGCGGACGGCAGTGGCAACGTAGCAACCCCCGCTTTCCTTAGGCATGTACATGGGGCGGCGGAAATAAAGTGGCCTACACTCATAAAAATATAAATCCGGCACTGTCGTAGCCAGTCATGGGCTTAGGGGATGGGCAGTAGTCTAAAATACGAGTAATATGTTACTAGCAAACTATACCCGCGATCTTACCCCGGTTAATACAAAAAATTCATACAAAAAACCCTTTAGCACCCTGTATCCAGGCGCGGTCGCAGTCTTCAATATGGGGGGCCAAGAAATTTGGGAAGAGGGTCACTAAGAAATTTGGGGGGAAGGGGTGTCCCAAATTGGCTTGTTTCGTCTTCCATTTACGCATGACTGATGGATTTTGGGGGTGGGGGGGAGGGTCATGTCCCCTGTAATCCCCCCCGGGACCAAACAGTTGAGTCTTCTATATGAACTACATGGGTCTAATTATAAAGAAATGGTACCTATCTATCTCGTTCTATAACAATATAGTAGACGTAAACAAAAATATGGTTTTATACAAACACACGACTGACGACTGTTGAGTGTGAACTTTCTTACAGAAGTTAGTAGGTACCCAGATACCTAATCCACCAAACCCGCATTGGAGCAGCGTGGTTGAGTATGCTCCAGGCCTTCCTAATAGGGGCGAGAAATGAAATGAAATGAAATATTCTTTATTCACTGTACGGTTCCTTTACAAACTCTTAGTGAACGTTATTTTTTTGTTCTGTCTGCTCTGGGTGCGCTTAGGCAATGCTGAGCTGAAGAAAAGAGCAGACGGAGAAAAACTTCAGCCCTGTTTTAAAATATGGGGTATACAATAGCTAACTTTCTTACAGAGTAGTTAGTAGTAGTAGAAGAGTAGAAGTTAGTAGGTAGTCAGGTAGAGAGTGTTAACTTGTGGTAACTTTGTAACATGATCATCTACGATTAAGTCGTTTTCTAAGGGACCCCGCGAGTTTTGTGGTTTTGCCATAGTTCGGCATTTTCTTAATTTGTTATCTTTCTTTGTTACTCAATTTTGTTAATTGAATGTAGCAGCAACATTGCAGGCCACGTGGTAATAAGTGATCGGTGCAGCCTATGGACATCTACACACAACCTCAAACAGGCGTCTTGTCCACCTCTGGAGTAGCAGTTCAACTGCATGCTACCACAGACAACATTCGATCTCGTTTTAGATTGGATATAGATGTTCAAGTCCTTTCTTTTTATCGGGGGGGGAAACCTTCAAAAGGTGCCCGGCGCCTTGGGAGAGGACACCGGGTTATGTGGGATTTGACCGCACTAAAACCCCCTCGGTAGCCTGCCTCTGCGCTTTGGAAGGACTCCGGATCTCGAGTGGATCCCGGTGTCCTCCACGTGCGGCGCCCAGAATGGGACCATCTTCGGGAGAGCAGATGTGCTCTCCTGCAACTTCCGATGCTTACGGCGGCATGCGGCCACGCACAGACCGGCGTCCTTCCCGGGACTGCTGGCTGGGCGGATCGAGCTCCCACTCACACCGTCCACAGCCCCGGAAGCCCATTTTTAGTCGCCTCTTACGATCAGGCAGGGGATACCGTAGCTGTATTCTTAATCCCGAATCTACAGGGACTAGATCTTCAAGTCCTACGTGTAAGTTAACTTCTTGTAATAAACATCTATACGTAGATTGTTTTACACTGGTGCCATAACGCTTCTTTAACTACACTCGCACTAAATGGAAACAACTGAAAACGCATGTTTCGCGTGTTGCCAGTATGAAAATACATGAAATAGACAGCCAGACTGCCAAATTTCTAACAACTATATTTTTGGCGTACGTCGTGCTTACAAAAATAGGATTTCAAAAATATCTCAAATGTAAAGAGCTGGCGCCCTGTGGATATTACAATTCACTCATGTTATTTTGTTTTTGTAAAATGCAGTTGCCGGCCAGACTTACAGGAGACGACCATCGGCCTCTCCAATAGCAGTGCATGCGACCTCATACAGGACTCAGGCTTGCTTGAGGTCGTATCTGTATACGATCTATGGAACTACGTACATTTATTTATTTATTTATTTATTTACCCTTTATTGTTTAATAACAATGGGCGGACTTAATGCCTGATGGCATTCTCCACCAGTCAACCCTTGGCGATGGTGAAAAATTGTGGTAGGCGTCATAAATAAATTGGTAGAAAAAAAAAACTCGATCTAAAAAATTAAATAAGCAAAAAGGTTAAGAAAATTTTAAGCACATAAATACCTATACTAATAGTTACTAATGTTTCCAAACTTAAACGAGCAATGACTCAAAAGTTTTTCTATATGACTTTTTAGTTTTTATTGCTACCGATTTCTTGCACTTGTTCCACTGTACAATTAAGTTTACTATACTATTGTAATCTTAGTAGATAGCAAAATCTATCGATTTTTTTTTAATATAGAGATATACCTATACGCGAAAACTTGTAAGTGGCTGTCACTTTTTTAATGCTTTATTTATAAATATTTTAATTTAGCTGTAAGTTTTCCAAATAAATAAATAAATAAATAAATACTATAAAATATATGTATATATATACAAAATTATATAAATATAATATATATATACAAAAATATACTACAAAAGCTACATAAGTAAATTAAATAAATAAATATAATAAATAAATACATATAATATATAAATACATATATAATTTCTACACAAATGCAGCTAATGAAAGTCTGTTAACATGACTTCAGATAGTGTTCTTTCACAAGCTTTTTGAAAGTACCCTTACTAGGCGCTTTGCGAATTTTCTCGGGTAAGGCGTTCCACAGGAGTGAAGCTTGTATGGAGTATGAGGAGTGGAAGAAACCGCTATTATGCGGAGGAATTGCAATTTTTAAGTTTGTAGAAGAGCGAAGCATTCTATCATCCCTATGCGTAGCATGGAGATACTGGAAACTTTCCTTAAGATAAGTTGGAGAAGAATGATCGTTTAAGATCGAATAAAGAAGGCAAAGAATCCTAGAGTGCCGCCTCTGGCGAATAGGGAGCCATTTGAGCTGACTGCGAAATTGAGAAACATGATCGTACTTGCGTAGACCGAAAATGTAACGGATACAGTTGTTGAGGAGGCGCTCTAATTTGTTGAGATGCTCTTCATTCAAATCCGGGTAACAAACATCTGCATAATCTATAATGGGCAAGACAAGTGCATTAACCAACAGTAATTTTGTTTTGGTTGGCAAAAAATGTTTTGTTCGATACAGGGACTGCAAGGTGGCATTGACTTTCCGGCTGATTTCTTTAATTTGCACGTGCCAACTTAAGGTGCTATCCAAAAACATACCTAAACTTTTGACTGATTCAGACAAAGTTATTGGGGCTCCATCAAAAAGAATTGGTGGCAGTCGATCTACGTCCGTTTTGGCTAGAAGTCTGGAGCTCCCAATAAGGATGGCTTGACATTTTTTAGGATTTACAGTCAATCCAAAGCGAGATGACCACTCTTTCAGCTTAACTAGATTCTGATTTATAGCAGCTATTGCATTGTGTAAATCATCTGTGGTACTTTGGGTATACAACTGTAAATCATCGGCATACAAATGATACGAACAGTCGAAGTTAGGGACTAAGGTATTGACAAATACAGAAAACAGCAAAGGAGATAAAATTCCGCCTTGTGGCACACCAGTAACTACATTAGCCCATCCAGAGGATGCGTTTCCAGAGCATACAGATTGTTGGCGGCCACGAAGATAAGATGAAAACCAGTTTAAAACTGTAGGACTGCATTTGAGAGAGGAGAGGATGGCTAAAAGGATTTCGTGGTCCACGGTGTTAAACGCATTGGAAAAATCAATCAACACCAACACTGTCAGCATTTTATTATCCATGCCTTGCCGGATATCATCGGTAATTTTAATGAGAGCGGTGTTGGTGCTGTGACCCGGACGAAAACCAGACTGAAAACAACTCAGAAGGTTATTTTTAAAAATATGAGTGGATATTTGCGCATACACACAGGCCTCTAAAACTTTTGAAAGGAATGGAAGAATAGAGATAGGTCTGTAGTGGCTAGGATCGACAGGGTGTGGAATTTTTGGTAACGGGCGAACTAATGCTTTTTTCCAAATCGTAGGGTATTCTCCAGATGATAGTGAGAAATTTAAAATATGTGTAAATTCCGGTAGAAGGTACTCTAAGATGTTAGATATCATAGTTCTACTGATATGATCGCAGCCTACGGCTTTAGATTTAATTGAAGAGATGGCCTTTTTAACTTCATCCCTATGTACATATGAGAAGTTAAAAGTTGGAGTATTGGGAGATTGCACTGAGAGAAGAGAAGCAAGTGTTTGAGAACGTAATGAGTGATCAATGGGAGAGGAAGAAAGAAAATGAGAGTTGATTATGTCTAATTTAAGGGAATTGGAGTCGCAATTCGTTTCCGGCGATTTGCAGACACCAAGAGATTTGAGAAATTTCCACATATCAGCGGGAGAAGATTCACTTAGATTGAAATGGATGTAGCGGCGTTTAGCTGTTCGTATCATTTGATTACACCGATTCCTTGCAACCTTGAAAGCAGCCCAATTTTGTGCGGAGCGTTGTTGTTTAAACACTCGGAAAGCACGATCTCGTCTGGCCATTGCCACTCGAACAGTCTCAGTCATCCAGGGCGCAGGGGGTCGTTTTAGTTTCACTGCATGCACTGGAGCGTGGGCATCATACAGCTTTAAAACAGCATTGTTAAGGTGAAGGATCTTATCGTCCACTGTAGATGCTGCATTCACCATAGACAGATCTAGTTTACTCGCGTCATCTCTTAACTGGTCAAGATCGATTTTTGAAAGACTTCTAATATTTAAGATCTTAGGTTTATGTTTGGGAGGTCTTAATTTGTACGCTAAGTAAAGCAGGTCGTGTCGTGAAAACCCAGGAGCGGGAAGTTGCCCATAGATCTCGACGAGTTCAGGAGAACTTGTCAACAAGAGGTCTATCCACGAGTCATCAAAGTCGACATTGTGATGAGTGGCCTGTAAAGGCAAAATGGATAGATTGACTGACTCAGCGATACCCCGAAGCTTTAGAGAACGCGCAGAAGTTTTTAGGAGGTCCGAGTTGAAGTCACCCATTATTACAAAATGTTTGTACCCAGATCCAATCGTATCGAAAGCAGATTCTAAATCAACAAGTGAAACGGAAGGAGGACAATACACCACCCCCAGAACTACCTTAACACCGCTGAAATCGAGTTCTAAGAATAGATACTCGGTAGATCCAGAGTAGCGGGAAGGCGATGTTAAAATAATCTTATGCCTTATCGACGCTCGCAAATAAATGGCTACACCACCACCTCTTTTCTCTGTTCGATCATTTCGGATTAAGATAAAATCAGGTAACGGGAAAAGAGATGATGGCAATGACGGTATAAGCCAACTTTCGGAAATTAATATAGCGTGAATATTTCGATGTGGTGAAAAAGCAGCCTCAAGTTCCGCGTAATGGCTCGGGATGCTTTGTGCATTGATGTGACATATATTCAGGGATTTTAACTGTGAACAAAATATCCCAGCCAACTGGCAACCCAATGAAGGTATACTTTCATCAAGCAAGCTGTCACATGTACCATATGAACTATCTGAACTAGACGCTGAATAGAATGAGTCATCATTATTTTACATTATGTGTAAGAATTAATAAAAAATTAATTAATAAATTAATTAAAATACTATATAACTTATGGAAAATATTAAAGATTGTAAAATTTACCTAATAAAGCTACCAAGTTACTCACATGCTTTCACACCAACCCAACAGTTGACAGTTTACAATAAAAAATTTAAATAACAGCACACTCACAAATACAACTAAACAAAAACAAAAGTCACTAACAGCACCGGCAAATTATTCAGTGATGTACATCAAACTTATAGAAATATTTTAAATTTTAACTTTTTAACACGGCTGTATAAATATTACCTATTGCCATTGCTTAAAAACATCAACATCGTCAGGAACTGAGAATGACAATTGACTGTCAAATGTCATGCGACAGCCGCAAGTTGACAATTAAAATTATTAAATCGAAATGAATTTGTCACTGTCGTGTGTCGTTCGAATTCAATACAAAAATAAGTATACTAACCTGTAGGTAATGATAAAATTAAATCACGAATTGAAAACAAACAATAAAAGTAACTTAAAAAGGAATATAAAATGCTATAAGTGGATATGAAGAGTACAAAGCAATATAAGTTACTTACACAGCCGCGCAATAAATACCAACACAAGAATTATTAGGACTATTTCTTCGGAGCCGCTCGTCTCGACCTTTTGGCTTCATCACCTTGCCTCGGCGGAGTCCCTGGCTTTCGACGTCCTTCGGGTTGACGTCCTGAGGACTGTTCTGCAGTCTGTTCGCCGCTAGAAGACTGCTCTACAGTCTGCTCGCCGCCAGAAGACATTGGCTGACCTGTAGACACCGGGTACTTGTCGACCAGCTTATCCAGTTCCTCCTCGCTGACAATCTTAACGCGTTCGCCACCAGGAGTCTTGATGTGTATAACCCCATCAAGGGTCCAAACATTCTTCATGTGGAAGTGGTTTCGGGCCTTCTTATGTACAGACTGCCTTACTTTGGTGAGGAACTCTGACACTGTTATATTGGATCCCTTCAACTTGGATTTGGTCTTCCACACCTCGGCCTTGATGTGATGATCACGGAAATGAACAAGCACAGATCGAACCCGATCGTCACTTTGCGCTCCGAGTCGATGACAACGCTTGATGCAGCCACTATCAACGTTGGAGAGGCCCAGTTTATTTTGAATAACTTGCAACACATCCTGTTCTTCAGTATTCTCAGAGTCCTCTGCAATACCATTGAATAAGAGGATTTTTTTTCGTTGCCTCATATCCATTGAATCAATTAACTTTGCAGATTCATTGAGTTGCCTCTGAAGTAACTGAAGCATTCTGTGAACAGTCTCTTTAAAAACCCTGAATTCTTCAGCTAATTGTTCGAGAGTTGGGCTAGAAGGAGTAGAAGCAGCATTGAGACGTTTTTCAAATTCAGCAAACTGTTTGGTCCAGCGATCCTCCAGGTCTTTGACAGTTGGATTTGCCATGTTGTAGTGCTTTGAACTTGCAAGTGTACAGCAGTGAACTTAGTGAAGTGGTAATACTCTTAAGAAAGTGCCTGTTCCTTATAGGTTATACTGTGGGGGTGGTGCATGTAAGTAATTACAAGTTGTTTACATAAAAACAATTACTCTAAGCAAATTTTATTACTACAATAATAAGAAAATATTTAAATTGTTTAGTAATAACTGCGGGAATTATTAAATTTACATTAAATCTGAGGAGCATTAAAAACAGTTGTTATTTTTTTGACACCTACCCCCAAAAAAAAAAATCTCTCGCGATCTGGACATCTGTATGTCCAGATCGCGCCTGGGTTGGGGGAGGCTTGATTTTGAACACCCTGCGGAGCATGGCCCTGTACGGGGTATTTGGGTGGACTCCCTTCGTAGAAGGGAGAACGCCGCCGCCCTTAGGGCGCCCCAGAGGGCCATCGACCAGCGGGTGGGCAGGGCTTACCGCTCGGTGAGCTTTGCGGCTGCGTGCACCCTGGCCGGCACCCCGCCTTGGGAACTCGAGGCGGAGGTGCTTTCCAGGGTGTACGAATGGACGGCGGGGCGTAGGGCGCTTGGAGAGCGCCCGGCCCCGGAAGAGAAAGCGGCCGTCCGACAGCAGGCGCGCGATGCTGTCATTGCTCACTGGGCGGAGGACCTCGCCGCCGCTCACTTCGGCCGCCGGACGCTGGACGCCATCGGACCGGTCCTAAGGGACTGGCTCGAACAAGCGCACGGCTTCCTCTCGTTCCGCCTGGTGCAGGTACTGTCCGGACACGGTTGTTTCGGATCGTACTTGCACCGAATCGGTAGGGAGGAGGTCCCATCGTGCCACGACTGCGGCGCGGTGGAAGACACGGCGCAGCACACCCTCGAGGTGTGCCCGTCGTGGTCCGAGCTGCGCCGCAGTCTGGTTGCGGTGGTCGGGCGGGACCTCTCGCTCCCCCGCATTGTGAGCGCAATGCTGGAGAGCGAGGGGGCGTGGGCGGCGGTTGCCTCCTTCTGCGAATCCGTCATGTCGCAGAAGGAGGCAGCGGAGTGCGCGCGAGAGGAAGACCCTCTTGCGCCGGCGCTCCGGAAGCGGCGAAGGGGACGGAGGAGGCGGGCGTATGACCGCCTTCACCTTCCCGATGGTGAGCAGCGGGCGACAGGAGCGGAGGCTCCTCCGCCCGCATTGCACCGCTCACCATCACTGGATACGGGGACGATCGCGCACACTCGACCGTCCCCGTTGCCCCACCCATCATAAGGAGGGGCGCGAAGGGCTCGCCATAAAGGCGGGGCTCGCCGGAGGGGGACTGGACGCAAAGGCTCTGCCGGATTCCCAGACCCTCTCCAAGAGGCGAAGAGGGAGTGCCGCTGGGGGTTTTAGTGGGTATACCAGGGGGTATTGCCCCTGGGGAGTCCCACATACCCCATTTGTTACGTTACATATAATTTAATATTTGTCAAGGATGACAAATGTTTGGTGGGGAGGGGGCTTGACTACTACTGTATAGTTCATTCGCGTTAAGAAAATAGTGACTCATCACCGACTGCCGGCCAAGCCACGCCCCATAGCCAATTAAAACGCTAGAAATTAGTAAGGCGAGTTCACAGTGCTCAGTTGAAGTCAGACCTTCGAACTGATCGGTTGTGTATTTTGCGTACTACTTGTTTAAAATTAAATTTGGAAAATGGATATCTCACCTATTAAAAAAAATAAAAGTGGATCAATTATACATAGCGGAGAGAGACGCGTAATTTACAATGTTTATAAGTATTTCAAACAGATTGATTTAAATGAGACTGTGGAGAGCATAGTAATTAAAACTGCAAGTGCATGCGGTGTGTCCGAAAACACTGTTTATAAAATTATAAAAGAACAAAAAGAAACGAATACATTGAAATCACCTGTGAAAAAAAGAGCTCGACTATCCACGGTCGATAAATTAGATGAACTAGACAAATGTGCAATAAGGAGAAAAGTACACTCTATATATTTAAATAACGAGTATCCAACATTGGACAAAATAATAACACTTTGCGAAGCTGATGAAGATATTCCTGTTTTCAAACGTACAACACTTCACAAAATACTGCACGAGCTTGGTTTTGATTTCAATAAACAAGATAGTAGAACATTGTTAGTGGAAAGAGAAGATATTGTTTTATGGAGACGAAAATACTTAAGACAAATAAAAGAATATAGAAACGCTAATAAAACCATTTACTATCTCGACGAAACGTGGGTAAACGCCGGACACGTAAAAACAAAAGTGTGGTTGGATACAACAGTCAAGAATAAAAGACAAGCTTTCCAAGATGGCTTATCAACCGGCCCAAAAGCTCCGACAGGGAAAGGGAAAAGGTTAATTATATTGCACATTGGCAGCGAAAAAGGATTCCTGGAAGATGGTTTACTAGTCTTTGAATCTAAATCTACAAAAGATTATCATGAAGAAATGGATGGTGAAAGATTCCTTAATTGGTTCAATGGTATAATACCGAAGCTTGAACCAGGAAGTGTGGTTGTCATGGATAACGCTCCCTACCATTCGGTAAAAGTTGAAAAAATACCCACGGCCAGTTGGAATAAGCAGCAAATACTAGAGTGGTTGCAAAACAAAGGCATATCTATGGATATGAGTTATTTGAAAAAAGAATTATTATTGAAAGTCGCCGAAATCGCCCCACAATATAATAAATATTTAGTAGATGAGACTGCTAAAAACAATGGCATTACAATTCTTCGTCTGCCGCCTTACCATTGTAAATTAAATCCGATTGAAATGGTGTGGGCCCAAATAAAAAATTATATTGCTGCGAATAATACTACATTCAAAATGAGTGACGTAAAAAAATTATTTTATGACGCAATCGCGTTAGTAGACGCCAATCGGTGGAAGAAATGCTGCGACCACGTGATACGCGAAGAAAATACCATGTGGGGTTTGGATGACGTCATGGAACATGCAGAACAAAATTCATTCGTAATAAATGTAACGGCAGAATCTAGCGATACTGATTAGCGATTTAAGTACTTAGTTTTAAGACAATTTTGTATTTTTTTACTTAGTACTTATTTTATTACCATTAATCCAAATATGTGTTACTCTACTAATATAGCGTTTAAGTTGACATTAAAAATTACCTTAATAGGAATATTTTAACATGTTTAAAATCATTGATACTTTATAATTTTTCTATTAAACTTATTTAATGTTTTGAAAAAAAAATGTTTAATTTTTTTCTCCATTATGAATACACCCTTACCCTGCAGTTGCACTGATGAGTCACTATTTTCTTAACGCGAATGAACTATAGTATATACTGAGCCTATGTTGACGACCTTATTGTCTATTGACTTATAGAGATAACAACAACTAATAGAACAACTGGCATTTAAAAGAGTGCTGCTAAAAGTATTTCTTCTCGGACTCTTTTCTTTCATCTCACTCAACTCATCGCCCATAGTCCTTATCTAAAGCCGATGACTGTAAAAAGATTGACGTTCATGAAGAGAATGTTTGAATTCCAAAAATGAATTTTAATTTTGCGTGTGCTGTTGCTTTACGAAGTCAGCTTTCGTGTGCAAAAGTGGTCGCTATCTGCCAATATCCAAGATTCGTACAGACTTTAAAGGTTTTCCACGTCATGATTGCGAATCTGTACAATAAACTTTTTGTACATACGCTCCCACAGATTCGTAAACATGTAGAAAAGTCGTACTTGCAAACAAATCTAGGGCTGCGAAAAAAATTTGAGAGTAGAGTGGAGAATGTGGAGTGGAGAGCGTGTAAAGTTAGAAGCTTGACTATATACGAGATAATAGCTTTTTCACAGGTAATTATGGCTCGCATAATTATGATCTCAACTTGGCAACATTTTACAGGAAAATGTTTTTGGTGTGATAAAATCTTTTGAGAGAAAGTAAGCATCATAAGGATCTAAGGGCGCGGTTACTCATGGTCCTTTGTCATTTGTTTAATACGAGTTTTTCACTATGGCTCTTTCATATCACAAATGCGAGCTTATATACTTAATCTTTTTTTTTTTCAATTATAGCATCGCAAACTCTATGCATATTGCCAGCGTAAAGTAGTTTTTGCATCAAGTTTTTGCAAGTATTGTTTAAACTGGACGAGGAATATCAGTAAGTCATCATTTATCAGTCAGTCAAGTCAGTCAGATATTCAAGCAGACAAAAAATTCGCTTACTCTATCTATATCGAACAAAATGCCATCAATTTTATCCGATATAGCTCAAAAATACAAAAAAAAAATGGAACAATTATAATAATAATAATAGAGGAGCACAATATGAGTTTGCCGACCTTCCTCCAAATCACATCTGTTTTCGTTACCCTTCTACAAAGACAAAGACAAAGAACTTTATTTGCACAAATATGGGTGTTTACAAAAGTTGTTAATACATATTTAGTACGCCATATTTACCTTCATGAGGCATGCAAATATTACAAAGATAAAAGAAAAAACTTAATAATAACACAATTTATAAAAATGTACATTATTATCAATTTAATTTTTGTTTTTATTTGATCCCATATTGCGCATTTTAAAAATTTAAATTTTTAAATTTTATTTCTTCAAGTATGTATTTATTTAGTTGTTTGTTTATTTAATTATTTATTCATATTTATTTGTACGTCGGATCGAATCCGATAGTCGGCTTTGGGTACCCATATTGCAGGGTTTCTAAATTCTAAAAAGCTATCAATCAGTAAGTAAAGGAGTTTTGGCAGGACGTTGATAAAAACATATTGTGTTGATATAAAATAATAGTAATAGTCATGTAATATGTTTTTTCAGCTTGCCTCAAAACTCCATCAGACTCGTTCTGATAAAATACGAGTAGTAGTTTTGATAGTATAATATATAACAGTAGTTTAAAATAGTTTTTAAATATATTTTTTTGACTGGCAATATGCATATATCGAAAAAAAGAAAAAAAGACACGCCCTTACAATCATACTATCCGAGACATTTCTATTTTCTTCTAACTCTACGTTCTTTTATACGAAGCCAAACTACCCGATTTATCAACAGCTATTTCTGAATTGTAAACTCAGTTTTTTGCAGCATTCTTACATTGAGATAATCTAAATAATAGATGATATGATGAAAGATTTATTTTATGTCGGACAATGCAATGTTTTGTCGATTTTATGAAGGTCAGGGGCAAGTTATTACTGTTTTTACACGAAACTGTTTAATTTTTTTAAAAGTAGCATGACATTTTTAAATTTTAATAGAGTAGCAGACAAGCATGCCGGTCACATGGAGCAGTCCGCGGATGTCTACAATTCAAAATTCAAAATATTTTATTCATTGTTGGAATATAAAAAATCTCTTAATGAACGTCAATATTATCGCGGTCATCGGCTCTAGGTGCCCTTAAACAATGAGTTGAGCTGAGAGAAGAGTCGGAGAAGGAACAATTCTCAGCAGCACTCTTTTTAATGCTTAATAAGATTTTTTCTCTTCGGGATTTCTTATGAAACGCTCCTTGGTGTGAAAGTTATCATGAGTTCAACTCTTATGAACTTCCATCCTCTAATACTTTTTAGAGACAAAGGTTCATTTTACGACATGTAAAGGAATCGTAAATTCTGTTGTTCCTTTAGCTTTGGGATTAAGAATAGGGCTGCGATATACCCTGCCTGATCGTAAGAGGCAGTAACCAACCGTCCAGTCGGCGGCCCCGGGAAGGACGGCGGTGTGTGTGGCCGCATGCCGTCGCATGCACTGGAAGTTGCTGGAGAGCACCATTCCGGATGATGGGCTGCGGGTCACTGCGGGTGGAGGACACCGCTGGGTTCCTCTGGAAATTCTGAAGTTCTAAGCATATAGTATAATATAAGGTACATATAAGGTAACACTGCAACCGAGAGGGTCACTAGCGGATCCAGCGGGGGCTAGGCGGCTCAAGACTCCCCCCCCCCCAAAACCATTCGGGTTCACCCTTGACAAATCTCAAATAATACGTATCTTGACTTTGCCCCCCCCCCCTAAACCAGGCGCAGTCGTAGTACACGTACACATGCCCCAAACTAAAATTAGGCCCCTTCCAAACTAAAATCTGGGATCCGCCAATGGAGCGGGTTATAGTATTGTGTAAATCCCACATAACCCGTTATCTGGTGTCGAGTACCTTATGAAGGTCTCCCCTGATACAAAAAAGGTAGGTATACAGCTATAACCCATTCCACACCCAGTCCGCTCCTTCATAATAATAATGCGTAGACAGGTGAACGAAAATAAACAGAGTAGTCGATCAGTAAACATCGGCACGTTCAGGTAAGTTGGCCTTAACCCAGAATCCTCGTATATTTCTGCTCTCCACACTCTAATTACTGTGTCTTTCGCTGAAATCTACCTCTAGAAAAACATTTTGTTTTATTTTTTTAAGTACTAATAACTGTAGTGCCCAGTGACAATAAAGATCAGTTATCAGATCGTCGGGTGTCGTCGGGATCTAGTTACGTTTTTATTTCTATGTAAGTATGTTCGCATTGTTCACTGATTTTAAAAGGTCAATATCCGATATCGAAAAAAATCCGCTGTGTTGTGTTATCCGAAATGTTATCCGCCAGATTTGTCCCATATTAATTTGGTTAAGTACTTATCATGGGATCTATAAGAGAAACCACCATAAGTCATGTTCGGTTTATTTTTCCTAAGAGTGAGTGAGTAATTTTGACTGTCTAAATGAACGTAATATTAAAAATTACTATAGAGTAACTAAGTGTTCATTGAACTGCTGTGATGTTGTTATTTTTTTCAATACAATTTATGTACTGATATAATGGTAATTTAGTTTTGAAATAAAAAATTAAATAAAAATTTACAACTATTTAAAAAAAGGAAAAAATTATATACATATTTTACAAAATGTATATGCCATCCAAAAGACCCGATTGCAGCATAGTCCCCAGAACGCTGGCAGCATTACCTCTTTGAATTAAAAAATTAAAAAATCCAAAAATTCTAAATGAACTAAATCTCATGATATATGACGATGTGATGTTCAGGATCTTATGATGAAATCAGGATAGTAAGAAACGTACGTACTCTTTACCTATCTTATGCAAAAGAAGTTTTATTATTCACTTTTTGATGATAGAATTTTAAAAATTTAAATTAGGATATGTTCCTTCACAATGCATGCCTGAGAGATACAAAGTCATGTGCGTTAAACTTACATAAATAAAATAAATAAGCTTTTGTCAATTTTAAGTTTAACAACCCATAAAGTTATTATAATTGTTTGTAAGAGTTGAAGTGCGCAAAGCTCTACGGATAGCGTAGAATGTAAGCTATTTATTTACATAGCTAAGCGAAATAGGCGCGGTAGGGTGTGAGGTGGGTGACCGTATATGCCCGTTTCCGTGCTTTTGTATACCTATTAAAATATTGACTCGATTTTTTTATTACGGTATCCCCTGCCTGATCTTAAGAGGCGACTAAAAGGGGTCTTCCGGGGTTGCGGGCGGTTAGAGTGGGAGCTCGATCCATCCAGCCAGCAGCCCCGGGAAGAACGGCGGTGTGTGCGTGGCCGCATGCCGCCGTAAGCTTCGGAAGGTGCAGAAGAGCACATCTGCTTTCCCGAAGAGCAGGTACCTTTTGTAGTTCCCCCCGATACAAATAAGGTACCTACCTAATTTTAATTTAGAAATCCAAAATGCATTAGGTACTTATAAAATAATATTTACTTTCGTCTTATGTCGGCTACCAATAAGTTTTTTTGTTAAAACTTAACAATTAATTTTCCCGCCAACTTAAACCGAAAAACTTCAAAATCTTCAAAATGGCGTCGATAAGGTCAATGTCAGTGTTACCAGCTCCCCGAACAGTGCTAGTATTTCGGGAACCTCGATTTATTACGGGCTATCGGATTGTTTATACGCAATGAAGGCTGAGTAATGTCTTATCTAATAATATTTGGTAAGTGTTTATTTCAAGTAATATATGAGCTATTCTGTAATCATCAGATACTAATAATGTAATAGTCCAGTCATGAATACGTTCGGTTTCACTACCATCTTGTTTTAGTTCGATTAATCATATAAGACTATGTGTTAGGGCATAACCTTCCATGCTATTTCAGTTCAGATTAATGCCCAAGCGGGTTAGTGATCATCACTGATCAATCGCTTTAAGGATGAATAAAATCTCACTGAAAACATTTACATGTAAAATATTGCTATGATAAAATAAGACGATATAGCTCGTACTGTCAAAAAGGTGTCAGATCTCATGTAAAACTAAGCTTACTCCAACAATAGCCCTAACTTCACAAACTCCAAAAGTTAATGAAATGAAATGAAATGAATGAAATATTCTTTATTCACTGTACGGTTCATTTACAAACTCTTAGTGAACGTTATTATTTGTTCTGTCTGCTCTGGGTGCGCTTAGGCAATGCTGAGCTGAAGAAAAGAGCAGACGGAGAAAAACTTCAGCCCTGTTTTAAAATATGAGGTATACAATAATTAGCTTTCTTACAGTTACAGAGTAGCTATGGGTTATTCAAAATTCGTAGCTTTTTTTTATCTATACTAAAATTATAAAGCAGTAGAGTTTGTTTGTTTGAAAGTGCTAATCTCGGGAACCATATTAGTACCATGGGAACCATGGTTCAAATAGAACAGTTCTTTTCGTGCTGGATAGTTCATTTATTGAGTTTTTAGGATATTAAATATCAATTTATATCGCGGGTAATTGCAGAGTACACAGCAGCAAGTTAAAAAAAGATCAAGCGCTTTGATAAAATAGGAAGCGCCCTTGTGTTTCGCTTGCTCGTCTTGGCAGGGGCACTACCGAGCCCGTGCCTGTATACAGAATACAGATATCTTCCATATACAGTCCGTACTTCCATTCGTATACAGACTCATCGCAATATTAAATTCCCTACATCATTAGATAGTGTACATTGTTTACACATAAAATAGTGTTGTGAGGGTCAGCCTCTCTGCAGTGGAGCAATGCTGCCACTCACGTTCCATGACGTCATTCACGACGGCCGTGAGCAAAGCAATTTCCCATATGTCAACAAAACTGTTAGTCGTTAACCTATCGAAGTAGCGAACGCATAGTTAACTAGATAACTCGTGAACACATAAGTTTATCAGATAACTGGTAGATAATCTGTGAATTCAATTGGCATTATTGTGAAAAGTTGAAGTTGTAATGTGAACAAAATATTATGAACGCGGAAAAAACTTCTCAATAAAAAACCTCAAACACGGGATCTTGTGTAAGTAATTAACTATTATTTTAGTTGGTGGAAATTAATTGAGACGTTAGACCTGGGGACAAATGATACTCGTAACTTTAATATGCTTCGAAAGCGTGTTTTTCAGTTTTTTTAAACTTTATTTATTTTTCATTTTTTATTACGCGATGTTTTGTTAAAAAAATATCCAAGTTCTCGGAATTAGATAAACTCATGAAATTATTGTATTACCACCCATTCTTGATAATTGTCCAAAGTCTGAATTAATGTGTCCGTTGAGAGTTGGTCAAAAGTGAGTCCAAAAAGAGTTACAAACTCACAAACATACAGGTGAAGCTAATATAAGCGTGTTAAAATAGTAGTAGAGCTCAGATGTGATAGTACACATCTAATATATGGCTAATATGGCTAAGAACTATCTTAGCCACATGATTGATTCATGTCAATCATGTGCGCTGCAACGACAACATCATTTCGCCTGCATGCTTCTGTACTACTTTTTTTACGAAAATCATGACGAAGAACAGGTTCTTTCAACAGCGCGTTTGAACGTTGATAGACACATCGGTAACTGCACTATTTTTACAAACTGATTCCATGACTCATTCGCCTACCAGACAGTGTGGCTTAAAGGATTTCTTTTGGTCCGGTGTGAGATGGGTGACCGATAGTGGCAAAAAAGTTTTATGCGCGTTTCCGTGCTTCGAAGGGCACGTTAAGCTCTCAGTTCCGCCCGGTTGTTGTCGTTAAACGACAGTCGTTAAACCTTGGCTCAATTAGAACATTAGAAATAAATAATTGCTGCGATGTATCATAGATTTCATACATCATATCAAATGCTTGGGAACAATGGTTCATCAATCATACGTTAGACTTATCTCGTCAAACAAGATTAGCTGGTAGAATATACCAAAGTCAAACTCAAAATATTTATTTCATACTAGCCTTCCGCCAGCAGCTTCGCCCGCTCGGACCCGTTTTATAGGTTCCCGTAGGATAAAAACCACAACTATGTTCTTTCCCAAGGTCCACTCTATCTATATTAAATTTCATTAAAATTGGTTCAGTTGGATTGGGAAAGCGTAGCAGACAGAGTTACTTTCGAATTTATAATATTAAGTATAGATTAAGAATATAAGATATTCGCTTAATGAATGTAATTTTTTCCCGGTCATCGCCTTTAGGTGCTAAGACACGTTTGGGCTAGATGTTGAGCTGAGAGAAAAAAGGCAGCGGAAAAAACTCCCAGCAGCACTCTTTAAAAAAAAGTACATATATAGATACCTACCAGTAAACATAATTGAAAATAAAAATTGGACTCAAAGTTTTTCAATTGCTATTCGCATCATGCAACACACGATGCTATTATCACAATACTGTATTACTGGAACAAAAAGATTTATTTAAGAAAATTTCATTAAAATGTCATGTCAAATGCACGGTAATGATTTACATACATTTCTGGCACAAACTTCTTTGTATATCTCTGGTGTGTGTAAGTGTGCAGAATTTCATACTTCTCCGTCCGCGTAATTCTCGTAACAAGGAGTCCAAAGTTTTTGCTTCGCGTATTATAAGGGTTCCGTGCCCGACGGTCCGTCTGTCTGTCATCAGGCTGTTTCACATGAATCGCGGTAGCTAGACATTTGAAATTTTCAAAGATTATGTATTTCTGTTGCCGCTATAACAACAAATACTAAAAATAGAATAAACAAGTATTTAAGGGGAGCTCCCATACAACAGACGTGTCTTTTTGCAGTTTTTATGGATAATGGTACTAGAACCGTTCGTGCACGAGTTCACTCGTACTTCATACTTGGCCGGTTTTAATGTAATGATGAATCATTTTATCGAAACAGAAAATCTTAAACGAAAGAATCAATAAATGTAAAGACTTTTGCCTATTTTAGACATATTAGAACCCAGAATCAAATACCAATCCTTAGAAACTCCTTCAGGATTAAACGATATTATTTCCTTCAGGGAAAAACTCTTCTTTTACATTATTTTGTATGTAATATAGCAGGTTTCAGATCTGTGATTCGTAGTAAAACCGAATATTGGGTAATTGAGAACAATTACATACAATCAGTAGTTCTTTGTTTTTTTAAATATCGGTTGTCTGTAAAGTCAGTTTACTGACGATAGTTGAACGTGACAACGTCATAAGAAAATACTGTCTTGTTGCTAGTACGTAAGTACATTATTCTTAGTCTAAGCTTATTGCTATGTATAAACAATTGACACAACATTCACTTTTCACTGCACTTTATGCTTGACGAAAACATGTAAATGTATTATTGTATAGCAGCTGTCCACGCGGACGCATCGCTCACTCAAGTAGGAGAGAGACAGATGTCGAACACTGCCGAACGCGGAGGCCGATTGTGCCTCCTTGTCGCTCGTTCCGCGCTTTCGCTTGCACTTCAAGCCTTAAATGGAACGCCTCAGAGCGAGGTAACGCCGCATGGTTTTTTGTGCGTGCAGCCGGCTCTATCGAATTATAAGACGTTGTCACGTCAAAACAAATTATGACTTTTATATATACATATAAAGTGAGAATAAAAAAGAGTTACAAACTTAATCCCGACTAAGACATAAAAAATACTACCAACTTATTACGATTTCAATAAATATTGATTTTTGTAGAGCCGTAGTCACACTTACTCTTAGAGCATCAAAGGTATTGATACGGGCATTACTGGCTCACCCGTACCTGTGATGCTCTAAGCACGTTCCACTCGGTCAAGTTAACATGATACCTGGAAGGCTACTCTGTACGTCCGTATCCGAAACTTCGTGAATTTTTGGACCTCATTTTTAAGTAACAATGACGTAATTCTAGCAATTTTATTCATTCAGTGGCTTAATATTCATGATTATGACCGAGTAGTAATAGGTAAATCCCTTCTTTTGGCTTTTCCGTAGTCTGATAATAAATCAATTCTAAAAATTAAGACTGATGTGCACGGTAAAGAAAACAAAACGATTTAAATGACTCAAATCACAATGCTAATAAGTGTGTTGGTGATCTAGATCACATTTCCTGAAACACAGATAATAACAATGATTTTATGACGAAGACAAATACAGCGCGAGATGAAAATAAACTTAGACCGACAAAGCGAGAGTAGGTCATTGACTTACAGGTAAAATATAGTTTTCTGAGTTCTAGATTTCAAAAGCAATAAGATAGATCAAGGAAAAATATAAATGAAACACCGACTTGGATAGTCATCAATAACATGTCAACATGACAACTGTGACGTAGCTGGTAGCAAATGAAAAAAAAGGAGTTTTGGCGGGAAGTCGGAAAGAACATGTTGTGCTCTTGGTTTATTTTCATTTTCTTAGTGTAGTTTTCAGTTATATCGGATAAAGTGGATGGTGTTTTGTTCGATATAGGTTAATGATAGTGCGTGAGTGTTGTGAAATAAAATAACAGTGCGAAAACATGTTTTTCAGCTTGCCTCCAAAACTCTATCGGACATGATCTGGTAAAGTAGCCATCGCTTTACTTGAACATCTAACTGATTACTGAAGACTTACTGGTTTTTCCTATGACTACTAAGCTTAAAGCATCAAGGTATGACAGGTATGACACCCGTCAGAGGAGTGGCCTTTACGGGCAAACCCTTCGTCTCAACGTCTATGCACAATGTGCCTTCTAGTTATACAACTAGTGTGTCAGTGTGTGTCGGTGTCAGCGTTGACGGTGCATAGAAAATGACGTTGTTAATTTTATTGAAATTGACATATTTAGGAATGTATGCGTCTGTAGCGATGAAAGAATATTTGTGAATGTGTGACAAAATTAATGAAGCGAGGCTTTGCCGTCGTTGAGGTTATGCCGTCTCTCCTGAAGGGTGAGTTAGTAACTTTGTTGCTCTAAGCTACTAAGTGATGCGAAAATTATACTTGATGTTGGAAATATGAACAGAGTGTAAAAACTTTTCACAACTGTATCGCGACGTGAAAGGACAAACACACACTATTGCATTTATAATATTAGTATGGGTAAACGCCACGGTACGGCTGAACGAGTAAGTATCTGCCTTACCTAGAATGTTGCCGGATTAGTCCTTAAGCAAATTAAGAAATTGCTGAGGGCATCACATCTCTGGGGGCACCAGAAGCCAACTCTACATATCTCTAGCGTAATCCCCTGGAAACATGTTATAATATATCTCGTTTAATTACTTTTTTTCTTAAAGGCCTCCACTCATTTACTTATAAAAAACGGAAACGACTGAGTTGGATTGTCATAATGTCTTCATCTTGCACTGCTTGAAATAGTTAAATAGAAATAAGTAAATGGGTAGTTCTCGCGTTTCGTGCAAATTGGACGAATTTGCGAGAAAAAAATAGAATTAATTTTTTTTAGTGCCAATGCAAAGCTACATAAAAAATAAATAAGCTATATGAGTATTACTAAATTATACGTAAAATTGGCCTAGTTATAGGGCTTTATAAATTTTTTCGTACGTATGGTAATGACAAAAGAAATTTGGTAAAGATATTAGCGGCAATGGTAATGGTTAAATGTTAGTGGTAATGAGAATGTAAATAAAAATTTAGTTAAAATTCGTTTACGTTACAACATTACACGTAAACATTTGTTATATCTCTAAAAAAGGTTTCTGTAGTATTGTTTCCTTCTATTTCTTTCTTTGAAGCCTCTTTAGACGCCTTGAGAAGGCGTCTAATCAGCCACACTCCTAATTTTTTCTGTTCTTTACGCTTCAAGCTAAAGTGACAATTTTATTGTCAGGCCATATAGTTAGGACTGACAACCTCTCGGTCTAGGCATAAGGAGCACAGGCCGCCCTCCAACCAGGTGGACTGACGACCTGACTCAGAGGGCGAAGGACCGGATGGAGTAGCGAACATTAGGGGAGGCCTATGTCCAGCAGTGGACTTTTTTTTATAAGGCTAATGTATGGATGGATGTATTTATTTCGTATAATGCTCGCTTTGTGCTAACTCTAAGCAATGTGTCAAAAAATATTTATTAAATGCACAGGGTATACCATCATTACAATAATTTTGTGATCATTACCATTTTCCAAATAGCTGACACGATGGTAAATTATGGTAATGAAAGGAATGGTAATGATATCCTGGCAAATTTTTAGAATCGCTCCTTAAATAACAGATAAATGTTAAGCATGACGATCAAAAAAGTATATAAACTCAAAGGTTATCATGTTGACATCCACAATATAAATAAATGAATTATCTTTTTCTCAAAATGTCACTAAACGGTAATGAAAAAAACTTACCACGCCTAAAAATCTCGGGTTGGTCTTTGTTTTGTCAACAAACCGCAAATATCTACCATGTTCTCTGTTCACCGGTCGACGGAACGAGGATCGCGCAAATGGGGAAGGGGATATGGAAATCGCTAGCGCGTCCTTACGTGGTGATTTTGCACTTCAAGTTCAGTTGACGGTAATGAGTAATTTTTTTGGACAAAGTTATTTCGTCACATAAATTATAAATAACCATCGCAAAGGATTTTTCATTTGCATATGTTTTTTGCTTCATAAATATTGAATACATTCCAAAACAATAATACACAGTAATGCACCTAATTTTCGTGCTATTTGGTTTCAACTACCAAAAATCGATTTCTGACCAGTGTTGGTAATGATTTTTAGGCATTTATTTTATTTATATCTTTTTTTCAAAGTACCTGACATTAGCATTTTCCAGTGGCAGATATACATAATAATATGCAACACACCTAGAATATAAAAAATATTTCGTGGTTTAGGCTTATTTAGTTTAGCTTTTATTCTCACCGACACGTGTTTTGCACGAAACGGTAGAACTACCCAAATATTCTTGTTATACTAAACCTTCTTTTACCCATATTTGTACAAACGAAAAGTTTCAATTCCATTTCTTAAGAGCCTAAAACATGTAAAAAATTCAATGGCTTCGCGGTAAGAAGTTTATTTAATCCGTTCCTTAATTTAAAATTTGTAAATTACCGCGCAAGTCTCAGGTGAGATTCAGTTTCTGTTCCAGCAAAGCAATTTAACTAAGATTTAGAATTGCTTGGTCTTGCATGCTTGTCAGCTTCTCCCTTAGAGCATCAAAGTTACTGACTCACCCTTCAGGAGAGACGGTATAGCGCCTCGCTTAGATACATAATTTTTGTGCCAAATCTGGTGCGAGGAAATAACGTAAATAATTTTTTCACACATTCACAAATATTCTTTCATCGCTACAGACGCATACATTTCTAAATATGCCAATTTCAATTAACAACGTCATTTTCTATGCACCGTCAACACAGACACTGACACACACAGACACACTAGTTGTATGACTAGAAGGCACATTGTGCATGCACGTTGGGACGAGGGGTTCGCCCGTAAAGGCCACTCCTCTGAGGGAACTGGGGGGCGACGGGTGTCATACCTGTCATACCTTGATGCTTTAAGGCTTCTCCATATAATAAAAAATAACAATTTAGAGAGTCTTTTGCCTCGCGGTAGATGTGTGTCCATCGTTTGCACCTTCTCGTTTTAATCATTGAAGTACCTTAGCTTAAACTCGGTACATATTCTTCGTCAGTGACTCTCTGAAGAGTCGTGCTCAATGCCTCAGCTCAAGTCAGTCATTCCCAATGGGTCACAAAGGAAACGAAACAACAACCCAATTTTTTCTTCAGGAAACGTTGACTTTTGGACCAACTTCAATGTTTTTGCCACAAATACCGTTCCAAGATTTAATTTACGCGCCGTAAACACAAGTCATCGTTTCTAGATTTGTTTACAATATTGTGAATTCTGTTTGCTGATTTACAATTTGACTGTTTATTTGATTTCATCAAACATATTTTAATGTAGCTGAGATGAGTTTATAAAATATGAATCTGGAGTTTACCAACAGCATCTAAAACAATGTTTTAAAATAATAACTGTTATACGGTACGGCTGCAACCCTTTTTGCGTCCTACTGCTGGACCCCGGTCCAACGCTGTTCCAATGCGGGGTAGTCTCCACCTTGGACCTCTCCATGTGGATTAGTAGCCAACCCGCTCTCGAATGTTTTTAAACCGTCTATAAGGCTTTCGACAGAATTTAACGACTGCTATCTATCAATAATAACCGGGACCAACAAGCGTGCCCTGCGAAGGACGGTAACGCGGATGATACACTTGCTACTAGCGGTCACCTATCTCACACCCGACCGCGTTCATTTCGTTTAGCTGCATAGATCGTTTGCGTTCTACTATAGCTACTGGACCATGCGCTCTTTTACGCTATAGCCGCTAAATAAAATGTCTCCTTAAAATCTGACACGTGGTAAATTTACAATTATAATCAGCACGGAGTTGCAAATAACGGGCACACCCGGTCCGTGATAATCAGCATCCTCGCTATTTAATATCGCATCAAACTCAAAATTTTGTTACAATCTGTTCAGATAGTTAGGTTTTATTAATAATTACATTTAAGGACCATTACGGGTAAATTAAAAATTGATGATTTTAGGCAGGATAATAACCCTGTTCTTTTACTTTAAAGAAAAACGAGGATGTGGATATTTTGGGAAGCAATGACAACTCCATATAAAACAATACACGATAACTACTATAAAAAAAGTCACACAGAGCGCAATCGAAACCATTTTGTTCCTGAACAAAATCTGAAATAAAGATTTCACTCATCAGCTAACTAATAATTCGATCAGTTAGCGTCCAAACCAATGATTGCCTTCGCATTGTATCGAAAACGGTAAAGTTTGCCAAATTGCGTAATTGGTAATGGATAGCTGGCAACACCGTCACTTATCAGTATTGGCGTGCCGTTGGGATGCCAACCTTGTGGGGTTCAAATCGGTATCCAGAGTCTTTTGAAAAATAAAATAGATGGAAAAAATTTAAAAATAACTAAAAAGGGGATAAATACCAATGTATTAAAACACTAATGAGTTAGATTCTCGACTCGTATTAATAAAGATAGATGTCTCGTGTGTTCATTGTATACCCGTAGCCATACATAACGATGCTGCTGTGGATTTTCCCAAGTAAATGCTAAGTCTATGGGTTTTCCTCCTTCGGCCCTTTTCTGTCAGCTCAACTCATCGCTCATAAAGATACCAGCTAGAGCCGATGACCGCGAAAATGGGGTTCATAAAGAGTATACCTATTTGTGCATATTCCAAAAATGAACAAAATATTTTTATATTTTGTTTTTATTTAATATGTTAAGTTACAACTTCACCCAATAAATTTGGACGAAAAGTAAAGGTTTTGTAGGTGGTAGAACAATTCCACCCAACCACCACACCCACTTCTGCCGTGAACCAATTCTTTTGTGTTTCGGTGGAAAGGTACAGTTGCCGGCTACACTTACATGAGGCAACCACCAGCCTCCGGAGTAGCAGCGCAACTGCGTACGACCTCAGACAAGACTTACCTATGCTTGCTTGAGGTTGTGTAGATGTCCATGGGCTGCAGCGACCACTTAACTCCACGTAACCTGCATGCTCATCTGCTACTCTATTCAAATAAAAAAAAAGTTGGGACTTTTGGTTAGTAGAGGCACTGCCGATACATCTCTTCCTCCCCTCCTCCTCCTCGGCAAACGTTAAAAATGGTAAAGGTAAACTTCAAAAATTTGCAAAACTTTATTTGTTCAATGTTACGAAGTTCATCCGGCTACGAATGTAATAAGGGGTGCACATGCATACCTATAATTTTAATATGCGTAACCTCGACAGCGCTCAATCTAACTACTAAATGTGGAAGAGTTGTGGAAGGTAATATTTTTTAAACGTTTTTGGAGCGATTATTGTTTGACCAAGATGTTTAAATTTCTTTGCTAATGCTTCAAAAGCTTAAGCATTGCGCTTGCAAAAGCACCGATCGGACTTCATGAAATAGAATGCATGCCGCCGTAAGATCGGAAGGTGCAGGAGAGCACATCTGCTCTCCCAAGGATGAGCCAGTTCCAGGACACCGCGCGTGGAGGACGCCGGTGCGTTCCGCTGGAGATCCCGGAGTCCTTCCCAAGCGCAGAGGCAGCCACCGAGGGTGTTTTAGTGCTATCAAATCCCACATAACCCGGTACCAAGGTGCCGGGTACCTTTTGATGGTTACCTCCTGATACCAAAAAGAAAAGAAGGTAGGAATATAAATGTCAAAAATCAAACAACTGACTCAAACAATCAAAAAAACTGACACGGTCCTGCCAATGACAATTTGACCAATGTTTTAGTTATGACGTTTTATCAATAATTACTTTCAGCTGATTGATTTAACTGAATATCATCACTGTTCATCTAAATATATAAAAGTGTACGGTGACGTCGGTGACTCACTCACTCATCACCGAATCTCCCGAAATGCACTAAATTTACGGGAGAATATTCACTTCATGTTGATAAACTTTCTTTCATCCAATCATTTATAACACGGCTGAAACCGCAGGGCACAGCTAATTTATGGACAGTTAATAAACATTCGACAACGGTTTGGCTTCTCCCCCATCTTCAGGTCTCCGTCTTTTGTAACCCGCATTAAAGCAACATGATAAACTAAGCCAAAATTATGGGAAGAGACCCGTGCCCAGCAATGGGATGCAAAAAGGCAGCCAAAACAAAACCAAACCAAACGACGTAGAAACAAAGAATCTTTCAAAAGACAAACGGTTCTTGGCATCCCGTGAACCGCGCCAACATGGCCGCCGCTCACGTGCTAGAACGTATTTAATAGTAACAGGAGAATTAATTATAATAATTTGAACATCTCCGCTATACGTAATGTGGGATTGTCAAATGTGTGGCGTCGCGTATGACGCAAGCTATAATTCGCTTGATGTATGGCTTGTATGAGACACGCGAAGAAATGAGTGACAGAGTGAAAGATTTTAGTTCTGTATTGCAGAATTTTCATGGTTGAGTTTTGGCGGGAAATTTAAAAAGACATATTGTGCTCTTGTTTTATTTCCATTTTCTTGATGTATTTTTGAGTTATATCGGATAAACTTGATGGCATTTTGTTCGGTTATTAATTAATACATAAATTAAAACCCAGACACACAACAAATAGTCATGTTCATCACACAAATATTGGGAATAGAATCCACGACCTCACGATTCACGGAGGCTGTCATTATGACATAACAAATTCTCTCCTCAGGGCTTGCTTAAGAGTGTGTGTAGATGTCCACATGCTACAGCGACCACACAACACCACGTGGCTTGCTTCGATTACAACGCAACTGATCTATGCAGACGCAGCTATGAGATGTGTGACCGCTAGTGGCCATAGCAGTCGTTAAATCTTGTCGCAGGCCTTATGCTCGACAGCATTTGCCACTAATCGTCATTTCTACCCTACTACATCTACTACTCTACATCTTACTCTGGAGCCCATAAGTTTCGCTTGTCTGTGTTAATCGCTTACATACACATGAAATGTCGTGTGTGTCTTCATATCCAATGGCAATCCTAGTCTTAATGTTCACATGTTTTTAAATACCTCGTTCTCTTTAAAACATGTAACCTCCTATGACGACCTGCGTGGCGTAATGGTTACCATGCCGGACTGCCAATCGAGGGGTCCCGGGTTCGATTCCCGGCGAAACAGAAATTTGAATGATGAGTTTAAATTTCTGTTCTCGGTCTGGGTGTATGTGTTCCTGTCTTTGTATGTGTCCATGGTACCCACGACACAGGGTATTGATTACCTTACTGTGGGGCTATGAGTGTGAAACGTTATTTATTATGTTATTTATTTATTTATCTTTGTTCCTGCGCATATTTCTATAATATCGTATGTCAACAGACTCTACACAACTAAAAACGTCTCTACAACACTGGAACGACTGCATTCTTTATCTTTGAACGCCGCATTTTCCCTGATATTACAAAACACCGCCATTTTATTTATATTTCCCGCGTATAATTAGTTCAGTATACGATGGCGCGTGGGAGCGACCGCGTTCTACCGAATACCTGGTATCGGTAATAAATACCTAATATTATGGCTTTAAGTTTAGAGTTATTACCGTTAGTCTAGTGATCTACTATTGTGATAAAATCTGTGAGAAGAGAATAGGAATGAATCTATAGAGAACGTTCTGTTAACAAAAGTTGGCAGTACATTTTATTTGTATCGGGATGAAATCTTGAACCCAAGATATTAGACACCATATGGAATACGGGGAGATACCGAGTTATGTGAGAATGTTACAAGAGTGAAGCCCCTTCGGTCATCTGCCTCAGCGCTTGGGGAGAACTCCAGAATCTTCAAAAAAACGGGTTGCACTCCGGTAGTGCCGGCAGAAGTGAAAACTTGAACATTAACGTTGTGCATTTTTGATATTTTGGAATGGTTAGGGAATAATTTCGCACGAATTGCATTTACGAATTTGAATTTTATTATTTTTCATCTAGTATTTTCAGTAGGTTTTCATCTATCATTTTTATAAAGTAATCACTCACAATTTCTTCTTCACTTTTTATTCATTAATAGATGCACTTTTTTCAATGTCCATATTTTTAATACTTGATTTAAACGAATTTTACAAGTATAGACAGTCGAGCCGTCATCAGCTGTCACCCATCTACAGGGGTAGGGTTGCCAGGTCGCCAAACCTAATATCCGGACAGACCAGCTAGTTTGGCCGGACATTTGGATAGAAAGGCCGGAAACCCTACATTATTGAAGATTTTGTGTATCTGTATTAACAGGTACCTACGACAAAAAAAAATTGTCAAGCTTTTCAATCAATATTAAGTAGGAGCGACCGACTGTCGACTCGCCTGCGCTCGGCCACGCTCGGTGCTCGCTTGTTTGCGAAATGTAAAAAACCTAACAAAAGCCGGACAAGCCGGACACCGTTTATTTTGGCCGGACACGCAAACAAAAAGCCTAACTATGTCCGGCTTTATCCGGACGCCTGGCAACGCTCAGGGGCTATATGGAATGTACCTAAATACTTAATCCTAGTTAGCTATTAATTAACGTGAGTATAGTCGTGTTTTGTTGTTTTAAAACAACCAGTTAAAATTGGAAATATAACCCTCGATTATGTCGACACATACATTTATCTGGGAAAACAAGTATCTTTTCGCGCAAATAATAATTTTGACGAAATTAATAGAAGAATAAATATATCATGGCAAAAATTGCCAATTTCTTTAAAGAAAAAAGTAATGGATAGTAGTATTCTTCCTTGTCTTACATATGGCTCACAAACATGGACAAAACAAGTGAAAGAAAAAATTAGGACATGCCAAGCTGCAATGGAAAGATCAATCCTAAATATAAGAAGAATCAACAAAATACGCAATAGAACCATAAGGAATAAAACTAAATTGATTGATTTTCTTCACCACACTAGAAAATTAAAATGGAAATGGGCGGGACATCTAGCCAGGTCAGAAGACTCACGATGGACCAAAAGTGTCACACTATGGAAAGGTCCTCAAGGAAAAAGAGCTCGAGGTAGACCACACAGAAGGTGGGTCGATGATATCAAAGATATAGCCGGGGACAAATGGCATATTATGGCAAAAGATAGAAAATTATGGTCCCAGATGGAGGAGGCCTATACCCTGTAGAGGGGTTCTCATTTTACTTTAAAAATTAATATATATTATTTACAATTTAAATTAATTTAATTTAATAACCAATCTTATGTTTTAAGAATTATGTATTGATAGATCTATTTAATATTGAAGACATTATAAAATTTATTGATTAAAAAAGAAAAAAATAATAATTATATATATATATATATATAATTTTTTTTTATTATATATATATATATATAGATATTAATCATATTATAGTTTAAATCATTATAAAACTTTAAATCACAACGATATTATGATTACTCAATCAAATTAAAATGTCTTCATGAAAAAGTCAATTAATTTAATTATTATTTATAATCAATGTTTTAAAATTTAAATCATTATATGATGCATGTGTAGATTTTTTTAAATGTGATTATTTATTTGTGAATTGTAAATTGCATGTGAGTGTTGAAAATGAGAAATAAAAGGCTTATTTATTTATTTATTTATTTATAGTCGTGTTATATACATGTAACTACAATGTTAGTGTAGGTACACATTTTTTAATAATACCTAGATAGCGTTGGTGTACTGGAACTGTGGGCGCTGATACAAATTGTCGTTTGTTTATACGGATTTTACATGAGTTCACAAAATCAATCTAGGTAGTTATAACTAAAATAATCCCGTGTGAATGAGGTATGAGCGTAAAACTTATAGCCCCACGCATAAATTTCTGTTATCCTTATTTTGTTTCCTCGTTTTTACATTATGTGTGTCCATGGTACTTACGACATAGCAAAATGCTTTAAGATTAAGCGCTAACCTAGCCATATGGGAATTAGTGTATAGAAATGTCACATGTAATTCTATTTTTTTGCGGTATTTTCCGGACATAACTCACGATTTCATGAACTTTTCTCCCTTTGTAGGTAACTTACAAAATTTAATAAAATCAATAATAAGACAACAAAACAAGCAAATTTTAAAACAAAATAAACAAAGTACTGATGTTTTGATATCAATTCTTCATAAACTTAAGAGCATCACACGACTGGATTAATATTAATGGCGTACGGATGGCAGATCTTGGCATCAACATCTCCAGATCTTATCGCTATAAGAATAGACGAGACGGACACACGGACACACCCACAGTGAAACAGAGCGAATGAAAGAGCTGAATACGCTTTACTTTGTAGATTTAAAATTGAAGTATCGTAGACAAGCTAATAGAAAGGCTAATGAATGCTTGTAGCTTCGGGATTAAAAACAGGGTTACGGTATCCCCTGCCTGCCTGCCTAATCGTAAAAGGCAACTAAAAGGGGCATCGGGAAGGACGGAGATGTGTGCGTGGCCGCATGCTGTCGCAATCACAGGCATCAGAATTGCAGAAGAACAAAGACATACATACATACCCCCGTATGTAAGAGACTTTCAAAAGTCTTTAATCTATCCATAGGCGAATTCATGTTTAGTTAATTCTTTGTCTTTGACGTTATGCAATTTATAATGCGATCAGAAAATTGAAAGTTTACGTCGAAATAATTTTATAATACTCGTAAATATTGCTTACAAACTAAACGTGAAATAAGTTTTACTAAGATGGTTGAGAATGTTAACAGGTACTTCTTCAGACTTGGAGCATCGTCAGTTCCTTTAATGCTCTAAGAGTTCAGATACGTAAGGTGCATTAGTGCAGTGATTTCGACATTTTTACCATGATTAGAGTGATAAAAATAAATGTAAGTAAATAACAACAAAGCGCAAACAAAATGAAGCGCACATGGCCCGGCGCGGTTAGCGTAGAACGCAAACGATCTATGCAACTAAGCCAAACGGGCGCGGTCGGGTGTGAGATGGGTGACCGCTAGTGGCAAAAAAAAAAACATGCGCGTTTCCGTGCTTCGGAGGGCACGTTAAGCCGTCGGTCCCGGTTGTTGTTGATAGATAACAGTCGTTAAACCTTGTCGGAGGCCTTATGGGCGGTTTGAAAACATCCGACAGCGGGTTGGCCACTAACCCGCATCTCCACCAACCCGCATTGGAGCAGCGTGGTGGAGTAAGCTCCAGGCCTTCCCAATAATGGGGAGAGACCCGTGCCCAGCAGTGGGACGCAAAAAGGGTTGCAGCCAAATAACAACAAAACCGACTATCTTAAATCTATTCTCTGAAGTTTGAAGTCAGGAATTAACACTAAATATGTCTACGAGTACTCTGACCGTAACATTTTGCCTGTTTATTTAAAGTCAAGAAATGTTGACCTCTGCAACATTACAAGTCCTTGTTAATTCTTCAAACTCTACAACACAAATTGTTTACTTTCGCCAAAGATTTATTTCCGAAAACTTGGCGCTGAAATCGGATTTGAAATTACGGCGTGCGGTTTTGGTTTTAAAAAGTTAATTTGTTTGACTTTGGTTTCAATAAAAGATTTTATACTACCTGACGTAGGGTGAACGATTTCTGAATTGCTTACTGGAATTTACGAACTCCTACGTAATCTATGTGGTGTACCCCAAGGAATAATTATAGGTCTTTTAGTCTTCCTTATTAAGAACATGACCTGTGAAATAGCATTCTTTCTAGACTTTCGTGTAATTCTGACATCAGATTTTATGATGATGTTGAAACTTTTGGATAAATACCCATTAAAGTAGAAAATAAGAATGTTAATATTAAGATCTCTCTCTCAGAGCAGACAGAACAAAAAAAAATAACGTTCACTAAGAGTTTGTAAAGGAACCGTACAGTGAATAAAGAAATATTTCATTTCATTTCATTTCTACTAGTTACACTATGTTCTTGCAAGTAAATGAATTAAAAAATTTAAATTGAAAATATTATGTATTACGTCTACTAAGGAATCAAAATAATAACAAATTAACAACCTGATTTGAAATTGCTGAATGTTGTTAGTTGTGACCTTCAGGCATGAGGAAACGACAAAGAAGAAATCCGCTTGAAGAAAGAATAAGGAACGCCATAGCCAAAGCCAACAATGTAGACAAATAAGTAATGTGTGAATAATAATAATATGTGATGAAAAAGCAAAAGATCACGTGGATGACCTTGATACTAATGCGCTATTTTTTAAGCGATTAACTCAATAACCTGGTTGCGTTGACACGAAGATAGTTTTCGGAATTTTTTTCTTAATGTACTTGGGTTGCGTTGCCAATGGATTCAGAGATGTAAAGTGTGCTAAAAATCTCAGTATTTACATAATAAAATCTCTTTTTTACGTACCGGATAGTGAGACACATTGTTTCATCCGTCTGTATAGTAATTATTATCTATCTTTGTATAATTTTCTTTCCATCGCCGTTACTCTTATAAATGAACATCAATTCAGTATCCTACTTGTTAATCATTAATTATTTGTGTATAACATTTTTATCGAAAATTTATATAATACAAAATAAAATCGGAATGGCAATTTTAGAAGCATTGTAAAGGGCTGTTAAAAATTAACACAAAATTGTAGAACTGAGCGAAATTGTTTTAAATTTTCTAAGTTACCATTACACGGTCATATATAAAAATATATGTGGTCATATATAAATGCAGATATATTTCATTTGAATAAAGAAGATTAATCATTTGTAACGGAATACGAATTTACAAAGTTTTCGAAATGACTAAAAGCGCACAAAGAAAACTTCAACTGCAGTCGGCAACTACTCGTACATCAACCAATTTACTTATCGTAATATTTATAACTGGTATGTGTGTGCGATATAAATATATTATTAAAGTAATATTTGTCTGCTGTTTGCGCAAACAAAGAAACTCTTGAGCCGAGTTGGTTTGATTCTAATTTCTGATTTTTAAAAAGCTTTTGATTGTAAGTTCACGTACCTACACGAAAATATTAAGTTAAAAATGCGAACATACGCGCTTCGATTATAATACGAGCACATTAAGTCATTATTGTAATTTAAACAACATCTATCAAAGTTTTGGTAAAATCTTAAGCATACCAAAAGGATCTGTATTAGGCCCTTAATTCTTTCTTAAATTTTGATCGCCATTTTAACATCAATGTGCAGTTTGTTAGTTTCAATATGCAATGTTTTTCTCACACTGGTTATTTCAGCGTACAATTGAAACACAAGATCAAAATAACCGAACTGTTGCTAACAGCTACCGTACAGTGAGTAAAACAACGTGAAAGTCGAGTCAGTGTAACTTTAACATTCGGACGACAAAAAAACTTAATACTAATCTTAAGAAGATAAATGCTGTAATTTTTACAATACATAATTATACTACTACTACTACAATATAAATTTATTTTTATTCATTTAAAAGATCGACGTTCTAAATGGTGACAAGTTAAAACCAAAAGTAATTTATGCTATGAAAATTAAAATTTGTAGTTTCTCTAAGCGGTTCAAATCAGATAAGTGATAAAACCAGGATGGGTTTTATCGGTTCAAAAATCGTAAATTTATGTCAGTTAGCGTTAGCGCGAGTTTTCCACATTATTTTTATAAACTGATAGAGTAGGTAGTACAGTACCAGATAGTAACAGATATTAGGTAGTACAACAGAGGGTAGTTTATTTTTGCATCGAATGGATTTTTGTATATAAAGAGATAGTTGATAGTATTTCAGATAAGAGTATTAGTAAAATCCTAACTACAGTGATTGTCTCATCGTTATAAAAATTCTGAAAACTTCAATTCAAAATACGCACGAAAAATCGCTTAAATGTTATTTATTTCCCATCTTCCTACACACTCGTAAAGGTCAGCTTCACACGACACTACTGTAATCAGAATAAAATACTTACTTACCCGTTCAAAATCATTTTTGGCACACTGGGCACTGTTAAACTATTTTGGAACGTCGAAAAAAACAATTAAAAACACTGAAATATTACGCCGGTGCAAGTCCGCACGCTATTTATAAAATCGCGCGTCCAGTTGGCGACCGGCGCACGCCGCGGCTGTTAAACGTATGAATATAATCGTATTTTCGCTCCATGATCCCGTGAAAGCGAATCTGGATGTGGAAATGTAAAATTACGAGGACTGGGGCAGTGACTGGTCTGATTTGAGACGCGTGTGTCGATGAAACGCTGTGGATTCGGGTGAATAAACGGGCTCCGGAGATTCCATGATTATTGTTCTCTAATTCAATCACACAAGTGTCACTTTGTTTATAATTGATTCGACAAGCATTGATACAATCAGCACTGTCATCGTCAACGGAATCGCAAACAGTGACGTAATTATTCCGAAGCTTAAACTGAGTTTTCAGAACTCTAACAGACTTCTAAAGTTTAAAGGTAGAATAGGTAACATTTTCTAAAGTTTGTCACTTTTTCTAGAAACACTAATATTTTAGATCCTTAAATCTCAACTTTTAGTAATGGAATTCATTTTAAGCATCATTATAAAAAAATCTGGTTTCTTTGTACTGAAAGTAATAATAATAATATAATCAACTGAAATGGAAATTTCACAATTCCCAAAAAACTAGAAAAGTTTGCTCATGTTCTTCTAAATGGGACATTTCTACAATAAATTTATCTGATCTCTGGACAATTCAGTGCCTTCTAACTTTTTGTGGTCTTTTTACCTAGATTTCAGAGGTTGGATATAGAGGGTGGATATATAATAATTTACCTGAATCCCTCAAATCTAAAACAAATTGTGATTTTAAACGAGCACTTAAAACGTTCTTATTTACAAAAGCGTACTACTCGGTTTCTGAATTTCTAAACGATGAACTTTAACTTCGTGAGGGAATACGGGATTAAAAACCTGGGAGGTTTTTTTTTCCGCCGGCTTTTTTTTCCTCTCAGTGTATAAAAACCCAGGTAATTGGGTGCCCAAAGCCGATGACGCTGATAAAATACCGTATAAATAATTACCAAAAACAATTAAAAAAAACCGCAAATACGTATGGGATAAATATAAATCAATAATATGATTAGTTAATTTAATACTTAAATAAATTAAAATTTCTAAGTTAGATTTTAGTCAGTACTTTTTATTAATAATATAATATAATATTTGCATACCTTACTGAGGTAAATATGGCGGATTATTAAATGTATAAAACAACTTTTGTAATACCCATATTTGTGCAAATAAATCATTTGTATTTGTCTTTGTCTTTGTCTTTGGTTACAAAACGAGGTTTCAAACTTTATCGATAGACACTAGGGAATCGCTGCGACCAGCAAAGTTATTTGTATATAGACTCATAAGCAATAGGTATTTCTTCTGTTTGTATATCATCGACAGTTATTATGTTTTGACCGTCACTAGCAGCAGGTTCTGTGCAACACCTCCCATACTTCTGTACGAGTTTTTCTGGGAAACAGAACGGTTGTTTATTTTAGTAAGCTTCGATCTAGTTTGGACCAGTGAATCAGTGTTATGGTGTTCAGAACATAAGAAAGGCTTGGTGTATGTGAGTACAGTGTGTTAGGGTTCAAAAACCTAGGTGTTTTAATTTAAAAAGTGATCGTACTTTGTGTTCACCTTTTGACTGAGGAAGTACCGCCGTTTCTATAGTGTGTTAAAAGAGTAGAGTTATCCATAGTGTTTCAGTGAAATAGTGCTTGATTGATCAAACTCACACAAGCAGCAAGTAAGCCCCAAAAAGTAAAGACCATACAATTTTTCATTCATTACTTTACATTTTAGCCATCATCTTTGATAGCGCGGACTACACTTTTCTTTCTTTACTCCTTTGTATTTTTTGAGTTACTTTTCATTTGCGCCGAATTTCAGTTGTTTTCCATAATGCATGAGATGCAATTCTACAAAAATCTTATTCCTTTGTCGGTGGTAAACATATTTACAAACAAACATCTTGAAATATTTAGAATTTGGTTTAACTGACCACTGGTTTGACATTTTGAAAGTATCATTGGTCGCAAGCTGTATTAAAAAACCAAAATGAAACTTCTCAGTTGAATCACAAAGAGTCCAAAGATTGTCCAAAAATACGATACAGCCACATGCACCAATACTCAAGTTTTATTTTGATCCCGGAAATGAAATGAAAATCGCTGACCAAAATGTGGACACTTTTGGGTCAGAGAGGACATATTTTTGGGATTTCACTGTAAACTAATTACGACTCATTTCCCAACAAATTCACGAAGGAAATGCGATCCATTCATAATTGATCCGTCGAGCGCACATCACGTGTCGTGCGAAGTAATAAACAAGTGTATTTTTCTATAAGCGCGTCCCCGGCTGCACCGGCCGGCCGGCATTTGTGCGCAATGGATGATGACCCGAACGTAGTAGGCGATTCGGGCGAGTTTAGCGTGACGAATGAAGAGACTATCAACTGCAACGCGCAAGCGTGCATGGAGAATAACATCGATTGTAATGTAGTGAATTTAGAAAATGAAGAGGAAAGCAGGAAAAGAGCTCTGTTGGAGAGAAGCTCATCAGAGGAAGGATGGCAAACTACTTCTCGAGGACGGAGGCGTAAGGTGGTAAGAAGAGACAGTGAAGAGGTTGAAAAAGAGGTACAAGTATTTGCTTCAAGTAGCACTCTCATGCCGAAACAGTTTGCGTTGGCACGTTTATTTAAGGACAACAATATCAAAGGGATTACCCGAGTAAAATATGTGCACAACTATAAGATTGTAGTTACGTTTGAAGAAGATACCTACGCTGATCGATTTATTTGTTGTAAAGCATTTACTGACTTAGGATGGAGGTGTCAAAAGACTTCCGAAGTAGGCATTTCTTTTGGCATTATTAGGGACATTGATTTAGACGTCACCGAGGAGGAGATTACAAAAAATCTAAAATGCCATATAGAAGTAATCTATGCTAAAAGATTAAACAAGAGGAATTATAATGGAGGCTCTGCTAATGGATGGGTACCATGTGAGGCGATCAGACTGGCTTTTAGGGGACCTACACTTCCACCTTCTGTATTTATTCATGATATGAAGGTAAAAGTGTCACCTTATGTTTTTCCTGTTACACAATGTTCACGGTGTTGGAAGTTTGGTCACACCAAAATTACGTGCCCTTCAAAGAAGATAGTATGCCCAAAGTGCACCAAAGCTCATGAAAATTGTCAAGCGACCTCTTTTAAATGTGTCAATTGCACCGGAGCTCACATGTCCCTAGAGAAAATTTGTCCTGTTTATAAGAAGGAAAGAAGAATAAGGGAATTAATGTCTGAATTCAATTGTACATACAGGAAAGCACTGACCTTATACGTTCCACCTTCCCCGGCCCCTGTTTCACAGCAAAAATCTATCCCTATCGACGTATATTGTCCTACAGAGGTTCCGCAATCTAAGCTTATGGTGACGGAGACAGCTCAGATACACAAAGATAACGCTGAAGCTACACGGGACGTTAGACTCATGTCTGATTTGTTTACTGCTCCGGAGCAAGGTGTGTCTAATAAAGGACAAGGAAGGCGAATTAAAAAACCACGTAGGAGACAAGCAACGCCAGTTCCGCCAATAGCTTCGATCCCGCTGCCGATGGATACTGCATCAGAAAAGGAAGTAGACAGCCCCGTAGAAGATGAGCATGCGGATGGTGAAATACCAGGGAAATCTCGCAACTCTAAGTCTAAGTATTCTAGTAAAATAAGTTTTACACAGTTGTTAACTAAGTTATACAAAGTTGTTATTAGTAGTGATTCTTTGGAGGTTAAAATTCAAAATATAGTTAAGTCTTGTACGGAGTGGATTCTTACAATTATTGTTAGCAGCATGTCGGTGGACTCCCTGTTTAACATTTTTGGTAATTATGAATGACAACATAATTAACATAAATGTTAATATATTGCAGTGGAATTGTCAAAGTCTACGTCCTAAGTTATTATCCTTTGAATCACTGCTACTACAGGAAAAGGTTCATATAGCTGTGCTTAGTGAAACCTGGCTAGAACCTCAAAGCTACGTTAATGTAAATGGATATACGACTTATAGATTAGACCGTTCGGACTCATATGGTGGTGTAGCTATTTTAGTTCATAGGTCTATAAAGAGCATAACCTATCAGTCACGTTGTCCTAATACTGGCATTGAATTATTACATTTAAAGATACTAAATTGTCGGCATATTGAAAATATTATTTCTTTATATTGTCCTTCTACAATTAACACAACACAAAGCGATTGGGATCATATTTTTTCCCTTGGTAGTCGAAAAAGTTTAATACTAGGCGATTTTAATGCACACCACCACAACTGGTCTTGTAAAACAGATCAAAGAGGTCGACAAGTTTTTGATTCTATGTTAGAATATAATTATGTATATTTAAATAATGGAGACCCAACCAGAATGCGGCTTGTAAATGGTTCTTTACAACAGTCGTCTCCAGACATATCATTTGTTTCTACAGACTTGGCCACTTTATTCACTTGGAAAGTAACTAATGAGTCCCTTGGCAGTGACCATCTCATTATTAAACTTTGTACAGCAGTAAATGTCAACCGACAGGGTATTAAAAAGAGAAACTTTAAAAACAGTAACTGGGAGTCATATACACTTTTCTTGGAAACGTCATTTTCTGAATTTAATATTCCTACTTGTTATCAAGAATTTTATAATAAATTTGAATTGATACTGCAGACGGCAGCGAATAGATTTATCCCCTATAAAGTAATACCGCAACATATATGTAACAAATTTACCCCTAAACCTTATTGGAACTCTGAAATAACTAAAGTGGTAGCCGAACGACGTCTTGCATTGGCCAATTTAAGACGTTCCCCATCCCCAGAAAACTTAGATACGTTACAGGAAAAAATCCGTCATGCACAGAGGATTATTAGACAAGCTAAATGTAAATCATGGCAGAAATTTTGTAAGAGCATAGATGAAACAACTTCGTCGTCGGAAATGTGGGGTAAAATGAGATGGGTAAAGGGGCATGGTTCGACTACATCCGGTCGCAATGTGGATACCGATATGGCTGAAAATTTGCTCAAATCCTTAACTCCAGATTATGCATGCCCTCCTCAACCATTATTTCATTCGCGTAATATTAAATTAGAAACCGAAATTACTATTCAAGAATTAGAGAACTCAATTAAGAAAACCGATACTGCGCCAGGAAGCGATGATATATCATTTTCAATGATACAACATCTGCCTCCAAATGGTAAAAATCTTTTGGTCAAACTATATAATATTATTTTATCGTACGGGTTTGTTCCACAACAGTGGAGACAGATAAAAATAATTCCCATTCCTAAACCGGGTAGTCAAAACGCATTCAGACCGATATCATTAATTTCATGTCTATGTAAAATATTTCATTCAATTTTAAATAAAAGATTAGAGTGGCATCTGGAAAAACAAATGTCATTTCCGGATAATATGGTAGGGTTTCGTAAAAATCGATCATGTTTTGATAATCTTTCTCGTTTGGTCTCCAAAATTCAACTAGGGTTTTCAAAAGATTTATTAACAGTAGCTTGCTTTATCGACATAGAGAATGCATATAACAATATTGATGTAAGAAGCTTATTATATGCTCTAGATAAATTAGGTGTAGGTTCTAAAATATGTATGTACCTGTGGTGTTTTTTAAAAGAAAGATATCTGAGAATTTCAGTTCAGGATTGTGAAGTTGTAAGATGTACTAGTGTAGGATTAGCACAAGGTGATCCTTTGTCTCCGCTATTATTTAATGCGGCCACCAGTAGTATCTGTCAAAATATTCAGTATGTGGGAGTTTCCCAATACGCCGACGACTTTGTATTATACATAACCAAAGATAATGTACACTTAGCAGTTAGGGAATTACAAGAGGCGTGTCAGAATCTTAATTCAATGTTAATTACTTTAGGTTTATCGATATCCCCATCTAAAAGCAAAGTATGTATTTTTAAGAAAGGCGGTTTTAGGTCTTCTGTAGAATTAACGTTTAATAGTCACTCATTACCAATTGTTAATTGTTTTAAGTACCTCGGTTTGTGGTTGGATGGCTCCCTTAGATGGGGTAGACATATAAATGAAATAAGTCAAAAAGTTTCCAGATATATAAATATTCTCAAAGTCTTGTCGGGTCCCGGTTGGGGTGTCCATCAAAAACATTTAAGGCGTCTTTACATATCTATTATTTGTAGTAGGATAGATTACGCTAGTTTTCTTTATGGCAATAGCTGTAAAAGCAATTTGTCTAAGTTAGATAGAATACAAAATCAGGCATTGCGTGTAATTGGAGGTTTTATTCGGAGTACTCCGATCCACGTCATGGAAAATGAGCTATGTCTGCCCCCCCTCCAATTTCGGAGACAGTACCTGGCTGGAAAATTTTGGTTAAAGTCGAAGTCTCTCTCTAATAACTTAACAACACTAACATTGCAAGAATTGGCGCTGCATTGTAATTCTCGTTATTGGTCTAATAAAACGATCCCCTTACTAGTCAATTTTCAAAATTCTTTTCACTCTATTTCAATACATAATAGTCATATACTGGAGATGTATTCACTAAAAACATGGGTTAGTAATATTAACGTCCAACAAATTATACGCGAATCTATTCCATTTGTTAATCGTCCTAAGCGAACATTTAATTGTTATGAGTTAAAAACCATATGCATTAGCTTTATTAATCAAACATATGCGAATTGGTACCATATCTTTACCGACGGTTCTAAAGATTATAATATTGCAGGGGCAGCCTTTTTAGATACCAGTATTAATTGTAGTATGAAATTTCGGATTGACTGTGATATTTCTATTATGCACATTGAGCTTATTGCCATCGCAGAGGCCCTATCGTATGTTAAGTCCATTAACTTTGATCGATTTGTCATTTTGACGGACTCTAGAAGCTCTTTACAGCACTTGGCTCGTTGCTCCTCTCAGGGGAGAGGGATACCGATAGCCTTCCGTGTACTAGAGTTAATCTTAGAGTTGCAAGCACATAATAAAATAATAGTCATTCAGTGGATACCATCTCATATACAACTAAAAGAAAATGATGAAGTCGATTCACTCGCAAAACAGGCCTGTGTTGATGGAATTTCAATTGTTTTATCCCCTCTTTATTCGGATCATGTTAAATTGGTTAAAAAACAATGTATAAGCGACTGGCAGGAATACTTCGATAGGAGATCACGTGAAAAAGGTATTTGGTATAGGACCATCCAACCACAAATATCGCAGTTCCCGTGGATTGACAAAATTTTATTTAATCGTAAAAGTTTAAAAACACTACTTCAACTGCGCTCTGGACACATTCCTACAAATAAGTTTGCGTTCTTATTGAAAAAAGTTTCGTCACCAAACTGTAACGATTGTGGAGTAGTTGAGGATGTAATTCATATTTTAATGGAGTGTGTCCGAAACCAGTCATTTAGAAATATGGTCTTTGGAAGAGGAAAATGTTATAGTGTTGGTAATGTGAACAGTATTTTGGCCACTCCGATGTCGGAGAATGTCAAAATGCTGCTTCAACTGGCAGACTTAGCCTTAAGAACAAGTTGATTGTCATTCCGTTGCATGTGTTCCTTAGATATGCTTTGTAATGTATGTTATTATGCGTGGTTTAACGGGACGATGTGGTCGCTCAGCGACAAAGTCCTTTAATAAAAAAAAAAAAAAAAAAAAAAAAAGGAAATGCGATCCAATTTTTTACAATTTTTTTATTAACTTGCAATGTAGTAAGTTTGTTCGAATGGAATCTTGCTAAGATTTTCAATATAAGTTGTATAAAATTCTAAAAAAAAGTAAGATTGTATGTTTCTCTTAAATAAAACAAGGTTTCTTCGGTGCTTTCGGACATTTATGACTTATGACGAATCCCAAAAAATGATTAGGTAATATCGCTCCTACGCACAGGGCAGAGCAGAGAGCAGCGATGGCCGAGTGGTAAAAAACCGCGGTCTTCGACGCGCCCGATCCCAGGTTCAAATCCTCGGCTCGCACCTCTGACAAAGAAATTTGTAATGTGCGAATTTATCGCTGCTCCACGGTGATGGAAAATATCGTGATATTTCATTGATTACGATGTTCTCCATCGCCGTGCATGCCTGAGAGAAATTCATAATTTCTCGAAAGCATGACGTCCACCAATCCGCACTTGGCCAGCGTGGTGGACTAAGGCCTAAATCCCTCTCAATTGTGTGAGAAGGAGACCTGTGCCCAGCAGTGGGACATAAAAAAAAGGTTGAAAAAAAAATACAGGGAGAGAAAATATGCGTGTGTATCCACCCTTACAATAGGGAATATGAATGATTTTTTTCAAGTATCAACCGGTCCTATTTGATATAGGAATCAAGTCCTTAAGGACCACATCGATTGGAACACCACGAAATACTGAAATGTGAGCGAAAGTTAAACCTCACACCTTCCCGCATGGCGTTGAAAACGACCCGTCCGTACTAGCGAGGCGAGGCATATAGGTAATATATATAAAATCAAAGCGCGTGAACGCAGTACCAGATACTATGGGAAAGGAAAACAAGTGAGTTGCAATTTTAACCGTTAAAAACCACATTTAAGTAATATTAAAAAAATATTTAAAAAACACTGGATAAAAAAAACATATTTCACATTTCCACATTTTCTTGAGTTTTAGAAAAAAAAAATTGTCTATATTTTAGGTTAAATTAAAATTTACTATCCTAAGAAAAATCAACTTCGCACACCCAGCTGATAAAAATCATTCAACTTCAATGTACCTATTAAAATATCTATCCCTTTTTAAATCGAATGCCAAGATAGTCAATGATAGGACACGCCTATTACCTACCCTAGTTCAAATTAATCAAGATAGTTCAAGATCGAAACGGTTTTATAAGATCGATTGACTGTCACTGTTTCCAGAGGGCACATCTACACGGCATTTTACTCTATATGAGAAACAATCAACCAATATTGCGATGATAGGCAATGAAAAGTCGGCAAATAGTAGTTTTATAGTTTTTAAAATAATAAAATAATGACATGTTTTTAAGCGAAACAGTAGGCGATATGATAATTTGACTTCATAGGGTTATGAAAAAAAATAATGAGTCGTCATGGGACGCCTAGTGTAGATATGAAACATCGTTTTCCTACTCGTAATAGATACCTATGCCTAAAAGACAAAATTATGACAGGAACTAAACCATAACTAAACACAGCATGATGAAAAGGATGGTTGTCAATAAAGCTAAATAATGTCGAGTGCGGTCAAAAGTAGGATGGGTGGCTTAATGGCACATCTGGTGCGGTCATAACAAGGATGGGTGTCAATAAAGTTAAGCGATGTTTGACGACCCACGTGGCGCAATGGTTTCCATGCCAGACTGCCAATCGAATTCGATTCCCGGCGAAGCAGAAATTTGTAAGATGAATTTAAAATTTCTGTTCTCAGTCTAGGTGTTTCTGTCTTTGTGTGTGTCCATGGCAAGTGTGAAACGTTATTTTTATTTATTTTCATTTCACACAAAAATTCAATATTAATTTCAAAATGCTTCAACTGAGTGTGGCGACTGGCGACCCGTCACTACGGCAGGCGTCACCACACGTTGCCACTTCGCCACATCAACAATCCGGTTTACCTGCGCCTATAGATAGTTGTTTCACATCAAAAAGTGTAAATTGTAAAATAGAATTACGAGGGATTTCTATTTTGTCTTAAGACCATTTGATTTCTTATACAATTTCCTGTAATATTTTAGTTAATCAGGTAACGCTGGTACGCTGCACCCATATGTTACCGACATAGCTCTCAAAATCTGCAAGCTGAATGAAGTGGCAATGGGCAGGCCATATAGTAAGGAGGACAGACAACCGATGGGGACGAAAGGTCCTCGAATAGCGACCACGTCTCGGCAAAAGGAGTACAGGCCGCCCTCCAACCAGGTGGACTGATGACCTGAAGAAGACAGCGGGTAGTCGCTGGATTCAGAAGGCCCAGGACCGGGAGGAGTGGCGAACGTTAGGGGAAGCCTATGTCCAGCAGTGGACTACAAAAGGCTGATGGATTGATGGATGTTTGGCAAAGGGTGATCTCCCGCCGGGCGAGGTGGTCATGCCCGGGGAGCGGCCGCGCTCCAATTGACTCAATTCGGAGCTTGTATATATGCTCAGATATTCAGAAAACTTCGATAGCGTGATTCAGGAATACACGTGGTGTCATTTCTTGATGAGTAGCGGAAGGTCGCTACAGATGGATGAAATAATAAATTGAACTCGTTTATTTTTATCTTTAAAATTCGGGCAATGGACACATTATCATCAGTTAGAAACACACGCCAGTCTCATTTTCACAATTTAATTCATATCTCAAAGAGGCAAGAGCTAATTTTAAACACATGCGTACCGTCGATAAAATTATGATTGTTACAATGTGTAGATAACTATTTTCTTATGTCAAGTGTGTACGGTTGGTTGTGTGCTAAATATTGGAATCAAATATTACGAACCTACTGGTAAATATATATTTTAACCTTATTAGTTATTAAGTTTGTAAATGCTGCCGAATATAGATCCCTAACCAAACCTAACCTAACCGTTCATCATTTTCATGTATGGAACTCGATTTTTGCATAACACAAATAGTCCGGTCCAAATAGACCAAATAAAAGGACTCGAGGTACAAAAATTTGCAGCTCAATACTGGCAGGATTGTACAAATCATAATTGAAATGTAAAAAATTCAAACGATACCTGGATTTTTTTTATTGGAATCAAAGATCCCAAAAATCGTCGGTCTTTCGCAATTTTCAGCAAAACGGTAAGTTTTATCATAAAATTATTACGATTACAACTCTTCCGACGCTTTGAAATACAGCAAGGGAAACATAGGTACCTAGGTACATCACATCTAAAGAAGAGTATCTAATGAACAATTTTTTTCTAACTAATTTTATGATTAAACTTGCCATTTTGCTGAAAATCGCGAAAGACCGACGATTTTTGTGACCTTTGACCCCGAGTAATTTTTTCCACGTATCGCATCAATGAGGATTTTAAAGTTTTCATACGATGTTTTTATGAACTTTTTGTACTCTGGGTTGTCTAAATTGACCGGACTAAAAAATATTGAAAGCCTTCGTAAGGTAGCGAAACGGGGAAGTCGCCCATTTTAACTGAGATGTAGGTAGAGTTGGTGAAGTTAGGGCTGGTATTTTTATTCATTTATTTATATCACATAAAGCTTCTCTGGCATTACCAGAGTCTTAGAGTTAGGGCGTGTAGATTGAGGAGCTTGGTTCCACGTGAGAACTGACGTTATCCGTATTGGAGCAGCGTGGTGGAGTAAGCTCTAGGCCTCCCCAATAAAGACCCTGTAGCTTCGCGAGTAAGAATAGAGCTACGGTATCCCCTGCCTGATCGTAAGAGGCGACTAAAAGGGGGCTTCCGGGGCTGCGGGCGGTGAGAGTGGGAGCTCGACCCGTCCAGCCAGCAGCCCCGGGAAGGACGGCGGTGTGTGTGTGTGGTCGCATGCCGCCATAAGCATCGGAAGGTGCAGGAGATCACATCTGCTCTCCCAAAGATGGGCCCTTTCCAGGGCGTCGCGTATGGAGGACACCGGTGCGTTCCATGGGAGATCCCGGAGTCCTCCCCAAACGCAGAGGAGGCCACCGAGGGGGTTTTAGTGAGGTTCAAATCCCACATAACCCGGTGTCCTCTCCCAAGGTGTTGGGTACCTTTTGAAGGTTTCCCCCCTGATACCAAAAAAAAAAGACCTCCCCAATAAAAGGCGAGAGACCCGCGCCCAGCTACAACTTGCCTTGGCAACATTTAACATGAAATTAAAGGATTTAATTGTCTTTGTACTCTAAGTTAAAATAATTTACATTCATTCCAGATCCCGTGGCTTCAGATGACCGAAGATGGCACTGCGATGGAAGAGGCCTGCGGAGGTCCCCGTGGGACAAGTCTGGTGCAGGTTTAAAGGCCGGGAGCGGGATGGGAAACTAGCTTCTATGTAAGCATTTCTTTTCACAAATGTAGTATAGAACAAAGACCAAAGGCCTGTTATATTTTGTAGCGCAGTTAAATAAAAATATCAAGTGCAGTTAGGTTTTTGGTGACCGATGGCGAAAAATTTTACTCATGATATTCATTTATAAAAGAATAAAGTTCCTTTAGTAAAGATATTTAATTTTATTTCCTTACATAAAGTAATGAAAGGAAATAAATATTGATCAATCTTAAATAATTTTGCGTTGACCGCGCTGCTCCATAACCCGCTGTCATGGATGTTTTTAAACCGCCCAAAAAGCCTCCGACAAGGTTTAACGACTGTTATGTATCGATAACAACCAGAGCCGACGGCTTAACGTACCCTGCGAAGCACGGAAACGTGCATGTGCCACTAGCCGTCACCCATCTTAATCCGGACCGCACCCGTTTGCATTGATTACTTGCGTTCTACGCTAGCCCCCGGGCCATGCGCGCATTGTCGACTACCAGTTTTCAGAGAATTCCAAAGCACATAATTAATAATAATAAAGTTTCATAATGTCCTCTTCAGGTATCAAATACGAGACATGAAGGAGAGCGACAGAAAGCAATGCCTGGACATGATGCAAGGAACATTCATTCGAGACGAGCCTTTGTGCAAAGTATTGGGTAGGTGAGTTTTATAAAAATTCTCTCTCTACGTATTTATGGATTTATTTAGTTAACAGATCCGACTACTTTGCAAATTGCAACAATCCGCAACCAAAACGTATAATGGCGTATAATTTTATCATGCAGTAGCACCCCCCTCCCTCACCCTCCCTCCCACATAATAAATTTTTTGCATCCCACTGCTGGACATGGTCCCATAATTGGAACACATGAAGATCCCTTGCGTTCTGCACTAGCCGCCGAGCAATGTGCGTGGTATGCAGCTGCGCTACTACTCCGAAGGCTGGTCGCCTCATGTAAGTCAGGTTGGCAACTGTCCCTTCCCACCGAAACACAAAAGAATTGCTTCACGACAGAAGTGTGTGCACGGGTAGTGCCCTAGTCGAACCATCATCTACCACCTTCATAACTTTAAAAGGGATTCGTTAAAACTTTATCACTTTCCCAGATATAAACTCCGACCCAGTCTCCCTGGCAACGATCAGATCCAACTGGGAAGGTTTCGCAGACCAGGGCATCTGCATATCCTGCTACACGGAAGAAGATGGAGAAGCCAAGGAGCTAGTTGGCTTCAACATTCTCATCGTCAAGAGCAGAGATGACGAGGAAGAAGACTTTGATAAGGTAGAACTTTTTCTTATTGTCTGCCCTCAATAACCGACTGCCTCTACCTCTGCCCTCAACTGAACAATTGAGATGTTTTGTAAGAAAACTGCTTTAAATCGAAAATTGATTTTGAATTTAAAAATAGGGCATTTAATAAATGTTCTCCGCTGAAATCACTTAGAAAAGAATTACTTTTATAAGCTCTATGCCAGAATGCACCACAGATTGTTTTGAAAGTCGTTCTCGAAATATTGTAACGTAATGTAAACGGCTGTTTTTGGTTGCGAGCTAGATAGGCTTAGCTTATAACCAAAGGAAGGGAAGCTGAGAAAGGAAAGATTCTGGTTGATCCTAACCGAGACCCCTTCACATTTCTTTACTCTAAAAAAAGAGGGTAATTTTCAAAACCACCGATCTGGGGCTCCTTCTAGTATACTCTAACAGAAAAACAGGGATTTTATTTGTTCCTCTGGGGCACATTCTTCGAACTCTGGTCCGGATCGACTCGCTTTGTTCATATTTGAATTTTGAAAATGTATAAGATTGAGGATGTCGCGTTTTAACAACTCATTAAAAGTATCTCAACTCAATGAAATTGGTAGTCCAATATCCTATTAAATATTATATCACCAAAGATTCCTAATATCTCTAAAGCGGGTTAATTCTTACCCCGCAGGTAAAAGGCGAGCCCTGGAAGAAGCTGCTCAAAACTCTCATCGAGGCAGAGAACCTGGTGAACGTGTTCGACCATTTCGGCGTGGACCAGTACTTGACTTCCAGTGGACTGACGGTGCTACCCGAACATAGAGGGCAGAACATTGGCGCTAGGATTATAGAAGCTAGGTATGTTACAAGTTTTATATGTGATAGTAATTTAAAGTTTCTTATAGTTCCCCGTATATAGATGCGATCTTTAAATTTTGCCGAACTAGCACTGAACAGTAATAAAGGGTGTGACTGAAAAACAGCGCTGCTCAGGTCCTCGATCCTGTGTCAGCAAAAACTGAGTCATATATTATATCCTTTTCTATTGTTATGTACGTCTGCACTTTTGTATTATTCATGTTTTAACCGACTTTAATAAAATTTGCACACCGTGTGCAGTTTGATCCAACTTGAAAGATACTTTCAAGCGTGGTCGCAGCCTTCAATTTGGGGGGGGGGGGGGGGCACTAAGAAATTTGGGGGAAGAAGTGTCCCAAATTGGCTTGTTGGAGACGTTGGAGTCATGTCCCCTGTGACCCCCCTGGGACCTCGCATGGATAGCTTACATCTCAATTTATAGTCCTTTTTAGTATTTAGTATTTCCGATCCTTTAAGGCAGGACAACGTCTGCCGGGTTAGCTAGTATAATTATATAACTGGAATTTTATATAGGTATCAGAATTATAATGACCATCCAAGTTTACAACTTAGAAAATCTGTACTCCTTAAATATTACTACTAAACTTTTCTTTGTACTGTAAACATTTTCTGCTTGCAGGAAGCACCTATGCAAAACCTACGGCCTCCACGTCGCCTGCACGGTGTTCACGGCGAAGACCTCCCAGGTGCTGGCCGCCAAGTGTGGGTACCAGGTCCTAGCAGAACTGCACTACAAGGACATGTTGAAGTACGGCGTCGACTTGAGCGCCTCCGACACCCCCTCTGCCTTGCTGATGGCGATCAAATACGATAGCTAGCGCTGTCTCTAAGCAAACGAGAGGGCGTTCTGTGAATTTCGATAATATTAGAAATTCAGAATATTTTTGGCATACTCAGATCGTTTTTAATTTCACGAATTTGAGATTAGCGTTGTCATTGGTGACATCAAGCTATTGGAAAACTATTAAATGAATGACATAATGTAGCTAGAATTTCTTCAGTCTTATCCAAAAATAAGGCTCAAAGTTTTGGATACAGGCGTTGGCGGATCCAGGGTATCAGTTTTTTCCTTGATTGATGTAGTCGTATTTGTACCAACTTGAAACATTGTTGGCAACCATGGTCGACTTTTATGCTATCCGCATGTGCTTTCAAGTTTGAACATATCCGAGTGGAGAGTGAATAAAAAAATTAAACACGACATTTATAATTTGAGGTTAGTTAAGGATGAAACCTTTGGAGGCTTTGGAGTGGGATTGAACCCCCTAGCCCGCCCCCTGAATCCGTTAGTGGGGCCTATGAATGTGCGGTAAAGATTGGAGAATACATTACCTGCAGATTATACATGCGGATATAACCCCCCTGGGATTTTTCACCGAAAAATTTAAAATAATCTTCAATAAAATAAACTGTAGAGGTTTTCGAGACTATGGCCATTTTAAAGATTCAATTCTTAAAGTTTTTAGCTAGCTACAGAACTTCAGTTTAATCTGCACAGTTATAACACAGTTAAATCGCATCATGGATGTGGAACAAAACTGAGAACTGTACAGTTTTAACTGGCACTTTTAACTTAGCTGTAGCTTGCTTTATATTTTAATGTAATTTCTTAAAAAGGTAAATTGTTACTTTACAGCTTTTTCATTAATTAGTAAAGGGCAGTTCAATTCCATTTACAACTGGTGCTATAATATGAAGAGTGTGGTATTTTTTTACCTAAGTATTTAATGTATATTTGTAGGTACCTATATTATTAATAGTAGATATTTAGAGATAAACTCGGACAATGTAATTTACAGGGAGAAAAGTGTAATAATTTACTAATTATATGCTTTGTTTGTTCAATATTATTGTGTTTATTTTATTCCCAATGCATTTCCAGTTATTTAACAGAATTTCTCAGATTTTGTAATTTTGCTATTTATTTGCAGTAGGCGCATTTTATAAATTACGCCATTTTGATTTTTTTTCTTTATTTTTATTTGAATATAGTAGTAGATGAGCATGTACGATTAAACAAAGAGAACAATACATGATCATGACGTCACCTGCTTACTAAGAATATAAATTGTTGTGGGTAACTTCGTTTTGCTATAAAGAGATGTATATTACTTACTATTTTATTAATAAATAATATCAACAAAAAACCCAATTTGTCACACTATAGCCTGCTCACTACGCCTTAGATACCTAAATAAGTACCACTACGCACTGCTGATAACTCCGACACTACCTGGCGACATGTGTTCAAAACTGAACCTACTTACAATAAACGGTCGAATTGAGAAACCTCCTCCTTTTTTTTAAGTTGGTTAAAAATAGTTACGTGTGCATTTATTACTCAGTGTCCATTAAAGAAAACATCATTTTTGAGTACCTATAGTATAGCTATTGAGGTTTCAGAATAGGTTCGTATCAAAAATTGTGACCATAGAAAATCGACAACGGTCCTGCGACTCTACCTTCACGGACTCTACATTTATAGTCTTAATACATGACACTAGATGGCTGCTAGCTGCGGCCAGCTGAAAAAAAAATCATCTCTTCTATTCGCCAACAGATGGCGCTGTAACCAAAAAGTATTAAAATCAATGAACTTTCATCCTCATTGCATGGGGTGGTTCGTGAAGCACCCAATTATGAATGAAACGGGATAGTACAGACATCTATTTGGGGGAAACCCATTCAGTTCATTCTGCGGCTCATCGATTCTATATTTGACGCACCCGACACGGATTGCGTGGTTGACGGCAGACGCGAGTAAATCCGATGGAGTTACGTTTAAGTTTCTATAAGGTTATATTTTAGGGGGTAGACCAGAAAAGTACCAACGCTGCCCCCGTTTCTCATCTCATCATCATCATCATTTCAGCCTTCCATAGTCCACTTCTAGACATAGGCCTCCCCTAACGTTTGCCACAACTCACGGTACTGCGCCTTCTGAATCCAGCGGCTTCCTGCTTTAGGTCATCAGTCCACCTGGTTGAAGAGTGGCCTGTACTCCTTTTGCAGAGACGTGGTCCCCATTCGAGGACCTTTCTTCCCTAACGGTTATCGGTCCTCCTAACTATATGGCCTGCCCATTGCCACTTCAGCGTGCAGCTTTTGAGAGTTATATTCGGTTGAAAGGTGCTGATGCCGGTCTGACTTACATGAGGCGGCTATAACCTCCAGAGTAGCAGCACAACTGTGTTCGACCTCAAGCAAGTCAGGCTAGCTTGAAATTATGTGAGATGTCCACGCTGCAGTGACCACTTAGCACCCCGCTAATCTACAATGTGAATTTTATATGCTCTTCAGAACTACAGGCTACAGGCAAACTTACTTACATATTTATTTAATAAACGTTTTATAAGATTCCTTTTACCCAAAAATATATTTTGATTTGATGAACTATGCAAACTTTGTAAGAAAACCCGAGAATCGGGTAGCCGATCAGTCAAGTGAATTACTTAATGTGCGCGGGGAAATAAGAGGGTATAGAAAAGCTATAGAGCGAGCGGGCAGCTCAACGCTCACAGTCTCAACCCTAGATACTACGTGAATGGAAAGTGAAGAATCCCTTGTGTACGCTATACTTTCTGTGTCTTACTATGAATCTTTAAATTATTGATAAAATGTGCAATATTGGTATATTAGGATAAGGATTAGGAGGATTCGTACCACACTAAAGATCCCTCGGTGGACTGCTTCAGTGTTTGCAGAGAACGGCAGTATCCTCAGCATATCGCACCGGTGTCCGATCAATGATAAAACAATCTATTTTAAAGCTCACGCTCACGCTGCACACTCATACACAAAGACACAAACACTCAGCTCAGACCGTTCGAATTTTGCTTCGTCGGGAATTTAATCCGGGACCCTTCAATCGGCAGTACGGCGGCTGTTGTATTAATTTTGGTTACAATTTTTAAATTCAGTGTCAATAATATACCCGATTTCTCGTTTGTTAATATCCGGTGTCAATCGTTTAAACCAAATACCAACAGCGGCTGCAACCCTTTTTGCGTCTCACTGCTTGGCACGGGTCTCACCCCATTACCGGGGAGGCCTGGAGCTTACTCCACCCACCACGCTGCACCAATGCGGGTTGGTGGAGATGCAGGTTGTTACTGTTGTTAGCCAACACGCTGTCAGATGTTTTCAAGCCCATATTGCCTAGATTTAACGACTGTTATCCATCGATAAGAGCTTGGGCCGACGGCTTAACGTAGCGGTCACCCATCTCACACCCGACCGCGCCCGTTTGGCTTAACTGCATAGAACGCTAGCGTTCTACGCTCGCCGCTAGGCCATGCGCGCTAATATACCACTATATTAATATATTAGTATCTATAAACTACCCAACTGTTAATGTCCAATGTTAAACGTTCTAACCAAAATTACAATAGCTATCTTTTCGCGCGCTACCGCTCTATAGCTCACTTACATACCCTCTAAAACGAAAGTCTTGAATGTGGTTAACAATGGAGAAAGCATTCCCACACTTTCAGTGGATGAATGAAAGAGCTATTGCCACAAAAAGTAGTGTGAGTAAAGCATCCAAGGTTAAAATAAGTACTGTATTTTATAATAATTATAAATATGTATATTATAATTATTATAAAATACACTATACAACATCATACACATCACCAAATATATTAATAGTATAATTAGAGTATTAACTCTTGTTATATATAACTGTGAAATACCTTGTAGGTACTTACCCAATTTAATCTTATGAGTATTTATGATGACACAGAAACAATAACCTCAACCACTTGATACAATCACTAAATTTCACTTAACTCACTTATAATGAACAAACCGTTATAAATCAATACTTATTTGAGCAGAGCTTTCGCTTACTTTTTACTACCGAACTCCTTGAAGTCTAGAACAGTAATGAATGTATTATCTCGCTTTTCTGGTATACAGAAACTTGAAGAAAAAGGTACTTTGTAAAACATGCATTTACAACTACCCATAACATGATTATAAAACATAAATATTTTTCTACCCTCGAATGTTACAAGTTTACTAATTAAAATCGTTGGCGACAACAGTAGTGACAGGATAGTGGTCACCATAGATATGTGGTCACAACGTAGAAACTACGTTGGGTTGGGAGTTCAGGTTCAAGTTTAGACACGCTGTTGCTGTGACTAATAAAATGTATAAAGACGTAAGAAGATATTTCCTGGAGAGGCTGAGATTTTTTTTATCTTTCACTTTTTATCTACCATTCTCAGTGCTGGATTTACCAAAAGTGGCTGGAGTCCAGGGCGGTAGATTTGGGGGCGGCTAATTTGGTCCAAACTTTTTTGTTTGACAAAATCAAAAGACAACCGGACTGAATAAACATTTTTTTTGCCAATAAACTTTCTTTATTTATTTTAATGGCACCATAAAGACAATTGACACAATAATAAAATAATATTTTTTTTATTTAATAAGTGAAAATAATATAGTGAGCATTTAGTGAGCACAAATACATACTTTCAATGTGAACTTGTCAAAGCTTGAAAATTGAAAGATTATTTTTGTGTTAGATTGTCCATTTATCGAGAAAGGGTAGGTAAAGTCAATATAACTTGCCTACACAATAACGTGCGCAAAACGGCGGGGCATCTAGATTTCAATAAGTTACTTAGTTTTGTTGGTGGTGTAACTTTAATGGTTCTGCCGGTGCATTCTATTATTTCGGTAGATAGGTGCCGTTAACGGCCAGACTTACATACCTGTACTATTATGTATTCTGTGCTTACATGAGGCGACCACTAGCCTACTTTTGGCGGGATCAAAAAATCAAACACAATTCGTTTAGTACAACGTTTATTTCGCTCTTATTTTTCACTATAAAACTGTAAACATCAATATTTTCGCTATCCTTATTATAATTTCTGTTTAATGTTTATTAGTATATCTAACAAATTGCATTCCAATCCTTCAATATTATTTTCAGCCATTCGATTATCCAATATCCGCTAGTGAGCCTTCGGAGTAACAACGCAACAGCGCAACTGCATATTATTATGACGTCGGAGTTACCTATGCTTGCTTGAGGTAGTGTGTAGGTAGTAGGTAGTGAGTGGGAATCGAACCCACGACCTCACGTTTCGCAGACGGCTTATCACTCACTAACGTGGCGTTTGTCTGTTTGTTTTAACGCGCTAATTTCAGGAATTACTGGTTCAAATTGAAAAATTATTTTCGTGTTAGTCCATATGGACTGTTTAAGTGTTTATATACATAGGTCCATAGGCGTCTTTTTGTGTTGAATAGGAAAATAAGTACCTAGTACCTTTGTACAAACTTTCTTGTGTGTTCTTTTCTTTTGTATTTTTCACTAAACTTGTGTGTCGCATAAATGATTAAATAAATAAATAGTTTTTAGATAGTAAATATGTTCTTAGTTTGCTGTTATAATTTTTATTTGGTAACATTTTAATATCTTTTGGACGGAAGGATGGATGGTTGGACGGATAGGCGGATGGACGAAAGGACGAATGGACGGACGTACGGACGGAAAGATGGACGGATGGGACCCAGGTAGGTGGATGGAATAAAGGACGGATGGTCAGATGAACGGAAGGATGGATGGACGGATAAAGTGATTAACGGTTGGACAGATATACGAACGGATAAAAAAATTTTTTGGACAAAATATAATATCATCACAGTGAAAACTTTAAAAAGGTAAGTTTACAATGTTCGATGGAACACCGATCGGTCGCAATAGCCGAAGATTGCCGAAGCACTGAACGACGAGCTCGTGTCATCGGCCTTGTATACATCGCAGTGGGATAAAACGAAAAAAAAATGTTCTTTTTTCTTTCAACAATACAATAATCAATATCCAAGCAGACTTAAGAGAATTAAAGGGTTTATTTTTTCAACCCTTTAACGTCCCAGTGCTGGGCACGACTCCTACTTGATAAAAGTTTTAAAAAAAATCTGTAGGTGTAGGCATATTGATGGAGATTGTCGTTATGATAAATTACACGGTTTTACCACACCCTGCCCTGTGCGCACCGGGATTTAAACTCTGTGGGGACCCGACGGGGACTTCTGTGTCAAAGAGAAATAAAATAAGCTATTGTTGCTCCAATTTTAATAAAAAAAAGGGCATGTACGAGTAGAAAACACAAAAGAGCTAGAAAAAAAGACGACAAAATAAATGGCTAAAATACTGTTAGTTATTTGAATTCAGTGAGTAGTTTTCAGGTGCGGTCGCAGCCTTATATTTTGGGTCACTAAGAAAATTTTTGTCACTAAGAAATTTGGGAGAAAAGGTGTACCAAATTGGCTTGTTTAGCTTTCCATCAACGCATGACTGATGGATTGGGGGGGGGGGGGGTCATGTCCCCTGTGCCCCCCCCCCCGTGATCGCGCCTGGTAGTTTTACGTAGGTACCTAACGTTTTTAAGTACCTAATCAATTCTACACTTTATAGCGAAATACGTCTTTGTCATCATAAGTCAAAAGTATCAGAGATTCATCTGGAAAGATTCGGAGAAACCACTTCTTTTGATTTTATGAATTAAACTTGAATTACGGTAGGTAGGTGAATAACTATTGAATGAACGATTTCTCTGCATTGTCTGAACTAAGTTCAGTCTCTGAAATACGCAATAGAAAAATAAGTATCAAGTTCTTTGTTCACAACGGCCACGTATTCGCTCAAAATCTAGCCTGAAGATTTTTGTTCAGAACGAAAAATCGATATTTTTGTCTGACGTACTCTGTAACTCGTTTGAAATTGCCGCGTGTGACGTAAACACGAGCGCCTGACGTCACGCCTCCCCTCCACGAAGCGCCGTCTCGCTTTCGCGCTGAGTAAATTCGCCCGAGCGAGAGAAATGACATGCGTCGCTTAAAGGTTGTGAATCGAGTTCTTTTTTCATGTACTGGCGATGTATAACTCGAGCCTTCAGTATTGATAAGGAATCGCTGATAAGAGCGCATCGCGCGATATCTTTGACCGTGCTGAAATCGTTTTCGTGTCGAGTTAGATAATTCTGTTAACAATTCGGTGGAGAATCAGCTGCGAGGAAAAGATTCGATTGATGGGGCGATCGCGTTTGTTAATGAAACGTCGTAGGCCGCAGTTGCACATCCCAGGCGAATGACGTGAGTGCCGGTGGCGCCGCCGCCGTCGACCGCGCAAACTATCAACAGTAGTCCGAAATCGTTCGCGGAGTGCGCGGGGCTTAGTGGATTTGACAATATCCACTAAAATGGCCAGCAATATCAAGCCGATACACAAAAGCAAACACTTCCCGATAGACCAGCTAGTATGCGTTGGCAACTACGAACTAGAAAAGACAATAGGCACGGGCAACTTCGCCGTCGTAAAGCTGGCCACACACGCTATTACTAAGAGTAAGGTGGGTACATATCTGGTTCCGCCGCGTATTTCAGTGGTTTCTGTGTTTTATTTCGCGAGTGTTCACGTTCGCCGAGCCGCCGTGCCAGCCGCTCCGTAGGAGTCATCAACAGTGTTTAGTGCGCGATAATCGTGTGTTTGGTTTTTTTCCACCGTGGTGGAGATGCGGCGGTCAGCAGCCTCGGGAAGGCCGGCAGAACGGCGCCAGAGGAACTCGTTCCTTGAGTCCCGAGGCGTGCGACTGATGAGGGGGCGAGAACGTGTTTCTGGTAAAAAAATAATGTTGCAACCCGTCCGACGGCGGAAGACGTCGAGCTGCGAGGCGAGCTACGCGCCGAGGCCGCTCCGCGATTCGGAAGGGTAACGTCCGAACTTCAAAATTTCCCCCAGACTTAAATTGCGTTCGTAAACAGTACATAAACTTCGTGGTGATTGTTTTATTTTTTTGGGTAAACTTTTTTTCCACGAAGCTTCGACCTCCAAAATGTTTTTGCGTCAATTATTCTCAATTGGCGAGTTCTTTCGATGTCCTCCGTCAATTATGGTGTCAGTCTGTTACTAACTTGTTATTGGTTAAATGAGTAGTAACTCAACTTCTCGTAGTACACAATTAGTGTAAGTACATGCGGCGAGCGAAACGTAGAAGTCACATCACATAGTCACATGCAAACCGATTCTTATACGAATCGTATTGTCACTTGTGTGTTCCTACATGACTCGCGCGTTCGAACCTCAAACGTAGTAGGTATATTATCTATGCAAAGTATGTAAATAATCAACCATGTTATGTCACTAACTCACAGTGTACACTTTTTATGTTTTTCCCACAAAACACACCCACAGAACAAAACAAAACATTAAATAAAAACAATAGTCTCAAGAATAAACAATAATAAACTTTTGCAAACAATTTGTCCTAGCATACAACTTACCTTTTTTGCAGAATAGTTTTGTGTGGCATAAAACCTCAACATATTACATATTTTTGAATATAAAAGTGCACACAAAATGACAACCCCAGTACAAAATAAAATTGTCTATTCCAATATGATGGTAGGTAATGGCTTATAAACAAAAAGAATATTGAAAATTAGCACACAATTGGGGGAGAAATCAATGTTTATATCAATAAAGTATCTTAAAAATAACATTGCCCAAGTGAACTAAAATAAATAAACATTTCAAACTCATAGCCCCACAGTAGGGTGTAAAACAGTACCCTGTGTCGTGGGTACTATGGACACATACAAAGACAGAAACATAAACACCCAGACCGAGAACAGAAATTTAAACTCATCATTCAAAATTCTGTTTCACCGGGAATGGAACCCGGGACCCTCCGATTGGAAGTCTGGCATGGTAACCTGTCTGGCATGGTCATAAAATGTTCATAAAATAAAAACTACTAGGCCACAAAAATAAAATTTAATGGGATCAACGTTAGGTTGACAACATTAAAACAAACAAATCTAACAACCAGGCATTTGAATGCATCTCTTTGTCAGAGACAGCAGCCTTTACCACTGTGCATATATAAAACAATGTTGATTCAGTCACACCATTTATAATTCAAGAATGGATCACTTTTTATTATTTTTTAATTTATGGATACATTGCTTACACCACCACACTGCTCCAATGAAGGCTGAAGTTACAAATAAATAGTTATCAGTCTTAACTTGTAGGGTTAAATCGAAGCAAATTTGATATTTCCAAGATAACTCTAGTTTTCACTTTACTTGAAATGAAATGAAATGAAAAACATTTATCAATGCCTGTTTACAAAAATATTAGATGTTTGCGTCTAACAATAGTATTTAAACAGTCTACCTTATTCAGGCGTCCAATAATCATTAAAGTTACTTATTTACTAAATTTTCCTTTTTTTTAACGCTACACACTCATAGCACCACACTAGGACTCCCTGTGTCGTGGGTACCATGGACACACACAAAGACAGATACATACTGCTGTACAAGAACATCCCAGACTAGCCCAGTGTCATCCTACTGTTATCCTCTAACAAGAATTTTAAAAAGTCTAATTCCACCTTTATGAAACTAAATATTTTATACCTGCATTCTTATCCTACATAAAGTAGGTCATTACAACTTACAAATATTAGTAAAAATTAAAACCAACTTTAAATTTATTATTTACTAGTGTCATCCCGCGATGTCCTCCGCATGGACTTGGTATTAGTCGTGGCATGATGTTATATATTTAAATCCAATCAAATCAAAAATATTTATTTCATATTAGGAATACCTACAAAATATTCACTTAATGATTGTCATTTTTTCCCGTCATTGCCTTTAGGTAGAAAAAAGGCGGCGGAAAAAAACTACCAGCTGCAATCTTTAAAAAAAAAAAACATATAGAATTGAGATAACAGTATGGCTATGGGTCCATAATGGACACATGTGACTGTATTATATATTGTATGAGACACTATAAACCCACTTCCACCGGCTCACAGATGCGAGTAATTACTAAAACTATGTATTACATTTAATTTAGAAATAGCTTTGTGTGGCTGCAACCCTTTTTGCGTCCCACTGCTGGGCACGGGTCTCTCCCCATTAATGGGGAGGCCTGGAGCTTACTCCACCACGCTGCTCCAATGCGGGTTGGTGGAGATGCGGGTTAGTGGCCAACCCGCTGTTGGATGTTTTCAAACCGCCCATAAGGCCTCCGACAAGGTTTAACGACTGTTATCTATCGACAACAACCGGGACCCACGGCTTAACGTGCCCTCCGAAGCACGGAAAACGCGCATGTAATTTTTTGCCAGTAGCGGTCACCCATCTCACACCCGACCGCGCCCGTTTGGCTTAGTTGCATAGATCGTTTGCGTTCTACGCTAACCGCCGGGCCATGCGCGCTTTGTGTGAGCAAGATTGATTCCCACGCTCCTTTATCATTAAGATAGTCCTTAGTGTTATAGTTTTATAGGTATAGGTTTTTAAGGCAGGGATTGAATCTTTATTGGGATTATATTATATATCCTGATGGACATCCCAATAAAAGAAGACCTTCTTAGCTATGGCCTATAGCTTTCCCCAATAAATGGACTATTCAACACAAAAAGATTTTCTCAATTCAAGACCAGTAGGTAGTTCCTGAGATAAGCGTGTTCAAACAAACAAACTCTTCAACTTTATTTGTTAGTATAGATTTGATTTCTGTGTGCTAGTCTTCTTTGAATAAACCAATAAAAAGCTTTTAGTCATCATGCCAATATGTTGTTGAGATACTTTCAATTAGCTGTCAAAATGCTAATCCTCATACATTTTGAGTGAAAAAAAAACATGAGTGATGGCCAAGCAGGTATAGTCAACTGATTAACTAATTATTGATTTACTCAAAAGGCAATAAAAACCTTATACAAAACTAAATTAATGTTTTTATTATCCTGGTGTCCAAGCATAAATTAGTACAACCTGTATGCATTTGATCATATTTTGCCTGTTTTTTCTTCTTTCCTCTTTTATTGGTTTTACTTGATTTTCCTTTGTCTGCTCTTTTCTTCAGCTCAGCATTGCCTGGTGCCCCAGGCAACACCAAAAACCAACCCACTTCTCTTGTAAAACATAATATTGTGTTTGTTTGGTCCAAAGCTGCAGTTGCCTGCTACATTTAGGTTTGCTTGAGGTTGTATGTAGATGTCCACTGGCTGCAGTGAACCCTTAACACCTTAAAAAAATAAAGAATAAATCACTATGAATCTACGAGTTTCTAAAAAAACACACAGCGAATAAAATATTTTCATTTTACTTTTCAGTTCATTCAGTTTTGGCTCCTAAATAAGTAGTTTTAAGAATTATTACCATAAGAAAAAAAAAACTGTTTGAAGTCAGATTTGATTTAATAAATGCAACATATGTGTATGTTCTATGCAGAATTCAATTATAACAATTTATAGTTTTATCCTGCATAGTACATACACATGACTTTTTCATTTTTCTCCTACAAAGCACCTAAATGTAATAGATGCCTGCAAAATATATCAAAACACTAAATAGTCTCAGCAAAAGGAAAATACCAAGTTAATTAGTAGTGGACTGATATGGTCATGTGTTTCCCTGAACACATAACATATAGCTAGGATGGTTCTCAGTCCTATGCTTAATGGGATTTCCATATAAAAAATTCATAATATATTTCTGTTGAGTCCACGGAAAATATTTCATTTGATAAAGAAATACGTAAATACAACTTTAATATATAATATTAGTGTGAATACATAGTTTGCAGATAAATCTATCTGAAGAAAGATGATATCTAACTTGTATGATTGTGTATTGGTTTAGATTATTGTAATTTTTAAATATTTTTTTATAAATAAACTGAACAAAAAGACAGATCGGCTGTGTGGTGTTAAGCAATCACTGTCACCTATGGACATGGGCAACTCCAGGGGAGTCACCCGAGCATTGCCGACTTTGGAGGAGAGCTCTTTTTACAGCTTTCTTGAAGAACCCCATGTCATAGTCCACTAGAAATGCCTCAGCTGGAAGGTTGTTTCATAACTTACTCGTCCTTTTTAAAAATGAACGAGCAAAGCGGATTGTGAAAGACCACAACGAGTCCAGATGGTGTTGGTGGAATTTTAACCTTCGTCTGGTGGTATAATTATGGAATGGTGACTTCGGCATCATTTTGAAAAGTTCCTCGGAGCACTCACCTTATACCATAGATTGTAGAATCAAGCAAACCTAAGTCTTGCCTGTGGTGGTATGAAGTTGTGGTCAACTCTTGAAGGTTGATGGTCGCTTCATGTAAGTCTGTCCTGCACCAAAACAATAAAATTTCTTCAGGGCTTCAGAAGTACCTAGGTACAAAGTTACAAAGGATTTTATAGCTGGTTTTGGTGAAAACTTATTTTTAAATCAGCTGCTGTACATCAGATCTACAAAAAAAATATAGTGCATAATACAGAAATCACAGATTTATCAATAAGTTCTCTTCTGTATAGAAAATATTCCTTTGTTCAATTCTAAGACGAGATCCTAGACAATAAGCCATCTGATACTTTATGAAAAACATAAGACTTCTTACTAAGTAAGTACTTAAAAGCACTGGATTGTTCTATTCAATAATTAAGTAATCGATATTATGGTCTGTTATGAGATTTTATGACTGGAGCTACTGTAGTCCTCATGAGATCTAACTTTTCATTAGTGACTTATGAAAATTGAAATTTGAAAAAAAAACTTCTGCCAGCGGCTTCGCCCGCGAGGACCCCTTTTATGGATCTCCGTAGGGTAAAAAATAGCCTATGTGCTATTCCTGGCTTTATCTAACTTTTTTCCATCCATTTGAAATACGACGTAAGACGATATGGCATAGGCGTTTAGCCAGCGGCTTCGCCCTAGTCCAGACTACTACTTTTCTTGTATTAAAAATATTGTTGAATATACAATGAGCTCCTGTCCTATTATTTATTTACCTGCCCCTATTAGTCGATTTTTAAGGGTATGACGACTTTCTTGTTTTAGAGTTCTTACATTTCCAAATTCCGTTCAGGTTCAAATCCTCGGCTCGCACCTCTGACAAAGAAATTTGTAATGTGCGAATTTATCGCTGCTCCACGGTGATGGAAAATATGTTACTTGATTACGGTGTTCTCCATCGCCATGCATGCCTGAGAGAAATTCTTAATTTCTCGAAAGCATGACGTCCACCAATCCCCACTTGGCCAGCGTGGTGGACTATGGCCTAAATCCCTCTCAATTGTGTGAGAAGGAGACCTGTGCCCAGCAGTGGGACATAAAAAAAGGTTGAAAAATAATAATAATTCGAAATTACACATAAACGCATCGGTTTTTTTCAGTTTTTTTAATTATTTCTTCCTTTCTTGTGCTTCGCTTATTCGTCTTGGCGATCAAACTGTCAAAATGACATGAAAACAATTTTCCACTGGTTACGTAGCAAAATTTGGTGTAAAGTTTGCCCTTTACACAAGAGGAAGCCTGTGGATGGCTTGACAAGGGAACCCGTGCCCGCTGAAGCCACTATACCTACTATTGTTTTTAAAAATTTGTTACAGGATTGAAGGAAAGGTCACAGTGAGGTATTGTCACGTTTTTCCAACCGTATTATTGATTTGAGCCGTTATTTGGAACTCCGTGATTTGAGCCAAGTGTGGTCTTAGTAACAGGTCGTAGTAACCGTTTGTACCCTTTGGGTACTTACGTACTCCGAAGCACGGAATTAAAAAAATCATATTTCATATTTCCTAGTTTTCGAAAAAAAAACCCATTTTGTCATTATTATTTGCAATTTTCTATTTGAAATATATCGATATGTATATATGAAGCGCGCATGGCCCGACGATTAGCGTAGAACGCAAGCGATCTATGCCACTAAGCTAAACGGGCGCGGGGTCGGGTGTGAGATGGGTGACCGCTAGTGGCAAAAAAAAAATTTTCATTCGCGTTTTCGTGCTTCGGAAGGCACGTTAAGCCGTCGATCCCGGTTGTTGTCGAAAGATAACAGTCGTTAAACCTTGTCGGAGGCCTTATGGGCGGTTTGAAAACATCCGACAGCGGGTTGGCCACTAACCCGCATCTCCACCAACCCACATTGCAGCAGCGTGGTGGAGTAAGCTCCAGGCCTCCCCAATAATTGTGAGAACCCGTGCCCAGCAGTGGGATGCAAAAAAGGGTTGCAGCCAATTGAAACTTATTAAGTTAAAATAATTTATATTTTTTTACTTTTTTAATTATTTAATTTATTTCAGACAATGTCCATATTGTTGTTAGTATAGTCTCTTATATCTATGTTAGTACAATACCAAAAAAATTAAAAAAGCATAATAATAGAAAATAAAAATAACAAAATTCATTCACATATAATTGGTCATCAGCTGTCTCTACCTAACCAAAGTAGCCATAATAATGATACTCAGACCTGAATTTTATTAAGCTAATGAAATTTAGCATGAAAATTATGCTTATTCCCTATTGGGAAGGCCTGGATCTTACTCCAACTCTGCTCCAATGCAGGTTAGTAGATATGCCAGTTAGCAACCTTTCCGCAATGGTTCCATGCCGGACTGCCTATCGGAGGGTCCCAGGTTCAATTCTGGGCAGAAAGAATGATGAGTTTGTATTTCTGTTGTCGCTCTAGGTGTTTGTGTTTCTGTCTTTGTGTGTGGCACCCAAGACATAGGTAATCGTAGTTGGACTATGAATGTGTGGCGTTCTTTATTTATGCTAATGATTTGTTCTTAAAAGGATGACACCGCAGGGCATAGCTAATCCATACTTTCCATACTTAAGTAATATTAAAAATTCCAACTCAACTTAACTGTCTGTCTGTTACGCTTTCCCGCTTAAAATACTGAACCAACTTTATGATAATAAACGTTACACACTCATAGCCCCACATTATGGTAATTAATGCCGTGTCGTGGGTACTATGGACACATACAAAGACAAGAACACAAACACCCACACCAAGAACAGAAATTTAAACTCATCATTCAAATATCTGTTTCGCCGGGAAACGAACCCGGGACCCCTCGATTGGCAGTCCGGCATGGTAACCATTGCGCCACGCGGGTCGTCAACTTGATCTTTGGTATACAAATAGAGTGGACCTTGGCAAATAACATAGGATGGTTTTTATCCTATGGGAATCTATAAAACTGGTCCACGCACACGAACAGCTGTCACGGGTGCCCATTATCGACCCATAGTCACTCTGTTATCTCGAATATATAATGTACTTTTTTTAAAAAGAGTGCTGCTGGGAGTTTTTTTCCGCCGCTTGTTTTCTCTCAGTTTAACATCTAGCCCAAACGGGCACCTAAAGGCGATGACCGGAAAAAAATGACATTCATTAAGCGATTATTTTGTAATCCTAATATGAAATAAATATTTTTCTTTCTTTGTTTCTTTCACGCGGTCGAAGCCGCTGGCTAAACGCCTATGATGTTAAAATGCAAATATCGTGTAACGTCGTATTTCAAACGGATGGAAGAAAATTTGAGATATAGCCTGGAATAGCACATGGCAATTTTTTATCCCTCGGGCGAAGTCGTTGGCGGAAGGCTAGCTAGTCCTCCATAAATTAGGTTCGGAAATTATCAAGGCTACCGTCTGAATTCAGTCTTCGTTTAAAAAGTTCAAAAGTACTCCGATACAGCCTGAGGCAGAAGCCAGGAAAAATCATAAATTTTAAGAAAAACTGACTGTAATAATTGCCTGTAGAACTTTGAGTTTTTATGTAATCTTTGGCTTTAAGTTTCGTTTCTACCTCAGTACGGTAGTTGCCTGCGTAATAAATTGAGATATTATTAAGCGAAGCTCATTAAGAGCTGTCAAAACGCGACATGCTCATACATTTTGTATGAAAAAAAAACGGCAAATTGTTTGTAAAGTAGGTTTACGATCGAGATGTTTACGTGATAACGTCCGCACGAGAAAATCTCCATTCGTTTGTATGCCGCTAGAGTGAGAGAGACGGAAGATCGGTCCACTCACTCGAACGCTATGCCAGCCTCCGCTCGTGAGGATTCCGCGTGACAAGTTTCACGGAATGACTGGCAGCGCTCGAGATGAGACGGGAGATCGGTCCGTCTCTCTCTCGTTATACCTGCGATCGCGCTCGTGAGGTTTTGGTGTGACACAAGTTTCTGAACATGTCACCCGATTAAAACGATTTTAAAGACGTTATCACGTCAAAACAAATGTGGCGTCACACGCCGGTATTCGGTCACGGCATGGTGACCCCGGACAAGAATTCGTCCCTTCTGACCTTCATCAGTCGCACCTTCACTCCCTGGATGGACTACAGCATCACATCACCAGCTCGTCAGGTTCATCACAGCGCACCATGTACACGCTTCCTGTTCCTGACACAGCTGCCTTCAAGTACTTCATGGACGGCTTGAGTAGCCATAACTCGCCTCCACATCCTACCCATGTGAGGGTACCGACACAGGTACCGACTCACCGCGGACGGAGGGCAACACAAGGTCTGCACCCTCACATCTCGACTCACCGCAGATAGAGAGCATTCAAGGCGCTTGTAAGCGAAGATTGCACTTGGATTACTGAAGTCATCGACCTCCGGTCTGAGCGGGGGTGATGTAGCGACCTTCCGCTACTCATCAAGAGATGGCACCACGGGTATTCCTGAATCACGCTATCGAAGTTTCCTGAATATCCGACCATATCCGCCACTCCCCGGGACCCCCCGGACCGCTCCCCGGTTAAGACCACCTCGCCCGGCGGGAGATCTCCCTTTGCCAAAAGTCAATTGACTAAATTATTATTATTTTTAATAATTGTCCGACTCGCACTTGGCCGGTTTTTTCTTTTAGCCAGCCCGTCTGGCAGAACTGGCTCCCTGATCGCTTGCATTTTAAGACCAGAGCACACCGCCTCCGTGTGCAGCACGTACACGTAGACACGCGCGTAGTGACGTACGTGAACCCCTGACACACCGGGTTACGTATACGTCTACGCTTACGCATACGAGCTGGGCACGCAACGCAACCGGTCCCTTCCGTACGCAGCCGCTGTGGCAGCCATACTTTATTTGCGATTCTTGTGCATAATGTCTGACCAAGTAGTTCTTCTGATGAAGAAGAAGCAATATTACTATTGTTCCAGGATATTTTTTTTTTTTTTTTTTTTTTTTTTATAAATAAACCTAACAATAAGGCAGACGGGCCGCGTGATGTTAAGCGATCACCGTCGCCTATGGACACGGGCAACCCTAGGGGAGCCGCCCGAGCATTGCCGGCTTTGGAGGAGAACTTTTTTTACAGCTTTCTTGAAGAACCCCATGTTATAGTCCACTGGGAATGCCTCAGCTGGAAGGTTGTCCCATAATCTACACGTCCGTGGTAAAAAGGAGCGTGCAAAGCGGACTGTGGAGGACCGCCACGAGTCCAGATGGTGCCGGTGGAACTTTAACCTTCGTCTGGTGGTATAATCATGGAATGGTGATGTAGGCATCAATTTGAAGAGTTCCTTGGAGCACTCACCATAGTAAAGTCGGTAGAACACGCAGAGCGAGCCTATGTCTCTTCGCAAGCTAAGCGGTTCCAGCCTGTCAGTCAATCTTGGGTCGTTGACGATTCGGACTGCGCGCTTTTCAACGGAGTCAAATGGGTGTAGCTGGTACTTCGGTGCTCCTGCCCAGAGATGGGAGCAGTACTCCATGTGGGGTCTGACCTGGGCCTTATACAGCGTCAGGAGTTGCCCCGCAGTGAAGTACTGCCTCGCTCTGTTGAGGACACCAAGCTTTTTTGATGCCAATTTGGCTTTGTACTCCAAATGACTCCGGAACTGCACTTTACTCGTAATGTCAACTCCCAAGATACTGACACTTTCACCGATGGTGAGCGCGGTGCCCTTGAACTGGGGCGCTATAACAAATGGGGCTTTTTTAGCGGTAAACGCGCAAACTTGTGTCTTCGTGAGGTTAAACTCGACAAGGTTAAGTCGACCCCATTCCGAGACCCGCTCCAGAGAGTTCTCGACTTCAGACACAAGTTTGATTCTGCTTTCCTCCACTTGTGACCTAGAGGCATTGGCTCGACAGGTGTATAGTGCGTCCACCGTACTATCATCTGCATAGCAATGTATACTGCGTGATTGTTGCAGCATGTCATTGATATGCAGAATGAATAGTGTAGGGGACAGCACTGAGCCTTGGGGAACACCGGCGTTAATGGGCTTCATATCTGAGCAGCATCCGTCAACAACGACCTTAATCTGCCGCTCAGATAAAAAGCTAGCCACCCAGTTGCATAGCCTCAAGGGAAGACCGTAAGATGGAAGCTTCGCGAGAAGGGCCTTGTGCCAGACCCGGTCAAAGGCCTTTGCGATATCCAGGCTGACTGCCAAAGCCTCCCCGTTACCCTCGATGGCTTCAGCCCAGCGGTGTGTGAGGTACACCAAGAGATCACCGGCCGACCGGCCCTGGCGAAAGCCATACTGACGATCGCTGATCAACCGATGTCTCTCGAGGTACCTAAGGAGCTGTGTGTTTATAACACGCTCCATCACCTTAGAGAGCAGGGAGGTTATCGCAATAGGCCTGTAATTGGACGGGTCACTGCGGTCACCCTTTTTCGGAATTGGGTGTACTAAGGCTACCTTCCACGAAGACGGTACTTTACTTGTGGTGTAGGAAAGCGAGAATAAGCGCGTTAAGACGGGAGCCAACTCGGGAGCGCACGTCTTTAGTACGATCGCGGGGATATCATCCGGCCCGCTCGACTTCTTGACATCGAGGGCTTGCAGAGCTCGTCTGACGGCCTTTTGAGTGAAACGCACGTCCTTCATCGAGCTCTCACACTGCCTGATGGTCGGCGGTGCGGCACCTCCGTCGTCCAGAGTCGAGTTTGAGGCAAACAGGGTACCCAGGAGATCGGCCTTCCCTTTTGCCGTGTGAGCCAGAGTATCGTCCGGTTTCCGTAAAGATGGTAAAGACGACCGACAGAAGTTACCTTCGACAGCCTTGGCCAGCGACCAAAAAGCTCGACTCCCGCAAGGGTAGCTTGATAGACGCTGGCCAATTCTACCGATGTGCCTAAACTTCGCCTTGGCTGTTTGCTTCTTTGCCGAACGGGAGGCAGCGTTGAATTTTTTTCGAAGCTTAGACGTTTCGGGGTCATTGCGCGCGTGCGCATCAGCCCAGGTTTTGAACGCTTCTTGCTTAAGGCTTGAAGCCTTAGCGCAAGACCCATTAAACCAGGGCTTGTTTCGCCCGCCGATGGATACTGAAGAGCTGGGAATAAAACCAAGCATACCCTCTCGTATCACATCGGCTATCGATTCCGCACACGTTCCTGGGTGTGCAATAAAAAAGACTAAAAGACTAACGCTAGCCATCGAGCCATTCCCGTTTGTTTGCAAACTATCTCAACAAAACTCATGACGTCAAACTGAGGATTTTAAAGCGATCAGATCAGACTTTAATCTGAAATATTTTTTTATTATTTTCCTCATTAAGATCCAATAACTAACCAACTGAAATTTCACCGCTCGTTTAATTTGGTGCGAGTGATCGGTCGCCAATTCAAACGAATCGTGTTTTTGTTTTCAAAACAAATATTATTCACCAAAATTGATTTAGGAAAACTCCCGGGAAAATTCGTTGGAAATAGTTTCCTAAAGATCACATGCTAGCAGTGATAGCTTAGTGCCTTAACGGCGGATTCCCACACTTGAGGTCCAGGTTTTTAGTTATAAAGTTTTTAGTTCTAAAGAGACCTGTATTACGTTGGTAATACTATTCTGTGCTTGTGTTTCCCTAGTTCAAAAAGATTATAAGCAAACTTAACTATAGGATTAACTAAAATATTGTACCCGCCGCAGATCAAATAATAAAGTATAGATGGAACTTTGCGAAGAACAATGTGAGGCCGGTTTTCTAAAAATGTGCGCGTGACCGACCTACGCACACTTATACAAATTACCACATTTTTATAATTATTATTTACTAGCGGCCGCCCGCGACTTCGTCCGCGTGGATATTAGTCATAGCACGATGATATAATAGCCTAAAGCCTTCCCCAATAAATGGACTTTTCAACAAATAATTTTTCAATTCGAACCAGTAGTTCCTGAAATTAGCGCGTTTAAACAAACAAACTCTTCAGCTTTATATGTATATTAGTACAGATTAATACTATTACGACAACATTACAACTTTTCACAGCACATTTCGAATTTTTTTCTTGTGATTTTTTATACTTTTGACAAAATTTTACTCAGTGCGCCGTTATATTCGACTGGCAAAGCCAGGTGCAGTTTCGTTATACGTGTTTGCGTGTCATGTGTGTGTATGACGAATATGTGTACACGGCTAGGTGCAGTTTAAATCGGCCACACTTATATGTTGACAGCGTTCTACCTATACTTTTTTATTTGATCTGAGGCACCCTCTGTCACCGCCCGAGCGGCGTCGGGTAGAAAAACGACGATTTTTTGCCGCAGCAAGGTCAGAGCAAGGCGGGTCGTTCACTCGCCTCTCGATACGATACTACTGCGTACTATTGTACTGGTTTTTTCATAATTCCAAGAGCAATAGGCATTCTAGTCTTGTACCTAATTCGCTTTGGGCTTAGGCGCCTTTTGTAGTGTCCGCGAGAAGAGACATATCTATTTAGTAACAGTAACGCTCTTTTAGAATACATATATACATATTGACGACTCGCGTGGTGTAATGGTTACCATGCCGGACTGCCAATCGAGGGGTCCCGGGTTCGATTCCCGGCGAAACAGAAAATTTGAATGATGAGTTTAAATTTCTGTTCTCGGTCTGGGTGTTTGTGTTCCTGTCTTTGTATGCGTCCATGGCACCCACGACACAGGGTATTAATTACCTTACTGTGGGGCTATGAGTGTGTAACGTTTAAAAAATGTGGTCACAGCAACCCATGAACATCTTGGCTGCTACCTTTTTTTTTTTTTTTTACTTTATATCATGAAGACCCGTATGGTGTAGTGGTCACTACGCCGGTGTGCCGTGCTGCAGGTTCTGGGTAAGATTCCCAGCGTGGAGATATCTGAATGATGGATTTAGAGGCTTTTTCCTTGTCTGGGTTTTTGTTTCCTTGTCTATGTGTCTGTTACTCAACTATAAGTCGCCCTTAGTTCGGGCACTGACATTGCTTAATGGTGCACTATCCTCGAATCCACATTTGGACATCTTTTTCTCGTCACCTGCAGATTTCCGCAAAACAATTTGTATATATGTGCAAAATAGAACTAAGCAAACGAATTAGGCTAGTTAGTCTGTAAGGTTTACTTAGTTATGTTAATAAATAAATAAATAAATAAATAAATGACGAAATAAGTGACGACCCGCGTGGCGTAATGGTTACCATGCCGGACTGCCGATCGGAGGGTCCCGGGTTCGATTCCCGGCGAAACAGAAATTTGAATGATGAGTTTATATTTCTGTTCTCGGTCTGGGTGTTTGTGTTTCTGTCTCTGTGTGTGTCCATGGCACCCACGACACAGGGTATATCTACCCTACTGTGGGGCTATGAGTGTGAAACGTTATTATTTTTTATTTTTTTTAAATAATGCTGAGCTAAAGAAAAGACTAGACGCAGAAAAAGCCCTGTTTTTAAGTATGGTTATCCATAATAATTAGATTTCTTACAGAGTAAGTATGGGCTGATAAGGGGTGATCCATAAATTACGTCACACCTTAAAGGGGGGGGGGGTATCACCAGAATGTGACATTGTGTGACAAGGGGCAGGGGGGTCAAAAGCTTTGTGATGTCACATGTTAAAATTTAAAATACTCAAACGCGAAATTTATGTGTAAATGAAAAACTTTAAATATTTACGAACTCTATTTTTATTTATACTTTAGCATTCTGATAATGAAAATAACTGTTTTATTTTGATTATTTTTAAATACATGCATAAAGGTGGTTTATAGGTGAGAGCTACAGTATGTGTCAATATCGTCCCACAGTCACATAACATAGAATCCAGGTCACCTGGTAGCGGCCTGGTAGAGGACAAATCTAGCGAAGGTGTCCAGCAGTGTAACGGGAAAAAACTGATGGATGAAGATGTCCCAATTTTGATCACCGTTCTTGCACAAATAGGTGCGGATTGGAAGATTACGTAAAATGGGGTCGATTGCAATCGCCAATTTCCCGTACTTATTGGTTACAGATGGGCACTTCGATTAGTCAACATTGACAGTCACATCCCCATTGTTCCAATTTTCGCAAAATTATACTCTTAGGAGGCGCACATTACAAAATTACACGTTATTCCTACTTATTATTATAAATTCGTACTAGGGACAGAGATATTAACACAAGCTTCCAGACCGAGAACTGTCACTAAACCTCATCATTCAATCTCTGCTTCGCCAGGACTCGTACCGGGGAACCCCGATTGGCAGTCCGGCATGGCAACAGTTGCGTCAAACGGGGCGTGAAAAGTAAATAGTCCAAGTCAAAAAAAAAATCTTAATTTTTTTTTGCGTCAGACGTTACTTTGCGGAACACCATTGTGGTAAAGCTTAGCTTCGGTATTAAGAATAAAGCTACGGTATCCCCTGCCTGATCGTAAGAGGCGACTAAAAGGGGGCTTCCGGGCATGAGGACGGTGAGAGTGGGAGCTTGACTCGTCCAGTTAGCAGCCCCGGGAGGGACGGCGGTGTATGCGTGGCCGCATGCCGCCGTGAACACCTGAAGGTGCAGGAGAGCACATCTGCTCTCCCGAAGATGGGCCCGTTCTGGAACCTCCCGCGCGTGGAGGATACCGGTGCGTTGCTATGGAGATCCCGGAGTCCTCACAAACGCAGAGGCAGGCCACCGAGGGGGTTTTAGTGCGGTCAAATCCCACATAACCCGGTATCCAAGGTTAAAAAGGTTAAAAACTAATTCACAACAATCCACAATTAAATTCATAAAAAAATGATCTGAATATGCCAAAAATAATTCCAAAAACGTTAGAATTTACGGACGGATGCATACAGTGTAGCCTCCTAGATGTCATGTTAAGTCGACAGAGTCAAAATCAAATATCAAAATCAAAAAGATTTACTTCATATTAGGAATACAAAATATTCGCTTAATGCATTGCTTTCCCGGTTATCGCCTTTAGGTGCCCGTTTGGGCTAGATGTTGAGCTGAGAGAAAAAAAGTACATATAATAATATATTTGAGATAACAGAATGGCTATAGGTTCACACGTGATAGCTGATCGTGTGAGACACGTAGTGTGCAAGGTATATCCCATAACATCCGACGTGCTCGAGAAAAACCCAAAAATCCCCTCCTGAGCAGAAAAAACCATTAAGCCCAAGAAGTGGCTAGAGCATTTGTTTTTGTTTACTATTCAACCAAATAGACAAAAAATTGACACCTCTCGACCTCTACATAAAAGTGAATGTATTTTTTTACGTCGTGCGCTTAGAGCAACGGTGCAACCCGTCAATGTAGTAGCCTTTATGCCTCGCTTCGCTTCGATACACTATTCGGAAAATATGGCACGGGGGAGAGAAACGCACGAATTTTATTTCACACATAGACACCGTCGCTATAATCGCACACACCCGTACTAATATTAAAACCGTTAAAGTGTGTTTGTTTGATTGTTTGTCCTTCTGTCATGTCGAAACGGTGTTATTGCTTATATTCAATTTCATGCGTGACTTCGTCCTTCGGAGAGCACGTTAAGTGAAGTAAGCTACAGGCCTCGCAATAATGGGAATAATCCGCAGTGGGACGGAATAACGATTGCAGTCATTTTCTGAAGGCTTGTAAGGCCATCTCTTGACGCATGCTAGCATCCGTCGTTGCTCTACGGTGCGTCTTGCAAAAAGCGAACCATGACCTACCGTACTTTTACATCGCGTGTTAATCACATGACAATGTGCTCGGAGTTTTAGCGAGATGTCTAAAGGGAAATTGTGCTCTTGTTTTATTTTCATTTTCTTGGTGTATTCTTGAGTTATATCGGATGAAGTTGATGGCATTTTGTTCGATATAGGTTAATGACAGTGCACCAGTCTTATGAAATGGAATAACGATGCGAAAACATGTTTTTTTGGTTTGCCTCCAAAACTCCTTCGGACATGTTCTCGTAAAGTAGCCATCGCTTTACTTGAACATCTGACTGACTAGACTGACTGATACCTGACGACTTACTGATTTATTCTATGACTGGTGAGTGATGCAAAAATTATACTTGACGCTGGCAATATGCACAGTTTGCGATGGCATTATTGAATGATGAAACGAAACGAATGAACGAACACAAACTTTAAAAAAATATAATATTACTCGCACATAAGTACATTATTCTTAGTCTAAGCTCGCACAACTCTCCTATGATTAATGTCATGCTGACGTTACTCGACACAGAGCGTTCAGCGGTTATGCACACTAAAACAGTGTGCACGTGCATGCCTCACAACATTCATAGCCTAACGAACTTCGTGACAGAGCACATCTATAATAATAAAAATAAACGTTACACACTCATAGCCCCACAGTTAGGTAATTAATACCCTATGTCGTACTCGTGGGTGCCGTGGACACATACAAAGACAGAACACAAACACCCAGACCGAGAACAGAAACTCATCATTAAAATTTCTGTTTCGCCGGGAATCGAACCCGGGACCCCTCGATTGGCAGTCCGGCATGGTCACTATTGCGCAACGTGGGTCGTCAAATCTATTATAATTGTTAGCTATCTCATCGCTATCGGTGGACACACTGCCTTACAGATTAGGGAAAGTCCATTATGCAGTTCTTTTGTTGTGAGATTAGCTTAGTCTTGAGTGAGAGGTAATGCTAGGTGGAATTTAACTGAAAATTAACAGTGGGTTGCTGATTCATTGCATTTTTTCCCTTTTTGGCCTTAGCGATGGAATTCTGTAGATCTCTTTTTCTTTTTTGCGAATGGTGTCTTGGTCGTTTGACCATTGTGCCAGTGTCAGATAAATCCAATTCGCCTTTTTTCTTTTAAATTTTGATTATTTTTTGACTACGTTTGCCTCGATAAGCAATTATATTGAACTGGCAATGTAAGGTGCAGTTTTGTTGTAAGTGTGTGCGTACAGTAATTAGTTGAGTATGTATACGGCGAGGTGTAGTTTTAACAGGACTCATTTCGAAGCAGAATTCTTTTTGTTTATTCGACCTGATTAATATCCCACCAAAACATTTTCATGTAAAATTTTTAATACTATGAGGTGTCATTGTACTCGCCAACGCGTAGGGTCATCTAAACGAGTCCCTGTAGCTTCGGGATTGCGTTGCGGGTTGTGTGATTGACCCGTTCAGCTAGCAGCCCCGGGAGGGTCGGCGCTGTGTCTGCTCTCCCGAAGATGGGCCCGTTCTGGGGCGTCGCGCGTGGAGGACACCGGTGCGTTCCTATGGAGATCCCGGAGTCCTCACAAACGTAGGCAGGCGGAGGCAGGCCACCGAGGGGTTTTTAGTGCGGTCAAATCCCACATAACCCGGTATCCTTTTTTTTTTTTTTTTTGGTTTTGCTGGGGGAAATGCGTTACGCGTGGGACTCCCCAGGGTCAATACCCCCTGGTATACCCACTAAAACCCCCAGCGGCACTCCGGCTTCGCCTCCTGGAGGGGGCCTGGGAATCCGGCAGAGCCTTTACATCCAGTCCCCCTTCGCGCCAGTTAGGCTTGCTTGAAGTTGTCTATAGGCTTCAGCAACCACTTAACATCACGTGGCCTGCTCGTCGGCTACTGTATTTAATAAAACCTTAGACTAAGAATAATAGTACGGAATAAAACAAAACTTATTTGTCTTTTTGAAGGACGTTTGAAGCATGTCAAGGATACCCCGCCCGATCCATGGCTACATACCGCCAATACGGCTCTTCGGTAATTATGTGTGCCTGGTACTTATTAATCTTTTTATTGTAATCCGTGCACGGAAACATATAGACATTATCTTTGAACCCTCGTGGTTTGTTTATTTATTTATTTATTTATTTGCAAGAACACACTACTTACATCGATAAGGTACTGCACCCTTTCTGAATATGAAAGTCAATAATACAATATAATAAATTATAATAAATATATTATATCAATCGTATAAAACAGTGTTTTAAGAAAAAATGAATCGGTTGACCTACAAAAGACAAAATTGCAATACCCTCTTAGGGTTATTTTTATTTTACAACTCATGTTTGTAACAATAATGTGCAATCAAGTATTGAGTATTGATTATAATTTCGAGCCCTATGATTTTTGAAGTGAAAGCTTCTTTACGGCGTTAAATTCGCGTCAACTACACGTGGCCTGATCGAAAATTCGTAAGACGGAGGGGTGAGAGCTGATGACGGCTCGACTGTCTATACTTGTAAAATTTCGTTTAGGTATACCTATCTAGTATTTAAAATATGGACATTGAACAAAGTGCATCTATTAATGAAAAAAGTGACGGAGAAATAGTGAAAGAAAATGAGTGAGTAGGTACTTTATAAAAATACTAAATAGAAACAAGCAATTCGTGCGGAATTATTCCCTAACGATTCCATGACATCAAAAATGCATAACGTTAATGTTTTCACTTCTGCCGGCACTCCCGGAGTGCAACCCGTTGTTTTTTTTTTAGTACACGCTGCAACCATCTTTTGCGCCCCACTGCTGGGCACGAGTCTCTCCACTATTGGTTAGGCCTGGAGCTAACTCCACCGCGATTCTCCGTTGTGTGTTGGTAGAAATGAAATGAAATAGTTTATTAACATACACCGAGGCTTAACCGAGGGCTTTAGGCTATATAACATCATGCTATGACTAATACCGAATTCCACGCGGACGAAGTTGCGGGCGGCCACTAGTTCAAAATATTTTATTCATTTTTGAAATACAAATTCCTTATTGAACTTTAGCGAAGTTAGACTTGAGTTCGTACGCACTTGCATTGCTACTCCGGTGGCTGATACCTGATTGGTCGCCTTATGTAAGTCTGGCTGTCAACCGCACCTTGCTGCCGAAACACAATCAAATTGATTTACGGCAGAAATGGGCCAGCTGTGGCTTCTCTGGTCTAACTATTAAAGTTCCGCCTAAAATAAGTACCAGGTACACATAAATACCGAAGAGCGAGGCATGTAACCATGGATCGAGCTTATCCTTGACACGCGTGACGCGTCCTTCCGGGTCGAGGTTGCCCCACGTACTGCCGACCGGGGGCCGATACTGAATACTGATATCGAACTTACGTATTGTAAAGGACGTATTTACATCAGGTTTTTTTATTTAATAGATAGAAGTTTTGACTTTTAGGATCGTTAGGTTTTTGGTCTGAAGGAGGAGTCAGTCGGTCCCTGGAGCTCGAGCTTAAGAATATTATGAGAATACCCCCATGAAGATGAAGTAGACGGATTTTTTTTGTAAATACTTGAAACTTGCCTCTTTGTAAAAAAACCCAACAATTTATTTGCCACTGCTGAATAATTATTATACTCAAGATTGATATAATAAAGAGAACCACAGCGTACCTACTTTGTTGCTAAGGGTCAATTACCACTGAAAGAGCAGTGGCGCGGCTTTTTGAGGCAAAATATTCAAATCATTTTGAATCTTATCTATGTGAATAAATACATAGTTCATAGTTATTTGAATGCAAAGGAGGGACAGCGCGGGTCCGCGAGGCTGCACTAACCTAGCGACTGGTCAAAAGAGGCTTGCGGCTCCGTGGTGAGTCACTTGCTCTTACGGCCGCTGCGCGCCGCTGCTTTCAGTGGGAATTGACCCTAAGAGGCGCTAAATGGGCGCTGTAATAAGTTTGTATAATTTTTATATGGAGCTTTTTTCTACTTGCAGGTGGCGATCAAAATAATAGACAAGTCACGGCTTGACGAGGACAACCTAAAGAAAACCTTCAGAGAGATCGCCATCATGAAGAAACTCCGACATCCACATATTGTTAGACTCTATCAGGTACGACTGAATGATCATTCTTTCCCTACGTTTATAACCCTTATAGTTAATTTATTTTTCAATATTTGTTGGGGCCACCTTCAAATCGCAGTCGGATCGTATAATTCAATACAGCATTACAATACAGCCCTGTTTTAAGAAATGGCTAGCCGTAATGTAATACGGCGGAATATCCAATACGACTGCGACATATTGTTAAGTACGGTTAATACCCGAAGTGCGGTTATACTTAGTTCTAGCCGGCTGGCTGCAACCCTTTTTGTGTCCCACTGCTGGGCACGGGTCTCTCCCCAATATAGGGGAGGCCTGCAGCATACTCCACCACGCTGCTCCAATGCGGGTTAGTGGCCAACCCGCTGTCGGATGTTTTCAAACCGCTCATAAGGCCTCCGAAAAGGTTTAACGACTGTTATCTTTCGACAACAACTGGGACCGACGGCCTAACGTGCCCTCCGAAGCACGGAAACGCGCATGAATTTTTTTGCCGACCGCGCCCGTTTGGCTTAGTTGCATAGATCGCTTGCGTTCTACGCTAACCGCCGGGCCATGCGCGCTTCAGCCTTTCTTCTAGCCGGCTAAATCTAGGTGAAGCTGGTAGCAGTCGGTTAAAGCTAGGTGTAACAGATTTGTTCACGGCTATACTAATTGTAGCTGGTTGGTTAATTCTAGGTCTAAACTTCTTTGAGTTGGCTTTTAACACGAATGGGTTTGGTTAAGTTAGGCTATTTTTAATTAAAATAAAAAAGGAACCCCGCGCTGCTTAAAGAATTATGGTATTACACTTTTGATAGCACCGTATTCTCGATAACTTTAAAACAGAGTTAGGTATCCACAAAAAGTAAGGTCAGAACAGGGTCAAAAATGTGCTGACAAAAATTTATGATATATCGATAGATTTAACGTCACCAGACTCTACGACGGTTTCTCGTAAAGAGTAACCGATTTAACAATGGGATTCCGCAAAGTAATGCCTGATTCAATTAATTACTTTCTTGCAAGTTGCAGTATTAGTAGTCGTAATAGTTATAGTAGCACCCCATAGTTTACTAACTTTTTGTCTGTTCTTCTGTTTCAGGTTATGGAGAGTAGTCACACATTGTACCTCGTCACAGAATACGCGCCAAATGGTGAAATATTTGGTGAGTTTCATGGTCATGTCCACAACATATCATAGTTACGAAAATAACGGGTTTTTTTTACTTAAGGGGCTCAAAGAGGTTCACAACCTCTGGGCTGCATTTCAATGGGTTATCTCGCCAGAAGTGAAAAACTTTCATTTGTCAATTTTCAATACCTATTTTTGAATAAATCTGACGAAATCTAACCTATCTATAATAATCTGAATAAACAAAAAGGAACCCTGAAAATATTCGAAATAACGGACGGTACACATTATTCCATTGTTACAAATTGTATTGTGGAACAGAGCTCTTTTGCTACTACCAGTTATTTCATCAAATATTACAAGGAAAGTCATTTTTTTTTCAATTTTGATTCAAATCTCTGCACTATTGAAATCTCTTATTGACTTGGGTGCAACCCTTTTTGTGTCCTCTCCTCCTATTATTGGGCAGGCCTTGAGCTTACTCTATCCAAGGTTAAAAACCACAGGCCAACCCACTGTCTGATGTTTTCAAACCGCCAACCGCCATTTCGCTTAACTTAGATCGCTTGCGATCTACAACCAGTCATCGGGCCATTCGCGCCTCCAATAGCACCGTTCTAACATTAGCATCGGTGGTCGGAGATTTAGTAATGTAGCAACCGTACGCTGCATGGTGTACACTTGAAAACGCTAAAACGCGCAATCCGATGCCGCCAAAACGCGATGAAGCATCGCGCTTCTATGTATCTTGTGACAAGTTGGTACCAGATCACCTGGTGCCTGGGGAAGCATGGTCTTGCGCGCCTCTAATTGCCTTACTAAGGTCTATGATAGCGCTTTTATATATCTGACTGAAGACGGTGTTGGCAGATCACCTCGTGTCCCGCGGGCGAATGCAGGAGGCGGAGGCGGCGCGCGCCTTCCTGCAGATGGTGGCGGCGGTGGGCTACTGCCACGCGAGCGGCGTCGTGCACCGCGACCTCAAGGCCGAGAACCTGCTGCTCGACCACCGGATGAACATTAAGGTAACTGTTCTTTGGGATATTTACTTCGGGTACTTACAAAGTTAGTTATACAGGCAATTTGGTAAACATTTATGGTAAACAGTTATACAGACAATTTGGTAAACATACGAAAAACCCATTATAAAACAAAATACGACCAACAAACGCCCCCATTTTCATGATATCTGAATAGACAAGTAGGATACTTCTGTTATAAGTAAGTATAAAGTCACACTCTTCTAGGCTCGCGAAATAAAAAAATTGCTTTCATTTGGACCTCCAAAACCCTCATCCTCGTCCTCCAAAGATAATAGGCGCCTTTTTTTGACGTGACAACGTCTTGTGGAATTCGATGTAATGTGAATTCGATGGAGCCGGCTGCACGCACGAAAAAACTTGACTCATGCGGCGTTACCTCGCTCTTAGGCGTTCCATTTAAGGCTTGAAGTGCAAGCGAGAGCTCGAAACGAGCGACACAGAGGCACAATCGGCCTCCGCGTTCGGAAGCGTTCGAGATCTGTCTCTCTCCTACCTGAATGAGCGATGCGTCCGCGTCACAATACAAAGAGAGCGTGTGTCCGCGTGGACAGCTGCTATACAATAATACATTTACATGTTTTCGTCAAGTATGCAACCATTCCATCAGTATTTTCTTATGACGTTGTCACGTTCAACTATCGTCAGTGGAACGCACCGGTGCCCTCCACGCGCGGCGCCCTGGAACGGGCCCATCTTTGGGAGATCAGATGTGCTCTCCTGCACCTTCCGATGCTTACGGCGGCATGTGGCCAAGCATACACCGCCGTCCTTCACGGGACTGCTGGCTGGACGGATCGAGCTCCCACTCTCACCGCCCGCAACCCTGGAAGCCCCCTTTTAGTCGCCTCTTACGATGAATAATGGGATACCGTAGCTCTATTCTTAATCCCGAAGCCACAGGGACTACCTATAACAGGAGCCTGCAGGTCTGTTGACATTACTAACACCCCGTATGTTGTCCACAGCTAGCAGACTTCGGGTTCAGCAACGAGTACACGCACGGCTCCCCGCTGGCCACGTGGTGCGGCTCGCCGCCATACGCAGCGCCTGAACTCTTCGAGGGACGCCAGTACGATGGACCCAAGGCCGATATATGGGTGAGATGCGTTTCTTTATCCAGAACTCTATAGGGGATCCTGTTCTACGGAACAGTACGAGTGAGAGAGAAGGAAGATATAATTTTCCACAAGAGCAAAAGAGAAGGACCTATGCGACAGATTCGAGTGTAAGAAACTCGCTGTATTTCAGATTATTCCTAGAGTGCAATTAGCGTTACAATAAACGGCGCTAAACGTTGCGGTAAGCTGTGATTTCGTAACAGCGTTGTACCTATATACCTCCTTCAACAGTATAGATTAGCGCTATAATTTTCGCCACTAATCGTTAATAATATGACATTGCTAAAGATACTTACTACAATCCAGGTACCAGGAACATGGCTCCTGCCGAACCTTGGGGGTCCAAGCTCACGATGCCGGCGTCTTTATGCCGGCATCCTAAAGAGCATGGCGCTGTATGGCGCCCCTGTATGGGTGGACTCCCTGCATCGGCGGGAGAACGTGGCCCTCCTCCACAGGCCCCAACGGGCCATTGCACAGCGGGTGGCGAGGGCTTACCGCACTGTCGGGTTCGCGTCCACATGTGCGCTCGCGGCAACTCCTCCATGGGAGCTGGAGGCCAGGGTGCTGGCCACCGTCTATGATTGGACGGCAGCGCAAAAGGCGCTGGGTGAGTGGCCAGCCCCTGAAGAGCGCAATGCGGTGAGGCGGGATGCGCGCGAGGCTATGGTCCAACTTTGGAAGGAGGACCTAGCCTCCGCGCAGTTTGGACGCCGCACTCTCGACGCCCTCGGTCCTGTGATCGAGGCGTGGGAGGAGCGGCCGCATGGGTTCCTCACCTTCCGCCTGGTGCAGGTACTTTCCGGACACGGATGTTTCGGCAATTACCTGCACCGAATCGGAAGGGAGGAGTCCCCGTCGTGCCACCATTGCGGCGCGGCGGAAGACTCGGCGCAGCACAGCCTTGAAAGTTGCCGGGGCTGGGAGGAGCAGCGCCGAGTCTTGTGCACCGTTGTCGGCCGGGACCTTTCGCTGCCGAGCATCGTTAGGGCCATGCTCGGAAGCGAAAGAGGCTGGAAAGCCGTTGCCTCCTTCTGCGAGGAAGTCATCTCGCATAAGGAGGCGGCGGAGCGGGAGCGAGAGGACGATCCGTCCCAACCCCCGCTCCGCAAACGCAGAAGGGGAAGGAGAAGACGGCAATACGACCGTTCTCTCCCTCCCCCCGGTGGTGGCCTGCAGGTTGGAGGTACGGGGGTGCCTCCACCTGCATTGCACAGGCCATCACTGATGGACAGGAATGACCCGGCGCTCCCGGTCATTCCTGTAGCCTCCCCATAAGGGGAGCGTGTAGGGCCTGCCAAGATAGGCAGGCAGTCGCCGACGATGTTGTGGAAGCAAAGGCTCTGCCGATTTCCCACGACATCGTCACGATGGCGATGGAGGAGCGCAGTAGGGTTTAGTGGGTATACCCCTGCCTCGTAACGGCAGGGGGGAGTCCCACACACCTCCCTCTGTCCCCTCGACAGAGGTCGAGAAGGTGCGTAATAGCATTCCCTACTTAAAAAAAAAAAAAAAAAAAAAAAAGGTACCAGGAACATAGAAGTACCGAGGAGGTTCTAGTGCATTTATAAGGAATTCGTTTCTAAAGAGAGAGAGAGAGTGAGAGAGACGAAAGATATAACTATCCACAAGAGCAAAAGAGAACCTATCCGACAGACTTGAGTATAAGAATCTCGCTATCTGTGTGAATTGCTATAGACTTGACAGTCCTAGGGTAAAATAATTAGCGTTACAATTTAACGTCGTTAGGTGTTAGCCGTTGCGCTTATTGACGTGACAACGTCTTATAAATCGATGAACGCCGGCAGCACGCACGAAAAAGGATGACTCATTGTAACGTTACGCTCATTTTAACGTTACTTTCATTATTACGTCACGTTGAGGCTTGAGCGTTCGTCTTGCGCCGCATCTGCCGCGCCGCGTTTCGTCCAGAGCTTCATAACGTTATAAAAATTATCAAAATATAATGTTATATAACGTTATACGTATTTCGTTTCGTTATTATTTTGCCATTACTAACGAAAAGACGAATAGCGGTATTGAAAAGAATAACGTTATGAAATATCAAAATCGAAATAAATAACGTTTCGTCGTCTGTTTAACAGTGTGTGAAAGTGAAGTGATAAGTTAATGTGGTTTTCACTGTTTTGTTATGACGTCACGTTACACTATCGTCCGTAAACCGACTTTACAAACAACCAATTTTTTTAAGCAACTTGAACTCTTTAGACGACTTTCTTAAGAAGGTACGAATTGGTATTGATTTTTTTTTGGAATTGACAAATATAAGTACCTCCCCATGGGTCTTTCTTTGACGTTTTTTCTACGTGTATGTGCGTGTGTGCACCCTTAATGTGCGTATGTGTTTCTGTTTTGTTTCCTTACATAACTTTCGACAGACACGACGGCGCGTGCTCAAGTAATTGATCACTTATCGACTATGTGACGTGATAACTGACATGCTGGAACGCGATCATCGGTATTGCCTTGATAGGTATCTTCGCATTTGGCTCTTATCGGTCGCTCGACTGTCAATTTTAAATCCGCACTTGGATTAATTCTGTGATAGCGAATGCAAGAAAGATTTTTTGTAGTGTAAGATTGTGGGTTTTTATATGATGACAGAATTACTTAATGCGTTTATCGATCTATCAGTCTGTCAAGGCAAAACCTTGAATGTTAACATCTAAATGAAATAAAATATCAGAATGCCTTTCCCTCGGCGTGGAGCAGCGATAAATAAGCACATAACACATTTCTTTGTCAGAAGTGCGTGCCGAAATTTAAAGTCGGTATTACCGTGTCAAAGACTGCGGTCTTTCCAGCTCGGTCATGTACTATTTCGTTACGTTTTCCACCACTGTGCACCGTGCATGCCTGTGAGAAACTCAGAATTTCTCAAAGGCATGGCTGCGACGCTTTTTGCGTCCCACTGCTGGGCACGGTCTCTCCCAATTATTGGGGAGGCCTGGCGCTTACTCCACCACGCTGCTCCAATGCGGGTTGATGGAGAGGCACAAAGGCATGTTGCCCACCAATTCGTACTTGACCAGCGTAGTGGACTTTGCCCTATATTACTGTCACTTATAAAATATAGCACTGTATAGTGTTTCTGAATCATGATATTTAGACAGGCGATTTATGGCTGAAAATCGGTCTTGTGTAAGGTCATATACAGTTGCGCTGTTACTCCGAAGACTGACGTCGCACTTATGTAAGTCTGGCCGGTATCCACTCCTTTACACGAAAACACAAACAGAATTACATGCAGCGGTATTTCTTCGGTCGAACTATAACAGTTGTAGCACCTGTAAGGAAAAAATAAACAGAAAAGAAAGATAATAATTTATTTGCGCAAATATGTTTTATAGCAACACAAACCTCCCGCTCGCCACACCGTCGATGACCGGAAAGAGCGGTCGAAATTGAATGAGACGTTGTCGTGTGGGCGTCCAATTCGAAGTCGTGTCGTTCCGCAAAGGTTTTGCATGTAAAAATATTAAAATAAAGTTATTTTAGCATTCATCGTTCTAATTTTTTTAATTTTTTATTCTACAACTCCTCTGGCATAACCAAACCAAAGACCTTATAAATAAGCAGACTATTTAAGCTGTTATATAAAATTATTTGTTTACAGAATAAATATAACATGGATAGCTTACAGAATAATATGAATTTTACAAAAGATGTTTTAGGTACATTTATTAATACGTCATAGTTACCTTAGTGAGGTATGCAAATTTTAATGACAGAAATAAAACGAAAAATTAATTTTAATAACTTTAACAAAAACGAGCCATAAATATCACTAATTTATTAAATTTGTACAGCACTGATTTTATTTAACCCATATTGTGCGTTTTTTACTGTGGCGTTTTTATAAATTTTACTTTATTTCGAATATGTATAACATTATGTATTATTTTCGAATATGTATCACTAACTAGTTCTGTTTGTATTCCAGTCCCTCGGCGTGGTCCTGTACGTGTTAGTGTGCGGTGCGCTGCCGTTCGACGGCGGTACACTACACGAGCTACGGGGTTCAGTGTTAAGCGGAAAGTTTCGGATACCATACTTTATGTCACAAGGTGAGTATAAGATAAAGCTCTACAGTGACACAAGTTGCCCCATAGTGACCCAAATTGCCCCACATTGATCCAAATAGTTTTGCCCCAAATAGTTCTAAATTGACCCAGATATTATTTACATTAACTAAAGTTGTTTGCCTCCAAAAGTTACTCCTAGTAGTCATCGCATTTACGCACACCTACGGGACGTGGGACTTGGTGGTTTGGCAAAGGGAGATCTCCCGCCGGGCGAGGTGATCATGCCCGGGGAGCGGCCGCGCTCCAACTGACTCAATTCGGAGCTTATATATATGGTAGGATATTCCGAAAACTTCGATAGCGTGATTCAGGAATACCCGTAGCGCCATCTCTTGATGAGTAGCGGAAGGTCGCTACAGTGGCAACGATGCCACTGCGAATGCGAGTGGATCCGTCAGCGTCAAATTGAAGTGTCGTTGGATCGCTTGCGCATTCTATCGCGGCACTGCGACGAAAACGCAGCGCACTGCGGATCTGAACTCTTTATGGTGGGGCTACTAGAAGGTGCGCATAGCGCCGCCTTCTTTCCCCTTTACGTCGTCGCCGGAGCCGGTTATCGATGGCAATAACTCATAGTAGTCATGTTATTCCAATACCCCATTCACCTCATACCTTGATGATACGTTTTTTGTTATTTATTGTTATTTATGATATATGATTTTGGTACCATGCCATATTATGTCGCATCATCAGTGTAACCCGCTGCATAGATTGACCCAAGTTTCCCTAAGCTGACCTATATTGCCCCATTATTTTCCTTACTCCGAACTACTCTATTTACCACATACTCAACTATTATGGCGGTTCTGTGCTATAAATTCGTTGGTGGAGACACAAATTATAAGAGTAGTCAGAGTCACTGTATGGTTTTCAAATTTCGGCTACCTCACTTTATGTCCTAACGTTAGTATGATGATGACCATGATTCCTCAAGTTTCGGATATCATACTTTGTGACCCAAGTTGCCCCACATTGATCCAATTACACCTAAATTGCCAAAACGTTTCGCCATTTGTTCTGAGCTAGTCCGTTAGCCCCTAAAGCTCTGTAAGCCTAGACAAGTGGCATTCTTCGACTGGTCCCGCTGATTTTCTAAAATTTGGTGCCTTCTTATAGCGGACGTCATAGAACGTTGTCTATGTTAATGATTTTGTTGCAGACTGCGAGCACCTCATACGCCACATGCTGATGGTGGAGCCCGAGAAGCGGCTGTCCCTGCGCGGCGTGGCGCGGCATCGCTGGCTTCAGCAGCACCAGCCACACCATTATGGTGAGTTGATCTCTAATTGTGTCACTTGTGTCACTAGTTGATCACTAATAATTTCCGCCCGCTTTTTTCTCCTAGCCTATAAAAGCCTTAGCGCACCTAAAGCGGATGACGGTCAGCTGATGGCCGTACAACAATGACAAACATCAAGTGTATATTATTACCCAGGATGTTAATAAACTATTTCGTTTCAATACCTACGCTGAATATTTTCCACGTAGTTTTCCCTAACCAGTTTCTCATTATTACACCTAAATAGACCCAATACGTATTAGTTTTCTTCGTTCTTCCAACAAATCCTATGTACTTGGTGGGGATCATTTTCGGGTTATATAACTATTATATGTAATGAATAAGGAGGACCAATAACCAATGGGGACGAAAGGTCCTCGAATGGCGACCACGTCTCGGCAAAAGGAGTACAGGCCGCCCTCCAACCAGGTGGACTGATGACCTGAAGAAGACAGCGGGTAGTCGCTGGATTCAGAAGGCCCAGGACCGGGAGGAGTGGCGAACGTTAGGGGAGGCCTATGTCCAGCAGTGGACTATAAAAGGCTGATGGATGGATGGATGTAATGAATTGTGGGTTTCCATTGGTTGCTAGCCCGCTTGCAGGCAGTCCTTGCATGCGGGCTAGCAACCAATCGACCAATAAAAATGAGTCCTAATAGATGATATATACAAAATGCCATGCCATGCCATGCCGCCAAAACTCTTCTGTAACTTGTTCCATTTCCAACAGATGCATCAGAAGGTGCATGTGCTTGTCACGCGGCCACCACGCCGGGTACTGAAGGCGCGGACCACGACGCGGTGGTCGCGCATATGGTCACTTTACCCGGCCTCACGCACCGGCATGTGCAGCAGGTAAGAACACACCGTTGTCATCACTAGGGGATCCAGGGGGGAAGGGCGGCTAGGTGGTTCAGACATATATACATATATTCGGAATTCCGTAAGGGAAATATCGATTCAGGATTTCGAACGCCGTAAATCCATACAAGGACCTATCACACGCATACGGAAATTTTCCGTTCGGAATTTTCTCCGATTCGGAATTCCGAATGGAAATTCCGCTAGCCTGTGCGTTCGGAATCTCGCACGGAAACAAAGCTTGGATTAACTTGTAATTTGGCCCTCAATTACATAAAATTGTCTCATTTACATTCCTTAGTTAAATCGTAATTAAAAAATCACCATCCAGGTTTGATGACATTTTTTTTAACTCACTAACTGCACCATTCAACGGAGCCTTGAATTAATGAATGAATGAATTTATTTGCATAAGTATGGGTACATATGAGTTAACAAAGGTTTTTTATATTCCTACATACTCTACCGGTAGAACTGGTTATTATTCCGTACGGAAAAAACGTATGTGTGTGATATATTTATGGAATTCCGAGTCGAAAAAAACTTCATAGTCATTCTGTTATCTCGAATATATAATGTACTTTTTTTTAAAAGAGTCCTGGGAGATTATTTCCGCCGCCTTTTTTCTCTCAGCTCAACATCTAGCCCAAACGGGCACCTAAAGGCGATGACCGGGAAAAATGATATTCATTAAGCAAATATTTTGTATTCCTAATATGAAATAAATATTTTTTTCTTTTCTTTTCTTTGATCTTATAATTAATTGATAGCACAGAGTCAGTATCAGTCAGTGCTGGGTTTACCAAAAGGTCGAGTAGTCTGGAGCCTAAGGCGGCAGATTTTGGTGGGCGGCTATTTAGCCCAATTTTTTTTTCAACCTTTTTTATGTCCCACTGCTGGGTACAGGTCTCCTTCTCACAAGTGAGAGGGATTTAGGCCATAGTCTACCACGCTGGCCAAGTGCGGATTGGTGGACGTCATGCTTTCGAGAAATTATGAATTTCTCTCAGGCATGCGTGGCGATGGAGAACATCGTAATCAATTAAATAGCACGATATTTTCCATCACCGTGGAGCAGTGATAAATGCGCACATTGCAAATTTCTTTGTCAGAGGTGCGAGCCGAGGATTTGAACCCGGGATCGATCGCGTTTTTTTACCACTCGGCCATCACTGCTCAATTAAAAGACAAAAATTTAGAGAGTCGAATTTCAGAGGTCAGAAGGGGGAGCGTGCAAAAATTTAATAGCCTACTGGCGGCAAAATGCCGGTTTTGACGTAACTTTGTAAAGCGATATATCCAGTCAATTTCTATTTCGATTTATATAATTCGATTATTCAATCATAATTTTTATTTTCACAGTCAGTTCAAGAAGAGAGGTTCGACCATATATCTGCCATCTACCACCTGCTAATGGACAAAGTCCAGCAGAGAAACGCCGAAAGGAACGCCATGCACAGAGGTAACATTTTTTATAAGTGTAGGGTCCGATACGTAGTCCCTGTAGCTTCGGGATTAAGAATAGAGCTACGGTATCCCCTGCCTGATCGTAAGGGACGACTAAAAGGGGGCTTCCGGGGATGCGGACGGTGAGAGTGGGAGCTCGACCCGTCCAGCCAGCAGTCCCGGGAGGAACGGCGGTGTGTGCGTGGCCGCATGCCGCCGTGAACACCTGAAGGTGCAGGAGAGCACATCTGCTCTCCCGAAGATGGGCCCGTTCTGGGCGCCACGCGTGGAGGACACCGGTGCGTTCCACTGGAGATCTCAGAGTCCTCCCAAACGCAGAGGCAGGCTACCGAGGGGGTTTTAGTGCGGTCAAATCCCACATAACCCGGTATCCTCTCCCAAGGTGTCGGGTACCTTTTGATAGTTTCCCCCCGATACCAAAAAAAAAGCGTCTGATATGTACAGGAACATGACCCTCTTCCCCTCCTAGAACCTTGGTAGAAGTTCGGTAATATACAGCGAAGTTATTACTAGCTGACCCCGCGAACTCCATACCGCGTTTAAATGTTTGGGGTGGGCCACCCTTATCACTTAAGGGGATGAAAAATAGATAGTAGCCGATTCTCAGACCTACTCAATATGCACACAAAATTTCATGAGAATCGGTCGAGCCGTTTCGGAGGAGTATGGTAACTAACATTGTGACACGAGAATTTTATGTATAAGATTATACAGTTTTAAATCAAATTAAAAAATATCTTTTTAGATTCATTGGATTCATCAACGGGACAACCATTGGACCTCACGAGTTGTAAGGTGAGTACATAATTTATTTACGGAGTATAATACATTTACTATCTTGTAGTCGAAGCTGCAGCGCGTTTTGGCAGCTTCGAAGACATGGGAATATCAGAAAAACAAAAGAAAATCCGCCATAACTTGAGCGTAGAAAAATAGACAAGAAAGAAGCGAAACTTCCTGTTGTAACGCATAATATTTCCTTTCATTTAATACAAGAAAATAATTCTCATAAAAAATATAATAATATTTATATGTTTATAAATTATACTTGATAAAAAATATGTCTCATCGAGTTATCAGATCGGTGAAGGTCGATCTTCCACGTCTCCTCTACTATCTTACGAATTTTCGATCAGGCCACTTGTCCTGACGCGAGTTTAACATTTTTACCCATCCTAAAAAAAGTGTCCAACGTCGCTAAAGAAGTTTTCACTTCAATAATTCGCATAGATTTGGCTGCGATTTTATATCATTCCCACGCGGTTTCGCCAATCACCTCCGACGACAGTTTTCGCGCTCGACCGGCGATTTTGTTGTGGTGTCGTGTAATTTTTGGGCGGATTTGTGGAAATTGACAAAAATGCGAAACCATATTTGTTTCATAAAATTCACGTTGATTTTACTAATCGCTCATTTTATACGAGCTTCACGAGACCGCACCCGTTGCGCTGCGTAGATCGCTTGTGTTCCACGGTAGCCGCTGGGCCATGCGCGCTTCAGTCCGTATTATTAACCAAAATTATTCAAATAACCCATATGTTTGCTGCAGAGTTCAGACGAGGAGCGAATGGAGTCGGATCAGTCGGAGTCATGTTTAGTGACGGTGCCCAGCGCATTGCATTACCTCAGCGATCGAGCGGACACTCTCGAGACGGTGAGGATGTCATTTATTCATTCGTTCATTTGTTCATTCATTCAGTCATTCTTTCTTACTACCTCAGCGATCGAGCAAAAACTCGAAACGGTTAGGATGTCATCATCATCGTTAAAATATATAACAAACTCAGATAGAGTCTGTTGTAGAAAAATATGTTATCCACCATTATGTGGTGGCGGCTCTGTCTTGGACTTGATTTGTGTGGTGTATTGTATTCTCCAAGGAACTTTTGTTAGGTTTTTGGTATATTCGTCAAAAGCCGGACTTGTATAAATTGCCGAACAAACTGTAAAAAGCCGGTCACCTGGCAACATTATTTCAAATACATCACAAGCTAAAAGAATTGGACTTACATCGGTAACTACGCTAACCGGACAGACAGAGAGAGAAAGAGATAGAGAGGGAGAGAGACACAGGATAGGTTTTCATTCTTACTCATCTATAATATCTCTAATTTGTGCACTAACAACTTATTCTGCGGTCATTAATAACGATATCTTCCATTCCAGTTCGGCGAGGGCTCCGCCCCTGCGCCCGAGGAGCACCCACAACACACCAGTTTGTCGTCGGAGCCCCACGCTACAAGGAGACACACAGTCGGACCTGGAGACTGCAGGCATACGCAGGTGAGAAAGGTGCTAAAGACAATACATTTGTAATCTGTGGTGGGTAAAAGAAGCGTGAAAGTCCATAGCGCCACCTACCGGGTGTTTGAGAGAGTGCAAATAAGAAAAGAAACCCGGTTATGATGTATTTGTAGGTGGTAGAACTATTATGGTTCGCCCTGGGAAGTACCACCGCTGCACCCACTTGTGCCGTGAACAAACTCTATTGATTTTCGGTGGAAAGGTGCAGTTGCCGGCCACACTTACATGAGGCGACCACCAGCTTCCGGAGTAGCAGCGCAACTGCATACGACCTCAGACAAGACTTACCTATGCTTGCTTGAGGTTGTATGTAGATGTCCATGGGCTGCAGCGACCACTTAACACCACGTGGCCTGCATGCTCGTCTCCTACTTCATTCAAATAAAATAAAAAAATTATTTATCCTACTACTATTATAAATGCGAAAGTTTGTAAGTATGGATGTATGGATGTATGGATGTTTGTTACTCTTTCACGTAAAAACTACTGAATGGATTTGAATGAAACTTTACCACAATATAGCTTATACATCAGAATAACATATAGGCTACAATTTATAAAGATATTGTGTGAATTGTCCAAAATATGACGATAAGTGTCAAGTAAGTAGGAAAAAATCTACCATCTGCGAGCTATTCTGGCATGCGCCGCCAAAACCGCTAGAGGTACACCTATGTAATGTATGATGTTAATGTTTATCTTATATAGTCCTACAAAAAAGCCGGTCCACGGTACTTCAGAAGGGACTTCACTTTATGCTAATGATCCTCTCTAACTCGGGTGAAACCGCGGGGCACAGCTAGTCTATAATAAATTTAAAATTCATATTAGTAAAACTCCGATCTAAATTAATCTTGTTTTGAACCAAAAACACCCAGACTGAGAACTTGAGTTTCTATAGTTACAAGCCAGTTACTATAGTCACTTACTTGTATAATCTGACTACTCGACAATACTACCACAATCATAAGCCTACATTCTTGCGATAAAATAACGATACGAACTAAACTGATTTATGTGAAATACAATCACATCCAAAATGTTATATTACTGTAAAACGTTGCTTTTTGTGATTATCTTATTTACATACTAAATTCCGTAGAGGTCTCATTGTGCGGAATAAATGGTAACTATGTATATACTTTAGTTGAACCCAGCGTATTTACCAGTGAGAGTGTGAGTCACTCAAACTTTTACACCCTTTGTACCCTTCGTATGGTTAATTTCTGTTAAAATCTTCTCATAGTACTCATACTAAAGTTTTTTATATTAAAATTGGTTCAGCACTTTATGTGTGAATACATGACACGCACACATACATACAATACACACAGAGTTACTTTGGCATTTATATGTAGCGACCTTCCGCTACTCATCAAGAGATGTCGCTACGGGTATTCCTGAATTACGCTATCGAAGTTTTCGGAATATCCTACCATATATACAAGCTCCGAATTGAGTCAGATGGAGCGCGGCCGCTCCCCGGGCATGACCACCTAGCCCGGCGGGAGATCTCCCTTTGCCAAATATATATAGTATGAAAGATTGGATTGTTACGTATTTATTATATGTAGGTATATGTTTTGTCTGCAGGGCGGAGAGCTGTCAGCGTGCGGCGCGGCCTCCGCCGACCTGCGAGCCGCGCCGCTCTGTGTCTCCGCGCACTTCAATGTAAGTCGCTCTTTATATCTTATATGCTGTCTTTACCAATTACTTACAGTGAGGAAGTTTCGTGTTGTTAATATCGTTAAACTGACAACGAACGAGTTTCTGACAGTATTACCCTGCATTACTCTGTTCATCCAAGCCAGGCTGTATCTCATGAAGCGTGATAGATAGATGGTTGCTATTTACTCAGATGATGTATTTCTATTGTGGTGTGGCTGCAACAACACACATAAAAAAATCAGAATAAAATAATTATTTAAGGGCTCCTTTACAAGAAACGTGATTTTATTGTCGTTTTTTATAGATAATGTTACGGGACCCTTGGTAAGCGAGTTTGACTCGCACTTGGTCGGTTTTTTTATAAAAGTCATCTCAATAATATTTACTTATTTCAGGAGGCATCAGCAAAAGTATCGCTACTCCCGCATACGAACTTAGCGGCGAAATTGCCGGCGGTCCAGCACCAACCCCCGCGGTACTTCAGCGTCAAGGACCAACATTTATTGAAGCCGCCACACGCCATGCAGACTCACGGTAAAACACTTCTCATCCATATCCATGATCATACTCGCTGACTCAACAAATATTGTTTTGCCCTATAAAATTACTAGAAATTGAAAAATAACGCCATCTACCGTTTTTGTATTGCTTGGGGTTGCGTGCAGCGATCACTTAACATCACTATAGCTTTTCGGTCATTTATTAACACATTTTTATTGGCTTCAGTCGTAGGTTAGTTGGAAACTGAAGTAAGTGATCGACTTACAAACGTCGGAATAATTTGAAATTTTGCATACTTATCAAGGATCAATGCAATTATATGAAAACATGAGAAGAAGCAAAGAAATAACATAAAAACCATGCACTCCATGCTTTTAAGTATGATTCTAGTAACGCCATCTATAAAGAACCGGTATAACAGATTTTGTTATGTAGTGCCATCTATCGGCGTTTTTGAGAACTTCTACTATGTATACATGTATATCTTTTGTAGGTGGTAGAACTAATATGGTTCACCTGGGGAAGTACCACCGCTGCACCCACTTCTGCCGTGAACCAATTCTATTGTGTTTCGGTGGAAAGGTGCAGTTGCCGGCCACACTTACATTAGGCGAGACCACCAGCTTCCAGAGTAGCAGCGCAACTGCATACGACCTGAGACAAGACTTACCTATGCTTGCTTGAGGTTGCATGTAGATGTCCATGGGCTGCAGCGACCTTTTAACACCACGTGGCCTGCATGCTCGTCTGCTACTTCATTGAAATAATAAAAAAAACTTACTTTTTTGGTTGTCTGGAAGAGATCACTTTTAGTGATAAGACCGCCAATGTACATTAATACTATGTATATAGGTACAACCTTTGTGTACAGTCATTACGGGTAACTTTGAATTGACGTTTAACTTTGAACAAAGTTGGAAAAAAGATTTAGCAATTTATTACATCGAAACTTTTTGATATTTCAATATAATAACTGTGTTAAATGGATTGCCAAAATCTTTTTGTACCAAATGAAAATTAAAGAAATAAACTATCAATGCCATAATTCTGAAAATTCCCGCCTTTTCTGTGGTTAAGTTGCTGGAAGTTTTTGAGCGCTGATTTATAATCGTAAACTAGTCCACTTTGATTCATATGGCAAAACCAAGCTATTTGTTAATTTTTTACGTCAGTGTAGATGTTATTTTTATAGATAAGGTTTTTAAATTTAATAATACCTTCTTTTTGTTTTACCTAAACCTTAAAATATTAAGGTTTTAACATTCTAAAAAAAATATTCAAAGTTACCCAAAATTCATGATTGATGAAAATTCGAGTTTTAGGGGAAATTATGGGTAGTTCTGTTGTTTCTTCCGCAAATTTATTTTGTTAGACAGAAAAACCAATTCAAAAGGACACTATTCATTTAATAAAATAAAGGTGTCATAAATAGAAATCAGTTTTAATAATAAAAATAATGTAAAAAATGTTCAAAGTTACCCGAACTGTACGTATGTATTTTTATTTGTTGGTGTACAATAAAGAGTATTATCTATCTATCTATCTTACTACATGGTACGACAGATAGTTGGTAGATGGCGCTGTTCACATATTTTTGGTGCAAAATATACCACTTTTTGTTGTTTATTTAAGTAAAATGAAATGGATTAGATTCAATTAGATGAAAGTTATTAGCCGTGGCTTGTTCAGTAAAAGGTGATACAATAATATAAGCATGTCCGTACGCAGCGTCGTCGTTCGGGCGGCGCGCGTCGGACGGCGGCGCGCACGTGCCGCGCGGCGAGCGCGCCTGCTGCCGCTCCGCGCCCGCGCACCACGTGAGTGTCTCGTCAGGTCACAGGGGACATGACCCTCCCCCCTCCCCCAAATCCATCAATAATGCGTACATGGAAGGCACAACAAGCCAATTTGGGACACCTCTTCCCCCAAATTTCTTATTGCCCCCCCCCCCATTTCAAGGCGACCCCCCCATTTCTTGGCGACCCCCCCCCCAAAATGAAAGGCTGCGATCGCGCCTCTATCTAATGCGTCAACTGTATGCTTATTATACCAGGGAAACACGCATAACACTACAGATTTATTAAGATCCCGCACCCAACTAGTACTAATAGGATCTCTATTACTATGAACCCGCTGTCCGTCCGTCTGTCTGTCCATCCGACTGTCATCAGGCCGCATCTCATGAACCGTGAAACTTACAATTAACATTCACAAATGGTGTATTACACGAACAACACTAAAAACATAATAAAATACAAGGGTGCTCCCGTGCAGCAAACGTGATTTTTACCATTTTCTGTAAATATTGAACCGGAACCCTTCGTGCACGTTCCGACGTGCACTCAGACGGTTATCCACGTCTACGCACAGGTCGCCCCTCAGTAGTAAAAGTGACAATGGGCATGATGACACTATTAAAGAATCAGAGAATAAATGGTTTTACAAAAAAATATATGCTAAAAAAGTTCTAAAATATGATCCCGTTTTAATATAAACATTAAGATTAATAAGATTTTCATTAAAATAAAAGTATTAAATACAGCAATCGGCCATGTTATCTAAAACGCCAATCAAACGGAATGACGTCACGCCTAAGTAAAAGTCATCGTGTTGCTTGAAGTTTGACGAGCAAGCCGACGCCATGACACCTACGAGCGTTTTTGCGCTTAATTCAAGTTACATAGCAGAAAAAACATTAATTTACGTTAAAACTTAAGTTTATTACTGAAATAAACTTTTTTTCGCAACTAGGAGACGTTTACCTACAATAAGGAAAGGTATTTAAAAATCTGTCATCATGCCTATTGCGAATTGATACAATATATCATGTGTTCGAGAAATATAAAATATTACAATTATTATGAAGTATTGTGAAATAAGGAAGCAGCACAGTTGAATGTCCTTGGGTACTCGAATCCAAAAAAAAATTCGAATGTAACTGGGGTTCAACGCATTGCAGATTTTGATGATGTAAGTTAGATATCAATATCGATGAAAATATTCTTTTTAAATTATATAATTAATAGAACGACTGTGTGAGTAACCGTCGTAGAGTCAATAACCCTGATAATGCCCTGTTTTGGAGCGAAACATGTGTTAGTGGTGGTACGTATGTTGGTGTATATTTTTTATTGTTGTATGTATCCTATGAAATGAAATGAAATATTCTTTATTCACTGTACACGGTTCCTTTACAAACTCTTAGTGAACGTTATTTTTTTGTCCTGTCTGCTCTGGGTGCGCTTAGGCAATGATGAGCTGAAGAAAAGAGCAGACGGAGAAAAACTTCATCCCTGTTTTAAAATATGGGGTTTACAATAGCTATGGGGCTATGGGGTATACAATATGTGGGAGAGAGGGAGATGCTGTTGCATAAAAAAGTATACACCATCATACGTTCTGATTGCGGATTGTTGCCAAGTGTTTATTATTTAACTTTATCTTTCTAAATTACTTAAAAGCTATTCTAGAGACTTATATCACTGCTTGGCTTGACACATAGCCCCACAGTAGTGTAGATATACCCTGTGTCGTGGGTGCCATGGACACTCACAAAGTCAGAAACACAAACACCCAGACCGAGAACATAAATTTTCAACTCATCATTCATTCAAATTTCTGCTTCGCCGGGAATCGAACCCGGGACCAAAGTCGCAAAGATTAACAATAATATTGCTGTTCATCTATTAAAGGACGGATATTGAATGAGTTGTAATTTGTCAGGTATCGGACAGCGGCACCAGCTCCCGCGCGGAGGGGGGCGACGCCGCGGATGAGGCGGGCGCCGACGCCGCGTACAGCTCCAACTTGTGCAGGTCAGAGGACAATTTTAGAAATGGAATATGGCTGTAAAAGTTATTTTAAAACAGCTTTAGCTATTTGAAAAAAATGTGAGAATCGCGAGGCCCTTGTAAAAGCATGCTGTAATGTTGTAAGTGTGTATGCGAGATCGTATAGTAAGTAGTTAGTTGTCGCCAAAAAACTGTGTAATTTGCCGAATTTTATGCTAATCAAGAAACATATTTGGCAAATTGGTCATGCCCGGGGAGCAGCCGCGCTCCCACTGACTCAATTCGGAGCTTTTATAAGGTTGGGTATTAAGAAAACTTCCATATCGTGATTCAGGATACTCGTGGCGCCATCTCTTGATAAGTTGCGGAGAGTCGCCACTCAGACGATAAAGTCACGTGAAAGTAATCTAGTCAACGTTTCCACCATTTTCAATACAAAACTGAGCTTTTTAATAATCAAGGCTTGTCTTCAAATCCTTTTTTTGTTTTATATAAATATATAATTTATAAAAAAGGATTTTATATATAAATTACAACGATTTTCCTTTTCAGGTACATGGTGTCACGCGGCGGCAGCAAACGACATTCAACGCCTGACGACTCTGCCGCGGCGCCGCCACAGGTATTCAATTAATAATGAAACATTTTTTATGTCAGCAAAATATCGTAATTTAAGTTTTCTCACACCGTGAAGCAGCGATATATAACAAATTTCTTTCAAGACGTGTCTTTACCGATAGACCACCGCTGATCACTGTGATATGTTTTGACACTGTTAAAAATACAAAACACAGCATACAAGCAGCGATGGCCGAGTGGTAAAAAAACCGCGGTCTTCGACGCGACCGATCCCATCCTCGGCGCGCACCTCTGTTGTAACAGTTGTTCTCGAAAGCATGGCGTCCACCAATCCGCATTTGGCCAGCGTGGTGGACTATGGCCACTTGTGAGAGGAGACCTGTGCCCAGCAGTGGGACATAAAAAAAGGTTGAAAAAAGTTACAAAAGGTAGGAAGAACTTAAAAGAGGTTGATGAAAAAAGACAAGAAGTAAGATATAGTAGTCGAGCTAAAAGGAAGGGTTCTTCGTATATGTACACATGTTGATTAACTATCAATTGAACATTTTTTTAACCTTAACTCCCCCTTTTACCCCCTCAAATTATTGATTGACATTGAAGTTTTGACTTAAATAAAATAGTTACTTTTATTTCTGACTAGCGCGAGCGGCCGCCCGCGTCTGAAAGTCCACGCCAGTTTTAGGTTTTCTTCCAAAATAAAAGTAGCTTAAGTTACTCCTTATTACATCAGATACCTGCCAGGGAAAGTTCCGTCAAAATCTGTCCAGCCGCTTCAGAGATTAGCGAAACAAACAGACAACAGAAACAGACACTCCAATTTTATTTATTTGTATAGTTGTATTGATATAAGTTTGTGAATTTGTATGTTTATGTTCTACTGTAAGTTGTTTGAGCATTTGTAACTAAATAAATAGAAATTAAACAGATACAAATTTAACAGACAAATTTAAAATAAATAATGTTACTTTGATATGTAAATATTTGTAAACCAGTTCTACCAGTAGAGTATGTTATTAACTAAATGTTTTTTGTCAACTGTATACGTAATGAAAATAAATTCATTCATTCATTCATTCCAGCCGAGCACGTCTCCGTCGTCGACAGGGAACATGCGCGTCAGAAGAACGGGTCTGCTGACGGTCACGGAGCGACCGCCTGGTGAGTCTTACACAATTTGCTCTCGTGTGTTCTTTGTTAATACTTCGTCCAATATATTTTTTGTTTGACAGTCAAAGTCTTTTGTTGGTCAGTGAATTGAATTGAATTGGAAAAAAATATTAAATTTATATTGTGTTAAATTGTATGTCAGAAAAGAGATTGTTTTAGTTCAATGTACTTTATAAATTACTTCTCAATCAACGTTAAATGCAAATAATATTTAGTTGTCGAATGAGCAATAACGTTTGACACTATAAGAAAAATTTTTTTAAGAGTTCAAAGTAATTTATGTATTCGAATCTATAGGTAGACAACTCTTAAATCTGTCAAACAAAAAGTAATGTTGTGGGGAAGTCAATGAATATATTTTTGTGTAGATAGTGTAGTTGAGTGTCGTAATATGAATAACTCTTATATCACGAAAGCGGGTTTACCATGTTTGTGTGGTTTTAGCACGTGCACGTTGTCTGTGTGTGTTACCTAAGAAGCTGTCAAACAGTCTTTAACTCTCAAAAGACCATTCAAGCTACTATAGAATCTATAGTATAGATAGTATAATACTACTAGGCAGCAAAAAACAAAACAAACCCAAAAAAAAAACACACACACACAGTGTTAATGGTGTTTAGCAAAGGGAGATCTCCCGCCGGACGAGGTGGTCATGCCCGGATAGCGGCCGCGCTCCAATTGACTCAATTCGGAGCTTGTATATATGGTAGGATATTCCGAAAACTTCGATAGCGTGATGCAGGAATACCCGTGGCGCCATCTCTTCATGAGTAGCAGAAGGTCGCTACAGGTGCACCAATATAAATATGAGCAGTTTCTACAGGAGGGAGGTTTTAGTCCTTAGGTTTCTGAGTCACTTTCTCAGTAGAGTCCGGCATATCGTTGAGTCCGGGCTCTTCAGTATCCACAAGGACTTCCTCCCGCTTTAAAGAAAAAAATAAACTATCAGGCAGGTAGTACTACCTGTTGATGCTGCAGGTTACTATAGTGACCAATGACAGTGTGTTATATAAGTAAACAGAGATGAGGAGTTTTGGCGGGAAGTCGAAAAAGACATTGATTCATTTTCATTTACTTGGTGTATTTTTGGATATATATCGGACAAGCCTTCCGCCAGCGGCTTTGCCCGCGTGGACCTGTTTAATGGGTCCCCGTAGGATAAAAAATAGCCTATTTGTTATTCCAGGCTTCATTGCTATATTAAATCGTAGGCGTTTAGCCAGTTGCTTCAACCGCGTTGACACTATTACCCGTTTTCACGTAGGAATGAAGCATTTTCTCGCGGTAAAAAGTAGCCATTGTTACTCAGGGTGAATGTAGCTTTCTAATGGTGAAAGAATTTTTGAAATCGGAACAGTAGTTTTTGAGTGTATTCATTACAAAATACAAATCTTTCCTCTTTATAATACTAGTAAAGATAAAGTTGATGTAATTTTGTTCGATATAGGTTGATTACATCGCACGAGTGTTGTGACGTAGAATAACAGTGCTAAAATTTGTTTTTTCTGCTTGCCCCCAAAATTCCATCGGAACGTTCTGGTAAAGTAGACATCGCTTTACTGAATTTTTGACTGACTTGACTGACTGATTGCTGACGACTTACTGACTTCGTCTATTATTACTTCGTCCAGTTTTATTATAAGTTGTAAAATATTGATACAAAAATTATACTTGACGCCGGCAATATGCACAGAGTTTGCGATGTCATTAATGAAGAAAAAAAAACACGAGATGAAACTCACGTATAATAATATACATCTCTACAACTATGGTTAATCCGCGTTTGTGACAAAGAGCTATACTGAAGACATGATTGCTGGATGTTGATGTTTTGTGTGTGTGAACGTAGAGAACTTTTAGATTTTGTTGAATTTGCTGATGGCGTTCATAGTATGTAGTGCATAACTATGTACATTTTAGTTTACTATAAAATATATATAAATCGATATAAAATCTCTAATAGTATTTATAAAAACATCTTCAAATAAAGATAAGTCATCAGCAAATTATTTTGATGTTTTTTTAATTGATCATATTTTGATATAAACCACAGACCCCCAAACCACTCTAAAAATATTATATATCCATATTAAGTTATGATTTCTGAAGCTTTTGTTCTTTGAGTTCAATTTTTAAGTAAAAAAAATAGAATTTTAAAAAACGGTGCTTTATATTATTTAATACTTTAAAAGTAGTTCCGTCATGAATTTTTTGGAAATATTTTTACCAAAAACCGATGGGTTGTGTTCAGTTGTTAGTAGTGTTGGATAGGTTTAACAAAACGGAGTGGACAATTTAAAGTTTTTATATTTTATACTCATTTAAATGAAACTTTTATATCCAGTTAATGTAGTCTGTCGGTTTATATACAATTATTCGCTCGATTTATTTTAATGTTGTGGAATGGAAGGATCAAAAGTGAGATAAATTTGTATTCTTGTTATAATAAAAATTACATAAACTTCCATTACACATCATGTTCAATGTTTTTAATTTTACTCATTTTAACACAGTAGTGCATGCGTTGCATTTCAGTTTGTTTTTTTTTTTTGCTAATTTGTTTTTTGTTTTCCACAACTAGTAATAAGTCCCGAACTAGTGATGGAGGTAGAAGCTCGGATGAAGCGGAACTACCTCCCCCCCTCCATGCAGTCGGGGTACTCGTATCCCCCACAGCCTCAACAAAGTCAACCTCAAGGATCTATAACGGCAGGCACCCCTAACTATACGAACAGACAAACGAACCCTAAATCTATGAAACCAGTACTGGAAACTATCCCGCAAGGGTCAATAATGGGCACAAAATCTATAGTTTCTGGCTCTAGTCAAGCCGTGTCACCGTATACGCCGTCTATGGGTCAATTTTCACCCAACCACGGCACAGTATTGACCTCGAATCAGACCATGCTGGTAAGCAACCCGATACAAGGTTCCATAGTCAGCGGGACACCTATAAGTAACCAGGGGTCGATAATGACTGGTACACCCATTAGTAACCAGATACAAAACAGTGGAACTGCCCATAGCGTTCCTATGGACCAAGGATCGAACCAAGGATCGATGAGTATGAGCAACCATGGGTCTATAATGAGTGGTACGCCTATAAACAACCAGGGAATCATGAGCGGAATGCCCATTAAGATTTACGACAATCCAGGATCAATAATGAGTGGAACCCCTATTGGTAACCAATCAACGAATAACCAAACAGCAGTAAGCAACCAAGCCTCGGGTACTAGCATGAATATGAATCAAGGGTCAATCATGAGTGGAACACCTATAAGCAACCAAGGCAACAATTTTTCTAGTAACCAATCAATTTCTGGTGTCATGAACAACCAAGGGTCGATTTTAAGCGGAACACCCTTAAGCAACCAAAATAATTATACTAGTACACCCATGAGCAACCAGTCGATTGGAATAAGTAACCAAGGGTCCATAATGAGTGGGACACCCATCAACCAGTCAATGATAAATGCACCCATTAGCAACCAAGGTTCTATAGTCAGTGGAACGCCGATACCTAACTACGACATGAAAAGTTTTAACTCGGACTATAATTACTCCAACTTTGGCAGTTATACCGCCAATTTGGGGAACTTTGGGAGTTTTGGGTCAAGTCCAAGCCCCATTTCAAGCTACCAGAGCCAAAGCTTAGGGTCCATAGCCCCTCAAGGGTCCATCACGGCGGGGACGCCCCTCCAGGGGCAGTACTCGAGACAAAGAAAGTACTCCGGACCTCAAAGGGTGAAACTGCAGATGTTGCCGACAGTACAAGAAATGGGTAATTTTTTTCTCTTATCTCTGGTGACGGTACCTACTTTAAGTTTTTATCATGATATATACAGGGTGGTTTCATATGATATTTATTTGGAATTTTCTAAACATAAAAAAATGGATTTACAGTAAGACAGAAGGATATAAGGTAATATTTAAGAATGATTTTGTCTTGCACTAGATTTTGCTTGTGAATGATTTTGTGTGTGTTTGTGTTGTAGAACTGTTTTAAGCTTTGTTGATTAATTTGCCTGTTTATGTTTGATTATTATAAAATAAAAATACATAAAAAGGTATTTCTTCGTTATAAGTGTGGTCTCTACTATCAATTGAAATTAGAACAGAAATTATTTAATTTCAAGGAAGGCATAAATCAATACACCGACGTTTTGTAGCTTGTAATCGATATTAAGTCTACACGATGGTGTTTATATTATTTATTATTAACTATATACTCGTATATTTCTTATATATCGGCGTATTTAAAGAGCCGTTGACTTTGAAATGAAATGATATGCCTATGCCTTAGCTCTCGAGACTCAGTCCTGTGACCTCTGAATCTAACTGCTTCCCTAGTATTTAAGTCAAGTTTCCCTTGCTCTAACTCCCATACAAACTCTCGTCTGGTCTGGGCTTGTCAGTCCAGTCCCAAGCATTAGATACCCTCGATAGTGATTATATTTCCGTTCAGACAACACCTTCGGTGTTAACTTTTCGGCAGATGCTCCTTAAGGAGCACCGCTAGTGCCTCACTTAGTCCCTCTAGACCTCACATCCGATGAAGGCTTAAAGTAAGTAAGTAAGGCTAAAGCCAGCAAGTCGCATGGTTCGCCCGGGCCAGTACCACCGCTGCACCCACTTCTGCCGTGAACCAATTCTATTGTGTTTCGGTGGAAAGGTGCAGTTGCCGGCCACACTTACATGAGGCAACCACCAGCCTCCGGAGTAGCAGTGCAACTGCATGCGACCTCAGACAAGACTTACCTATACTTGCTTGAGGTTGTATGTAGATGTCCATGACTTAACACGACGTGGCCTGCATGCTCGTCTGCTACACCATTCAAATAAAAAAAAATCAGGTGTTAAGTGGGTAGGCACCTATGTCTTACGTCCCACTTATCCAATGCTGCTGGCTGCGTTGAATTTTATGATTCACCACCTCCCGCGTATATCTGCTTAATGTAAGTGAACTTTAGCATGGATTAACAATAAACTTGTGTAAACAGCGCGAGAGCACGCAGAGAGGTATTCGCCGGTGCGTCGCGCGGAGAGCTCTCCGCCCCGCGCCGCGCACGACCTGGCCTCCGCCCGCCTCGAGTACCAGCAGCTGCAGGTGTGTATGGAGCCATACACGTTCATACACACTCACAAACACACCCACTTACACTATTGCAGATCTCTATGGAATTCAAACGCGTACATACAGTCGTTGACGCAATAATTATGAGTTTGTATGGAAGCATACACATTCATACACACGTTTACACAGCCACTGAAGGATCAAGTCAATACACATGCATTTAAACAACGATCGCGTGTATGTGTATGGGCTCATACACATTTATACACACATACTTACGTACATTACTGAAAGTTTGTATGGAGTCATATACATTCATACACAAGTTGAAATAGTCAATTGATAAACTAAAAACAAAAATAATAATTTTAGAAACAAAAGAAAATACTGAACTGCTTATCTTTTTTTGTTTTGAGTTTATCAATTGACTATTCGGTAGACATAAACAATAAAAAATATTTTTTAATACAGTTGCTCAAAAAGTGACGTATTACAGGGACGTTTAGCGTGCGGGAAGTGGGCTATTACACACTCGTGCTTTTTCTTTACCTTTTCCGAACTCGTGCGTTCTCTTTCCCAGCTGTCAAAATAATGTCTATTAAAAAGAAAAAAACCAACCACGAAGTTTTAGAAGATTTTATGATTCATGCAAATATTTCTAAAAAGAAGCTGCTAATTTGTTTCAATATCAGATTTAATGATTTGATTCAATGAGTTAAGTTAGGTTTCATTTCATTTCATCTCATTAACTGGCTGGCTGTTCGGCATAGTTCCCTTTGCCTAACCAGAATAGGTGAAAAAAACAAAAAAAATCTCTGCACATAGGTATTCTTTTATGGTTGGCGCCCTTTTTCAAAAATGTTCTTTGCGACTTTTTATTATTTTATTAAATTGCTTCATTTTTTCGCAACTGTATTAAAAATAATCGTTCAGTACACGTGCGGAACAGTCATTGGAAGGAGTTCCGACTGTCAACCCTCACCTTCGGCTGCGCCTCGGCTCGGGTAGACATTTGTCGGAACTCCTTGCAATGACAGCCTTTCCGCACTTGTAATGAAATATACTATTGTATCCGCAGTATATTGTGTGGAATATCATTTTCCCTTAAAATGGGCGAGTTTTCAGAAAAGGTACAAAATATCAAGTATCTTTGAAAGTGCTGTAAATCGGTCCTGGTGTTACATGAATGGTTTTACAGCAAATGGTCCATACATTCACTCCCTAAAAGCAATTATACCTATTAAAAATCATGTGTATTACTGCAGGTCTGTATGGAGTCATACACATACAGACACGTTAAAACTGTACCGACAGGTCTGTTTGGAGTCGTACATAATCGTATCGTACATGCACACACATTTACACATCCATACACATATCAAGTTTAAGTGAATTTGACATTTTGCATAACGACCAAACAATACTTTGGGGTAGGTGTAGGTGGTAGAACTATTGTGGTTCGCCCGGGGAAGTACCACCGCTGCACCCACTTCTACCGTGATGCAATTCGGTGTGCAATTGTATTTCGGTGGAAAGGTACAGTTGCCGGTCACACTTACATGAGCGACCACCAGCCTCCGGAGTAGCAGCGCAACTGCATACGACCTCAGACAAGACTTACCTATGCTTGCTTGAGGTTGTATGTAGATGTCCATGGGCTGCAGCGACCACTTAACACCACGTGGCTTGCATGCTCGTCTGCTACTCCATTAAAAAAAAGTATCTATCATATTTTCTTTACTTCTACACTGCCTGTATGCAGAGGCGGATCTAGGGTTTCAATTTCACAACGTTGTTGTGTTTTGAAGGGAAGGGTGGCGTGTGGATTTAAAAATTTGTCACGTTACGTGAGGTTTGTTAAGGGTGAACTTGAATGGTTTTGGAGGGGCTTGAGCCCCCTAGCCCCCACTGGATCCGCTAGTGCCTGTATGTGCTAAATAGTTGCGTCCATCCATCCATCAACCTTTTACTGTCCACTGCTGGACATCCCCTAACGTTCGCCACTCCTCCCGGTCCGGGGCCTTCTGAATCCAGCGACTACCCGCTGTCTTCTTCAGGTCGTCAGTCCACCTGGTTGGAGGGCGGCCTGTACTCCTTTTGCCGAGACGTGGTCTCCATTCAAGGACCTTTCTTCCCCATCGGTTGTCGGTCCTCCAAACTATATGGCCTGCCCATTGCCACTTCAGCTTGCAGATTTTGAAAGCCATGTCGGTAACCTTAGTTCTTCTACGGATTTCATCATTACGAATTCTGTCGCGTAGAGAAATACCAAGCATAGCCCTCTCCATCGCTCGCTGGGCGACCCTGAGCTTATGGAAAAGGCTAACTGTAAAAGACCACGTCTCAGCGCCGTAGGTCATCACTGGCAACACACACTGCTCGAAAACTTTCGACTTCAGGCACTGAGGTATTCTGGACGAGAAGACACTTGCGTATATAGTTGCGTACTTTATTTTAAATATATTTATTTTCAATTGTTATTTGTGTGTACAGCGAGGCCTGGAGCGGCTCGAGCGGCGCGCGGGCGCCTCCCCCCCCGCGCCCGACGCGCGGCTCGCGGGCACGCCGCTCTCGGCCTCCATGCCGGGTGAGTGCTTAGCTACATAATATTAAGTCTTCCTTGAGTGCAAAAAACCGGCCAAGTGAGAGTCGGATTCGCGCATCGAGGGTTCTGTAAAATACTTTTTTAAAATGATGTAATTAAAAATTTATAGTTTTCGTAATTTTACCTTTATCTGTTCTATGAGACGTTGCTTCGTATCAAATTTCAAGATTCTAAGTTCACGGGAAGTTCCCTGTAGGTTTTGATTCCCTTGCGAGTGTCGAAAATTTGCGGAAAATTGCGGCATAAACGGCTGTAGCTTCTGATTGCGCTCGCTTAGAAATTTGATTTTTTCACTGTTCCAAGGGACAGTAGACCTGAGTATTTCATGTAAATTCCAGCTTGATACCTCCACACGTTCCTGAGAAAAAGGGTCGTGACAGACAGATAGCTACTCTGTAAGAAAGCTTATTATTGTATACCTCATATTTTAAAACAGGGCTGAAGTTTTTCTCCGTCTGCTCTTTTCTTCAGCTCAGCATTGCCTAAGCGCACCCAGAGCAGACAGAACAAAAAACGTTCACTAAGAGTTTGTAAATGAACCGTACAGTGAATACAGAATATTTCATTTCATTTCATTTCAGACGGATGAACAATAAAGTGACCATATAAGGGTTTTGTTTTTTCCTTTGGAGGTACGGAACTCTAAAAACGCTTAATAGTTTATTTGTCACACACTAGCTGTGCCCCACGGCTTCACTTACGTTAGAAATTATCAGTAGCATGAAGTGAATTGTATCGGCGTTACTATTGCATATTTTAACATGAAAAAGTAGTATTGATGTCCTCTATAAAACTATAGTACAACACTTTGTTCTATTGTCAATAACTTCTGGAGCGCACGCGATATACAGATCCTTTTTTCACATATTGGGTTAAATTATGGGAGTTTCATATAGATCCATAACCTATTTGAAAATATTCTATAGCCTGTGTTCGTCAGAGATAATGTAAGATTGTAATAGTTAAATAATTTTTCACATCGGTCCAGAGCCTAAAAAGTAATGTTACTATAGTATTACTATGGACGACCCGCGTAGCGTAATTGTTACCATGCCGGGTCCAGGGTGCGATTCCCACGCGAAGCACTTTGCATGATTTGTTTAAAATTTTCTGTTCTTGGTCTGGGTGTTTCTTTTTCTGTCTTTGTGTGTATCCATGACACCCACGACAGTCACGACACAGCCGATTACATGTTATTACGGCTGGACTGGGTGCGTCACCTCTAACAAAGGTTTTGTAGGTGGTAGAACAATTATGGTTTGCCCGGGGAAGTACCACCGCTGCACCCACTTCTGCCGTGAACCAACTTTGTGTTTGGGTGGAAAGGTGCAGTTGCCGGCCACACTTACATGCGGCGACCACCAGCCTCCAGAGTAGCAGCGCAATTGCATACGACCTCAGACAAGACTTACCTATGCTTGCTTGAGTTTGTGTGCAGCTGTCCATGGGCTGCAGCGACCACTTAACACCATGTGGCCTGCATGCTCGTCTGCTACTCCATACAAAAAAAAACTCGAGAGTTTTAGCATACTGGTTTATTTACGTTTCACCCATATATAACAAAAAATTTGGGGTTACGAGTATGTACATTTACCATTACGATTTGTCCCCAGGTTCCCCAATCCACAGCGGGTTGTCCTCCCCCCCGCCGCCCCCGCTGGACCTCAACGCACTGTCCGCGGAGGCGGCGCGGGCTGTTCTCGCGGCTTCCAGGCTGCTGCCGGAGCACATGGCCTCGGAACTGGCCAGCAGTAGGATGCTGTCGCAGGTAGGACTTTAATATTTTTTTAGACGTGACAACGTCTTATAATTTGATGGAGCCGGCTGCACGCACGAGAAAACATGACTCATGCGGCGTTACCTCGCTCTGAGGCGTTCCATTTAAGGCTTGAAGTGCAAGCGAGAGCGCGGAACGAGCGACAAAGAGGCACAAGCGTTCGACATTCTGTCTCTCTTCTACTTAAGTGAGCGATGCATCCGCGACTCCTTGTGGACAGCTGCTATACAATAATACATTTGCATGTTTTCGTCAAGTATGAAGTGCAGTGAAAAGTGAATATGGTATCAATTGTTTATAGCAACAAGTATTTTAATTTTAATGTAAATAACTTACTACTCAATAATAAAAAGACCAATTGTATTAAGTTTTCACCACCTAATGTTATAGAAATTATTGTAAAACCACAATTGAATGGCGAGGAAATGAGCTTTGTTGATGAAGCTGTATTTCTTGGGTTAACTGTAGATTCTAGGCTTCAATGGGGACCCCATATCTCTCGGTTAGCGAATAGACTAAGTTCTGCCGTCTTTGCAATTAAAAAAATAAGATCACTTACAAATGTCGATACAGCCAGACTGGTCTATTTTATTTATTTCCATAGTATAATGTCGTATGGTATTTTACTGTGGGGAAATGCTGCTAATATCGACACAATATTTATTTTGCAGAAGAGGGCTATTCGCGCAATTTATAAATTAAATTCTAGAGAGGCTCTGAGAGAAAAATTTAAGGAAACTAATATACTAACATTTGCATCGCAATATATTTATGAAAATATAATGTATGTTCGTAAAAATAAACACGAATTTATGACCTTTTTGGATTTACATAGTTCGAACTGTGTTTCGACAAGGAATGGCCACAAACTTGCATTCCCCAAGTGTAGGCTCCGCAAAAAGAGCCACCCTTTTATCGGGATGTCGATCAGAATATATAATAAAATCCCGGAAAGTGTTCAATCCCTTCCTTTGCACAGATTTAAAAAGAAAGTCAAACAAGTCCTGAGCCGCAAGGCTTATTACGATCTTAAGGACTATTTAATTGATAAAAAAGCTTGGGATTGAGCTGAATTCCCACAAGGCTGTTTCTATAACTGATGTAATAGATTTAAATCAATCAAACTGCCAATGTTAACAGATGGCTGTGGGACGACATTGACACATGCGGTAGCTGTCACGTATGTTCCTTATCTGCCCATAGCTACTCTGTAAGAAAGCTTATTATTGTTTACCTCATATTTTAAAACAGGGCTGAAGTTTTTCTCCGTCTGCTCTTTTCTTCAGCTCAGCATTGCCTAAGGGCACCCAGAGCAGACAGAACAAAAAATAACGTTCACTAAGAGTTTGTAAATGAACCGTACAGTGAATAAAGAATATTTCATTTCATTTCATTTCATTTCTTATGACGTCACGTTCAACTATCGTCAGTAAACCGACTTTACAGACAACCGGTTTTTTATTACCACGCCCACTGCAGTCTGTCCCTCTCCCAATACCCCCCTTAACGCAATGTCATCAATCTGTTTCATATGATACATCACATGAACTGCAATTTTAAATTTTGATCCCCGACTAATTTTAAGACTATATTTTTAAATATAATAATTTTTTTTTTAAATTAAGACTATATTTTTATGATTTATTTACAAATGTATATACAGTTTTCAGACTTATTTATTTTATAGTTCTACAGACTGACAGACAGACGAACCACAAGGTGATCCTATGAGGATTGTTTTTTCCTTTTGAGGAACAAAACCCTAAACTTGATTTCAGAATAATAATTTAGAAATAAACAAACCTTTTCCTGCTCTTGTCTGTAACCCTTTTTGATTTGAGATACGGGTTAGTGGACAACCTGCTGTCGGATGTTATCAAATCGCCCATACAACCTCCAAGATTTAACGGCTTTTATCTATCGACAACAACCTGGACGGACGGATTTCATTCTACACTAGAATTGTATACTTGACAGCATAAACATTTGTTTGCAGGAAGTGGCGCTGAAACTGGGCATCAACCTGCACAACATATACGCGGCGCATGTCAACATGTCGCAGGAGGTCCTCAAGTCCATCCACTTCGGCTCGCTGCTGCTGTCGGGCCACGCGTCCCCGGCCTCCCCCGGCTCCCCCCTCCACCAGATCACCGAAGGCCTCAGCTACCTCCACACGGGATCCATCACCCGCGGAACCCCCCAGCCTAGCGCCACCCCCCTCGACCTGCGATCCAACGTCGACATGGACACCCAGTACCCCCAACTACACCCAATTCTCCACCCCCAAATACATATGGTCACCCACCGATCACTCAATAACTCACCCATCTCAAACCCAGGATCACCGTTAGACATGATCCAGGAAGAAATCGGCAACGGAAGCCACAACGGTGTGGCCAAAATGTTCACCGAACGGTCCGTTCCGTTCCAAAACTACCCTTCAACTCACCCTCAAATCAGTCTAACCGACTGTTTAGGCTCCGAAATAACCCTGGTCGCGTCCTCGTCGGAAGACAGCGTCGACAGCTTAGAAAATTCCAAGTACCCCTTACCACAATTCGTCATATCGGAACCGTCCGACATGGATGACCGACCATCCATCACAAAGGGAATAGGACGAAAAGTCAGTCAAGAGACGGAACCAACAGAACCGCTTATAGAGGATAAGGACGCCGAAATGCAGTCACCAAAAGAAAGCATAGACGAAACCAACAAATTTTTATCTGAAGACATTCGGTACCCAAGACGCGGCAGCGACAAATCGTTAGGTTTCAGCGATGATTCGCTAAGCAACGACTCCGCTAATGCATCACCCAACTGCGAACAAAACGTACACTCAATATACTCAAACATAGTCTCTATAAGTTCAGGCTTCAGCGAAAACCGCGGCAGTTTTTCAGAACACAGAGAATCATTCTCATTTTCCGATCGCGGAAGCTTTTCCGAGCGAGGAGATTTCGGTCGCTCGTCGTTCTCCGAGCGAAGCGATTTCGGCCGAAGTAGCTTCTCCGAAAGAGGAGAGACTCCACGATCTTCCTTCTCCGCTCAAGGCGTATTAGGAGAGGTCAAGGAATACTGCGAAGACGTATACATGTCGCGGGATAAATTGGAGAAGTGTGAAGAGGAGAGTCCGAGGCAAGAAGAGATAGAGAAACTGCAACGATCCACTATGGATTTAAGGTTAACCGAAGTATGTAGACCAGAGGAGAAGAAGATACCTATCCTTCTCAACCCGGAAAAGGTGTCGTGCGTGCAAGAGTACTACGAAGTAGCGCTTAGTACGATGTGTTCGCAACTGGACTCCCAACGCATCGTGGAGTTGCTCAAAGAAACTATTAATACGAGAGTTCCACCTCAGAACATATTCGTTGAGACGAGTCAGTCGGACAAGCAGGACGACTCCGAAGCACTGACCGGTTTCCTAAACCTGGAATACTCCGGAGGCATCCAGATAGAGCTGGTGGTGTGCGAGAACAGGGCGCAGGAGAAGAAGGGACTCAAGATGAGGCGGATCTCTGGAGACCAGCGGGAGTATGGCGAGTTGTGTCGCCGGCTCATCACTAGCCTCGCTGTTTGATGGCTGACCGGTCACTATAGTAACTTTTTAGGAACTAAAGCAACGTGCGTTTCTATACTAACAGTTGGGTAGCTGTAGTTGCTATAGTAACTTGCTGGTAACTATGGCAGCGTTATAGTAACCAAAGTAACGAGCGTGTATATACCAACAGCTGGATAAATATAGTTACAATGGCAATATCTTACAACTGTAGTAAACCAGCTGGTTATTTAGAGACTACCGAGTGACGTAGAGTACCGGTATAGTTACGGTCGGTGACTATAGTATCGAACCGGTTAGTAACTCAGGAACTCTGGTGACAAAGTAACCTGTTAGTAACTATAGAAGCTGGCTGGTAACTAAGGTAAATTACTATTAACCAAAAATGACGAGTCATGGCCATGTATAGGTTTGACGACGAGTGACTCTGGCTTATAAATCGGGGAAGTCTTATTTGCTACATCTCAGTGATGATATTTAATCAGAGGTTTCACGATGCAGCTGATAACCTATATCGAAGAAAATTAAAATAATTTCAAGAGAGTGAATATCAAGAATGATAGTGAAGACTCAGGCATGGCTCTTTTGTGTCCTTGCGCATGCGCCAGCGCCAGAGAGACAGATAGAGTGTTGCGATGTTTTCTCTTTCTAACCTTCGGATGTAGAAGCGCGCATGGCCCGGCGATTAGCATAGAACGCAAACGATCTATGCAACTAAGCCTAACGGGCGCGGTCGGGTCTGAGATGGGTGACCGCTAGTGGTAAAAAATTTCATGCGCGTTTCCGTGCTTCGGAGGGCACGTTAAGCCGTCGGTCCCGGTTGTTGGCGATAGATAACAGTCGTTAAACCTTGTCGGAGGCCTTATGGGCGGTTTGAAAACATCCGACAGCGAGTTGGCCACTAACTCGCATCTCCACCAACCCGCATTGGAGCAGCGTGGTGGAGTATGCTCCAGGCCTCCCTAATAATGGGGAGAGACCCGTGCCCAGCAGTGGGACGCAAAAAGGGTTGCAGCCAACCTTCGGATGTATTCGCTTACCGGTAGTCATCCCTGTTATATACATACATACTTCAATGAATCGACTGTTTTCTTCCTAACACGAGACTACTCAAAACTACACGATCTCTTACAGGATTTGAGGTGTCTTTTTGATATATACCTGTTATATATTTTTTTTCAGTGACATAAATTGATCAATCAATACATTATCATGATCAAACAAGACATCACAGATCCTAAATAATAGGCATAAACCTATTTTATGATTCCAAAGTATTTCGCGATTTTCGCCTCTAAATTTTCACTATAGGGGCTAGAATCGCAACTTTCCAATTGACCACTGTTCAAAGGTGGTATTTTAATTCCATTTGTGTACATTATAAGCATTTATTTTCCAAAAACTACACTTTAAATTATGTATGAATATAATTTCCTTCCGAAATCCATTCCTGCCAGTTTGTAAATAGGTAAAATATGGTATTTACTTCATATTTTCTAGTGCGTCTTCATACTATGTAACATGTAAGGCTTCATAGATATTCTATTTCACGAAGTCCGATCGGCTACGGCTGTAGTTGTGATGTCTACTGACACTTGTGTGCTTGAACTTTTGTAGCGTTAACAAAAAAATATCTGAACATGAAAATATTAATTCATACAATTCTTCTACGTTTGAGTTGTCATGTCGTCGTTACTCGACACTGAGTGCTTTTTGAGGTTACGCACACTAAAACAATGTGTATGTTCACGCCGCACAACAGTTATAGCTGAACGGACTTCGTAACATAGAACATGTACAACTGGCACGAATTTTGAACTCTGCACTTATTTTTATAAGTAATAATTAATTAAAAAGAAGAGTATCTAGGATACAGTGTACCAGGGTGTGTAATTTAGACTTGAAATGTTCTTTAATCTTTGTGTAACCGTCTTCTATCCAGTTTTTATTTTCAAACCATGGATCACGTGTTTATATTCTCAAATTGACAAGTTGATCTTTTTTTTTTATACGTCTATTTGCGTTTTCGCAATTCCGCCAACTTCACGTTGTAGAGAGAGTACACGATGGAGACGATTGTACGGTAATTGATTCAATGGACTCCGAAGAGAGATCTGTAGGGATAAAAACTTGACATCACAACGATTACAAGATATAATAAAATTACAAACAGACAAGTTGATCAATTGTATTATCAATTGAGATACCTTTAATAAGTCATAAGCCGACATCCTTATAAATGTATGATAAATTGATCTATGAGGTCCTAAAATTTTCGTCAATTGACTATTTTTTATTCATTCTAATAAAAATCATGTGTAGAAATGAATTAAAAATCCTGTCATCGAAGCGTTTTTAGTGCAATTTTTTAAGGTATGCATTTTTTTGTGCATAATATCCAAGGCACTCATATGGAGATAGATTCTAGAGTTCAAAATCTGTGTCAGCAACTATACGTACAATGTATGTCTGTCAATATAACATGTAACAGTTTTTCCTTAATATTACTAAAGTCTGTGTGATTTGACGTCAATTAATTAATATTAAAGTTTCATTTGTTTGTAACCATGTTATATTGGTGGCATGAATATGGTCGGACCCAAAATTAACGGTATTATATTATCATCATAATTAGCCAGCGTACCACTCCTGCCGTGAAGCTATTCTATTGTGTTTCGGTGGAAAGGTGCAGCCTGAGACTCTCATGAGGCGACCATCCTCCGGAGTAGCGCAACAGGCAAGACTTCGGCTTCCTTGAGGTTGTGTGAAAATGTCCGCTGCGGCGACCACCTCACATTACGTGGCCTTTTTTTTGGGGGGATACCTTCAAAAGGTACCCGGCACCTTGGGAGAGGATACCGGGTTATGTGGGATTTGACCGCACTAAAACCCCCTCGCCTCTGCGTGTGTGAGGACTCCGGGATCTACAGTGGAACGCACCGGTGTCCTCCAGCAGATGTGCTCTCCTGCACCTTCCTCCTCTCACGGCGGCATGCGGCCACGCACACTGCGCCGCCCTTCCCGGGGCTGCTGGCTGGACGGGTCGAGCTCCCACTCTCACCGCCCGCAGCCCCGGAAGCCCCCTTTTAGTCGTCTCTTACGATCAGGCAGGGGATACCGTAGCTCTATTCTTAATCCCGAAGCTACAGGGACTCCCATCACGTGGCCTGCATGCTCATTTACAAGCAGAAAAAACCTTTTTATCGCGATAATAATGCCGTTAAACGTTAGTGTTGTTACATTGTTATGATGACGCACAGATGACGTTTTCAATTTTCTGTATATAGTTGTGAATAGCGGCGTGTCGGTGTTTCACAAAAATTTATTTATTTAATTAAATATGTATACAATTTTAACTTCCTACAACGAAATCTAAGATAGACTTCTATAATGTCGATTTTTCTTTTTGACAGTTATCAAAAATGTTTTGTACGTTGTACTGGCGTCTTGAGAATGTCATAATTTTTTTTTGAAAGCTGTCAAAAAGATAGCACCATAGTACAGGGAATTTTACTACTAAAATATAAGAAAGTTCTAGAATGCGTATATTTATGAGAAATGTCTAAGTTTGGTTTGGCACTATTTTCTTCACTATGACTTATCAATCATTGCATACAATTTAGCATTAAAGTGAAATCTCTGTGATTTGAAGTTTGTTCTCATGCTTTTCTAATGAAATGAAATGAAATGACATAAAATGAAAATACTTTATTGTCGACTGTTTACATACATAGAATAAGATGTTTAAAATTATATTTGGAGTTTTAAACAGTCTACCATATTCTGGCATACAATATTATTAAGTAATTGAAATTAACTAAAAATATTTTGTTTTAAGATCCGTTAAGAATAATCTTAACGGATCATCGGCTTTCGACGCCTACCCACCTCTGGGTCAATGAGAAAAAAAAAGCCGGAGGAAAAAACTGTCAGGCATTGTTTAGAGTTATATTTTATATAATTTACGTGGAAGCTCCCCAAACCATTTTTATTGCACGTATCACGATGTCTTATCTTCAAAAATTGATTGCCCTAATCTGACACGTGTCAATCATAAACAAGAATTTAGTATGATATATGCACTCTATAATTTTCTTACTCTTAGTACGTAAGAATTTTGTTAATATTTAAAAAAAAATCCGAACTCGTCGCAACGTATTCATATTGTCTTACTAACACATATTTGTATATTATGTTAATAGAAGTTTCTTCAGTGAAATTATTTATTCCAAAACGTTTGTTTTAGTGAGTAATTCCATTTTAGTTGTAATCGATTGTAAATATTTTTGTTAAGTCTTAGGTGCGTTAAGTTTGTATAGATGGCGCGGCTGTATGGGGAAAACCTTGGCCTTAATTTGACAGAGTCACACATTGCCCACTGCAATATTTTTGACAGCTGTAAAAACATATATGTACGAGTATAATCTATTTAGCAGCAATTTTGATGCGTAATCTTAACACGATTACTAAGTTAGGAAGTAAACATTTTTGACAGCTGTCAAAAAATGTTGGAAAACGGGTTTATGAAGATTATAGATATAATATGAACTGCTCAAAAAATGTATTTTACAAAGGTTTTTGCGGCAATATGCCATGCAGAGCGCCGAAAAAAGTTGTATAGATATAAGGCGCCCGGTCCCCGGAATTGGCGGGAAATTTGGATATGGCTGTGTAACAATACTAAATGGTTATTGTAAAATTATAAATAAAAGAGAAGACCGCGGCGCCACCTAGCATAGTTACAAATTTGCCATAAGCGAGTAGTTAGGAGCCATGTTATCAAACAAAATATTGTGTAAATAATATTTTAATAAACAATTCCAAATTCCATCGTTTTTTGTTGTTTTATTTTTAAACACTACTACGAAAATCCGCTATGAATTTTAGCGGGAAGCTCGGAGAAGCAAGTTGTACTCTTGTTTTATTTTCATTTACTCTGAGATGCGGGTTAGTGGTCAAGCCGTTGTCGTATGATTTCACACCCGTGTCCATAAGGTAACCGACCAGGTTTAACGACTGTTATCTATCAACAACAACCTAGGATTCCTAGGTCTTTGAAAACCCAAAAACCACCTTCGAACCAACGCCAACAATTTTTGGTCACTTCGGCCAAGGATAATTAGTTGATTGGCCACCGCGGTCAAGGATAGGTTAGAAATTGCTTATTTGCCGTCCGCCATTTAATACCTGTCTGTTTCAATCACAGACCTATAAGACCAATAGGTCTGTGGTTTCAATAAATTAAAATATGGTGACTCAAGTGATAACTTGTGCGTACGTTGCGTAGGTTACAAGTTAAAATTAATACCTAGTTAGCAAGTTAAAATACCGCCGACCCAATTGAAATAGACACATTTATTCGGCATCTGTGAGAGTGCGTCACACTTCCTTCTCATGGCCGTGATTCCCGCGTTTTCTAGCCAATCAGCGCCTTCTGTCAATTGCGTGGTCCCAGGTGATAGCCTTCTTCGGAGGGTATTTGTAAATCTACTTCATAGCGTCGTTACTTCTCGAGAAAAAACTTTGTGACTAAAATTTTGCCCTGCTAAATTGCAAATATCAATTATTCAGGGCGAATTAAGTATTCAAAGTAATTGCCGGCTTACTTTCTCGTAGGAAATTATCGCGAAATCGTTAGTTTTCGTGAAATATAAGTGCCGATCCATAACTGAATTGTTTGTTGCGTTAAGTAATTACCTTCCCTCGCGTGGAAAAGTGCTGCAAATCAACGGGCCTTGTGGATTGCAGTGCATATTTATAGTGATGAGTGAGTGAGTGCTAATAAGTTGTGTGCTGGTGGTGAATACGCAGAAACTACCCCATATAGCGTCGTCGACGATCTTCGTCATTAAGTTCTGCTGAGTTGGGACGCGCAAGCTCCCAGGTAAAAGAAGCATACGGGGTAAGTCTGAAAGCCACTTCATATCACGACGTAAGACAAGTGTCCAAGGAGGTACACTGACATAACCTAATATATATAATATATTTCAACCATGTGATTCCCAGTCACGAGGCGCGCTGCCTTCTAGGGTTTGCCCGACCGGTCCGGAGCCTTTAAAAACTGTTTGTATTTCTGTTGCATTATCCCAAAATATGAGTCCGTATTTTAAGGTTGCGCCAACATACGCATGATAGGCGCTTAATACCGCCGATATATTTACCACTTTTGATAATTTGTAAAGAGCGAAAGAAAATATACTCGGCTTTATACATACGTACTCAATATGTGTTCTCCATGTTAATTTGTGATCTATGTATAAACCTAATTGTTGTTTCAGTTTCACTTATGGTTTTCCCTCTATAGTTTATATTTATCGATTTTCCATAAGATACTCGATTTGATGCCATTATATTTGTCTTATCAAGGTTAATTTAAGATTGTTTTTATTTAGCAAGTCTACTAATGATTCAATGGAACTATTTATATCAGCTTCATAAGTATCAGGATTATCATTTCTAAGTATTTCCGTGCTATCATAGACAAAATAAACCATGGGATGTTCAATAACTTTAGGAAAGTCATTTAATATAAAAATAGCAACGGACCAAGAATACTTCCTTAGACTTAATTGCCCGCAAAACACAAAGTTGTGACGAAACATGTGAAAAATGCAGTTTAGAACGCTCGGCTCAGTTTTGCAACGCCTTCAGCCGCGAGTAGATTTTTCCTCTAGAGTTGGTTTTTCCTCTCCGAGGCTGCTGCTAAGGGTTCTTCACCACCAGGCCTCGGCGCAGGGAGTGTGCGTGCTGGTGTGCCTAGGTGAAGCTTGGCTGCTGGACATTCGTTTACAGGCGCTTTGCAATCTAACACTGGTCCGCCGCCACCTTGAGTGCGGGATATGAAATGTATGAATTTCGCTCTATGTTGTTTAAGCTTTATGTCTAAAAGTCTCCAACAATGTGTTTGAGGCAGAAAAAGGGTCAATAAACACTAAAAACATATCAACCTGCACGGTGTCGATAGATTAACTTTTGCTTATCATCTGTATATATAAAAATGAATCCCATTTTCCCTTGGTCACGACATCACGCGTGAACGGCTAGACCGATTTCGCTAATTCTTCTTTTGTTGTGTTTGTAATTGGCAGAAGAAGGTACTTATGTAATAAAACATTAAGGAAATATCACGAAAACTTAGAAAATTTAAAAACTATTTTCAAATTCGAATGCAACATTAACATTTAAGACAAGACAGCGTCCTTCAAAAATGTGACTCACATGAAATATTCCTTTAAATATTCAGAGAGCTAAGCAATGAAAACTTGCAACCATTTTCTAATATTTTGTTTTAATTACGTCACATCAGCTAAATTTCTTAGTGTTTGAAATCCATGATGAACTGTTGCACGGTATTAAAAAATTAAGCGTTGATCATCAGTTATGGAAAAGATTCTGATTTTTTTATATGAAAACTCTTGAACTTGCAAAATGTTAGTTACTATTTTTATCGACTTTCATACGTGATACACCGAGTTACAAGTTTTGCATGACTGAACACTGAAAATTATCATTAATTGACTGCTTGCTTCTTCTTATTTTTTATGGTTTTAGAAAAGTTACTGCAGTGAATATTTATTTTTAAATTGAGGTAAGTACCTTCTACGCCAAACGTTAAGAAATCCTGCTGACTGACAAAAATATTTCTATGCTCCACCAATTTGACGGAATATAAAAAAATTGCTATTTGAAAATGTTTGTACTTTTTTGTCGCTTTCTCTCGAAATAGCTCTCGGAATCAAACGTTAAAACGAGATCTGTCATTATTTTATTTTCTTCCATGACAGTTTATTGGACAGTAACCTAAAAACTTCATAGATAATATAATATGAATACTTAAAAAATACTCTTCATACATTTGTTGTTATGAATATGAGCTACAATAAGACTAGATACAGTAAGAACAGATTAGCTACCTAATCGTAAGAGGCGAATAAATGTGAACTTCTGGAGTTGTGGGCGGCGATTTGGAGCACCGCGCATGGAGTCCTCTGAACACTCGGGCAGGCCACTGAGGAGGTTTTAGTGCTGTATAAACCCCACATAACCCGGTATCATTTTTCAATCTGACACGTACCTTGCAAAGATTCCGTCCCGAAAACATAAAAGTTACCGCGGCATTAACAATATGAAATATGGTGTCCTCCACGTAATCATAAAAAGCGACTAAGTAGAGGCTTTCACGGCTATACTGGGAGTCGGACCAACAGCCACGGGTAAAACGACGGCGTATTCGGCCGCACGACTCTTGGCAGAGTTACCTACATTGCTCACCCAAGAGCCCATTTGTAAAGCCGCGCCACAAAGTACATCGCTGCGCATGGAAGACATTGGCAGGTTTCGCTGAAAATCCTATTCAGTGGGTTTTAGTGTGGTTGAAATGTTAAATAATTAACTCGCTGTCTCTCTCGGGCGTAGCCTCAGATACCGTAAGAAGGTAGATTTAAGTGAAAATAATTAATTGTTGAATAAAGTTATTACGTAAATCAGAAGCTGGCTCTGCAACACGATACTAGATTTACTCAAAATATTTTTGAGCCTTTAAAAAGTAAACTAATTCCTACGAGAGTGAAATAGGAGAGTGAAGTTTACATGGAATTTTCTCATTTCTGGACCTACTCTATATATATATACCTACTCTACTTATACTTCTAATAAGTAGAGTAGGTAATATACATACGAGTATGTGATTGATTACAATTTAAAATGATTTGTGCAGGTGAAATGGATAAACTTCCGCCTAAAAGGGTAAAAAGGCGGGGGAAGGGTTTAGTAAAATGTATAGAAATTAATTATCATCTCATTTCTGAACTTAGCAGTATAAACATTAATATATAGGGCCTGACTTTCTTATTTCTTAAAAATATAATTATGACAACCTTTATATTTCGTCGGACTAATTTAAAAATGGGGCTGTTTTTCTCACGGTCAGGTTTATGTGGCTTGCTAGCGGGTTAGTGCACCAAATAAGTTGGTCATTTTAACACCAGCTTCAAAACGAAGTGGGTACTGTAGTAACCTGTTACCTATCTTTTATAGCAGTACCTACTTGCAGACGCAGAACAGATACGTATGACACAATTATAACGGGGTTAATTTAAACTGTGTCCTGATAACTAAAGTTCACGCGGAAGAAGTCGCGGGCAAATCATTTCTCTAACTCTATATTATGTATAAAACTGAATTCCTATTTCCCTTGGTCTCGGCCTCACGCGTGAACGGTTAGACCGATTTCGATAATTCTTTTTTATTGTGTTTGTTATTATCAGGAGAAGGTTCTTATCAATGAAAAAAAATAAGAAAACTGATAATTAATATATATTTATTTACAAATTCGATTTTAATATCCATAATTAAGACAGGAAAACGTCTGTCGGGTCAGCTAGTAATAATATGATTTTAATTTGATACATGCAAACAGAGCTTCAAATACCGCTATAAAATCATAACGTTATTATCTACTTGTGCCCATATCGTTATAAAAAACATAACGTTTAACAACTAAACGTTATTTACACATAAAAATAACGCTATATCAGTAAACGCTATTAAGAAAATAACGATATAAATAACGTTATATTTACGGGGAATAATAATTATCATAATGCAGCGAGCTAGCAACGTGGCAATATCGCTTAGCAATAACGATATTATAACGTTATTTATTTCGATTTTGATATTTCGTAACGTTATTCTTTTAATACCGCTATTCGTCTTTGCGTTAGTAATGTCAAAATAATAACTAAACGAAATACGTATAACGTTATATGACATAATATTTTGGTATTTTTTATAACGTTATGAAGCTATGCATGCAAATGAGATCTCTCTTTAAAGTGTTGCCCAATGCTACCTTAAACAAAGTTTATCATACCCTTTCATTCCGTTGGATCCGCTGTGATATCGCTTAGTAACTAGGTTCTATCATGGTGGTATCAAAAAAAAATTCTTATTTTTGCCTCAAATCTGAAGTGCAATGGTCAGGTATGCTAAGGAGGCACCAAAACAAGACTCCAGCGAGAAACCGAGTTTTATTATTTCGGCTGTAAACCAAAGCCAAGCAGTCTGATACGCCGTGACAGCGCTTATTAACTATGTTCTATCGAAAAAACGGCAAATTGTTTGTAAAGTAGGTTTACGATCGAGATGTTTACGTGATAACGTCCGCACGAGAAAATCTCCATTCGTTTGTATGCCGCTAGAGTGAGAGAGACGGAAGATCGGTCCACTCACTCGAACGCTATGCCAGCCTCCGCTCGTGAGGATTCCGCGTGACAAGTTTCACGTAATGACTGGCAGCGCTCGAGATGAGACGGGAGATCGGTCCGTCTCTCTCTCGTTATACCTGCGATCGCGCTCGTGACGTTTTGGTGTGACACAAGTTTCTGAACATGTCACCCGACTAAAACGATTTTAAAAACGTTATCACGTCAAAAATTAATTTCTTCTTTTTGCCTCAAATCTAAAGCGAAACGGTCAGGTATGCTGCGCAGGCACCAAAAAACAAGACTCCAGCGAAAATCCGAGTTTTTTATTTTTGGCTGTCTACCAACGCCAAGCGGTCGGATACGCTGTTATAGCGCTTAGTAACTAAGGACTATCGAAAAATTTTATTTCCTCCATTTGCCTTAAAATTAAATCCTATCGGTCAGGTATGCTAAGAATGCACCAAAAAACAAGACTCCAGCGAAAAACCGAGTTTTTTATTTCTGGCAGTCTACCAACGCCAAGCGGTCGGATACGCTGTTATAGCGCTTAGTAACTAAGGACTATCGAAAATCTTTATTTCCTCCATTTGCCTTAAAATTAAAGCCAATCGGTCGGGTATGCTAAGAATGCACCAAAAAACAAGACTCCAGCGAAAAACCGAGATTTTTAGTTTTTGCAGTCTACCAACGCCAAGCGGTCGGATACGCTGTTATAGCGCTTAGTAACTAAGGACTATTGAAAAAAATTATTTCCTCCATTTGCCTTAAAATTAAAGCCAATCGTTCAGGTATGCTAAGAATGCACTAAAAAACAAGACTCCAGCGAAAAACCGAGTTTTTTAGTTTTGGCAGTCTACCAACGCCAAGCGGTCGGATACGCTGTTATAGCGCATAGTAACTAAGGACTATCGAAAATCTTTATTTCCTCCATTTGCCTTAAAATTAAAGCCAATCGGTCAGGTATGCTAAGAATGCACAAAAAACAAGACTCCAGCGAAAAACCGAGTTTTTTATTTTTGGCTGTCTACCAACGCCAAGCGGTCGGATACGCTGTTATAGTGCTTAGTAACTAAGGACTATCGAAAAATTTTATTTCCTCCATTTGCCTTAAAATTAAATCCTATCGGTCAGGTATGCTAAGAATGCACTAAAAAACAAGACTCCAGCGAAAAACCGAGTTTTTTAGTTTTGGCAGTCTACTAACGCCAAGCGGTCGGATACGCTGTTATAGCGCTTAGTAACTAAGGACTATCGAAAATCTTTATTTCCTCCATTTGCCTTAAAATTAAAGCCAATCGGTCAGGTATGCTAAGAATGCACCAAAAAACAAGACTCCAGCGAAAAACCGAGATTTTTAGTTTTTGCAGTCTACCAACGCCAAGCGGTCGGATACGCTGTTATAGCGCTTAGTAACTAAGGACTATTGAAAAAAATTATTTCCTCCATTTGCCTTAAAATTAAAGCCAATCGTTCAGGTATGCTAAGAATGCACTAAAAAACAAGACTCCAGCGAAAAACCGAGTTTTTTAGTTTTGGCAGTCTACCAACGCCAAGCGGTCGGATACGCTGTTATAGCGCATAGTAACTAAGGACTATCGAAAATCTTTATTTCCTCCATTTGCCTTAAAATTAAAGCCAATCGGTCAGGTATGCTAAGAATGCACAAAAAACAAGACTCCAGCGAAAAACCGAGTTTTTTAGTTTTGGCAGTCTACCAACGCCAAGCGGTCGGATACGCTGTTATAGCGCATAGTAACTAAGGACTATCGAAAATCTTTATTTCCTCCATTTGCCTTAAAATTAAAGCCAATCGGTCAGGTATGCTAAGAATGCACAAAAAACAAGACTCCAGCGAAAAACCGAGTTTTTTATTTTTGGCTGTCTACCAACGCCAAGCGGTCGGATACGCTGTTATAGCGCTTAGTAACTAAGGACTATCGAAAAATTTTATTTCCTCCATTTGCCTTAAAATTAAATCCTATCGGTCAGGTATGCTAAGAATGCACTAAAAAACAAGACTCCAGCGAAAAACCGAGTTTTTTAGTTTTGGCAGTCTACCAACGCCAAGCGGTCGGATACGCTGTTATAGCGCTTAGTAACTAAGGACTATCGAAAATCTTTATTTCCTCCATTTGCCTTAAAATTAAAGCCAATCGGTCAGGTATGCTAAGAATGCACCAAAAAACAAGACTCCAGCGAAAAACCGAGATTTTTAGTTTTTGCAGTCTACCAACGCCAAGCGGTCGGATACGCTGTTATAGCGCTTAGTAACTAAGGACTATTGAAAAAAATTATTTCCTCCATTTGCCTTAAAATTAAAGCCAATCGTTCAGGTATGCTAAGAATGCACTAAAAAACAAGACTCCAGCGAAAAACCGAGTTTTTTAGTTTTGGCAGTCTACCAACGCCAAGCGGTCGGATACGCTGTTATAGCGCATAGTAACTAAGGACTATCGAAAATCTTTATTTCCTCCATTTGCCTTAAAATTAAAGCCAATCGGTCAGGTATGCTAAGAATGCACAAAAAACAAGACTCCAGCGAAAAACCGAGTTTTTTAGTTTTGGCAGTCTACCAACGCCAAGCGGTCGGATACGCTGTTATAGCGCTTAGTATCTAAGGACTATCGAAAATCTTTATTTCCTCCATTTGCCTTAAAATTAAAGCCAATCGGTCAGGTATGCTAAGAAGGCACCAAAAAACAAGACTCCAGCGAAAAACCGAGTTTTTTAGTTTTGGCAGTCTACCTACGCCAAGCGGTCGGATACGCTGTTATAGCGCTTAGTAACTAAGGACTATCGAAAAATTTTATTTCCTCCATTTGCCTTAAAATTAAAGCCAATCGGTCAGGTATGCTAAGAATGCACCGAAAAACAAGACTCCAGCGAAAAACCGAGTTTTTTAGTTTTGGCAGTCTACCAACGCCAAGCGGTCGGATACGCTGTTATAGCGCTTAGTAACTAAGGACTATCGAAAAATTTTATTTCCTCCATTTGCCTTAAAATTGAAGCCAATCGGTCAGGTATGCTAAGAATGCACCAAAAAACAAGACTCCAGCGAAAAACCGAGTTTTTTAGTTTTGGCAGTCTACCAACGCCAAGCGGTCGGATACGCTGTTATAGCGCATAGTAACTAAGGACTATCGAAAATTTTTATTTCCTCCATTTGCCTTAAAATTAAAGCCAATCGGTCAGGTATGCTAAGAATGCACCAAAAAACAAGACTCCAGCGAAAAACCGAGTTTTTTAGTTTTGGCAGTCTACCAACGCCAAGAGGTCGGATACGCTGTTATAGCGCTTAGTAACTAAGGACTATCGAAAATTTTTATTTCCTCCATTTGCCTTAAAATTAAAGCCAATCGGTCAGGTATGCTAAGAATACACCAAAAAACAAGACTCCAGCGAAAAACCGAGTTTTTTAGTTTTGGCAGTCTACCAAAGCCAAGCGGTCGGATACGCTGTTATAGCGCTTAGTAACTAAGGACTATCAAAAAATTTTATTTCCTTCATTTGCCTTAAAATTTAAGCCAATCGGTCAGGTATGCTAAGAATGCACCAAAAAACAAGACTCCAGCGAAAAACCGAGTTTTTTTAGTTTTGGCAGTCTACCAACGCCAAGAGGTCGGATACGCTGTTATAGCGCTTAGTAACTAAGGACTATCGAAAATTTTTATTTCCTCCATTTGCCTTAAAATTAAAGCCAATCGGTCAGGTATGATAAGAATGCACCAAAAAACAAGACTCCAGCGAAAAACCGAGTTTTTTAGTTTTGGCAGTCTACCAACGCCAAGCGGTCGGATACGCTGTTATAGCGCTTAGTATCTAAGGACTATCGAAAATCTTTATTTCTTCCATTTGCCTTAAAATTATAGCAAATCGGCCAGGTATGCTAAGAATACACCAAAAAACAAGACTCCAGCGAAAAACCGAGTTTTTTAGATTTGGCAGTCTACCAACGCCAAGCGGTCGGATACGCTGTTATAGCGCTTAGTAACTAAGGACTATCAAAAAATTTTATTTCCTTCATTTGCCTTAAATTAAAGCCAATCGGTCAGGTATGCTAAGAATGCACCAAAAAACAAGACTCTAGCGAAAAACCGAGTTTTTTAGTTTTGGCAGTCTACCAACGCCAAGCGGTCGGATACGCTGTTATAGCGCTAAGTAACTAAGGACTATCGAAAATTTTTATTTCCTCCATTTGCCTTAAAATTAAAGCCAATCGGTCAGGTATGCTAAGAATGCACCAAAAAACAAGACTCCAGCGAAAAACCGAGTTTTTTAGTTTTGGCAGTCTACCAAAGCCAAGCGGTCGGATACGCTGTTATAGCGCTTAGTAACTAAGGACTATTGAAAATTTTTATTTCCTCCATTTGCCTTAACATTAAAGCCAATCGGTCAGGTATGCTAAGAATGCACCAAAAAACAAGACTCCAGCGAAAAACCGAGTTTTTTAGTTTTGGCAGTCTACCAACGCCAAGCGGTCGGATACGCTGTTATAGCGCTTAGTAACTAAGGACTATCAAAAAATTTTATTTCCTTCATTTGCCTTAAAATTTAAGCCAATCGGTCAGGTATGCTAAGAATGCACCAAAAAACAAGACTCCAGCGAAAAACCGAGTTTTTTAGTTTTGGCAGTCTACCAACGCCAAGCGGTCGGATACGCTGTTATAGCGCTTAGTAACTAAGGACTATCGAAAATTTTTATTTCCTCCATTTGCCTTAAAATTAAACCCAATCGGTCAGGTATGCTAAGAATGCACCAAAAAACAAGACTCCAGCGAAAAACCGAGTTTTTTAGTTTTGGCAGTCTACCAAAGCCAAGCGGTCGGATACGCTGTTATAGCGCTTAGTAACTAAGGACTATCAAAAAATTTTATTTCCTTCATTTGCCTTAAAATTTAAGCCAATCGGTCAGGTATGCTAAGAATGCACCAAAAAACAAGACTCCAGCGAAAAACCGAGTTTTTTAGTTTTGGCAGTCTACCAACGCCAAGCGGTCGGATACGCTGTTATAGCGCTTAGTAACTAAGGACTATCGAAAAATTTTATTTCCTCCATTTGCCTTATAATTAAAGCCATCGGTCAGGTATGCTAAGAATGCACCAAAAAACAAGACTCCAGCGAAAAACCGAGTTTTTTAGTTTTGGCAGTCTACCAAAGCCAAGCGGTCGGATACGCTGTTATAGCGCTTAGTAACTAAGGACTATCGAAATTTTTTATTTCCTCAATTTGCCTTAAAATTAAAGCTAATCGGTCAGGTATGCTAAGAATGCACCAAAAAACAAGACTCCAGCGAAAAACCGAGTTTTTCAGTTTTGGCAATCTACCAACGCCAAGCGGTCGGATACGCTGTTATAGCGCTTAGTAACTAAGGACTATCGAAAATATTTATTTCCTCCATTTGCCTTAAAATTAAAGCCAATCGGTCAGGTATGCTAAGAATGCACCAAAAAACAAGACTCCAGCGAAAAACCGAGTTTTTTAGTTTTGGCAGTCTACCAACGCCAAGAGGTCGGATACGCTGTTATAGCGCTTAGTAACTAAGGACTATCGAAAATTTTTATTTCCTCCATTTGCCTTAAAATTAAAGCCAATCGGTCAGGTATGCTAAGAATGCACCAAAAAACAAGACTCCAGCGAAAAACCGAGTTTTTTAGTTTTGGCAGTCTACCAACGCCAAGCGGTCGGATACGCTGTTGTAGCGCTTAGTAACTAAGGACTATCGAAAATTTTTATTTCCTCAATTTGCCTTAAAATTAAAGCCAATCGGTCAGGTATGCTAAGAATGCACCAAAAAACAAGACTCCAGCGAAAAACCGAGTTTATTAGTTTTGGCAGTCTACCAACGCCAAGAGGTCGGATACGCTGTTATAGCGCTTAGTAACTAAGGACTACCGAAAATTTTTATTTCCTCCATTTGCCTTAAAATTAAAGCCAATCGGTCAGGTATGCTAAGAATACACCAAAAAACAAGACTCCAGCGAAAAACCGAGTTTTTTAGATTTGGCAGTCTACCAACGCCAAGCGGTCGGATACGCTGTTGTAGCGCTTAGTAACTAAGGACTATCGAAAATTTTTATTTCCTCAATTTGCCTTAAAATTAAAGCCAATCGGTCAGGTATGCTAAGAATGCACCAAAAAACAAGACTCCAGCGAAAAACCGAGTTTATTAGTTTTGGCAGTCTACCAACGCCAAGCGGTCGGATACGCTGTTATAGCGCTTAGTAACTAAGGACTATCGAAAAAATTTATTTCCTCCATTTGCCTTAAAATTAAAGCCAATCGGTCAGGTATGCTAAGAATACACCAAAAAACAAGACTCCAGCGAAAAACCGAGTTTTTTAGTTTTGGCAGTCTACCAACGCCAAGCGGTCGGATACGCTGTTATAGCGCTTAGTAACTAAGGACTATCGAAAATTTTTATTTCCTCCATTTGCCTTAAAATTAAAGCCAATCGGTCAGGTATGCTAACATTGCACCAAAAAACAAGACTCCAGCAAAAACCGAGTTTTTCAGTTTTGGCAGTCTACCAACGCCAAGCGGTCGGATACGCTGTTATAGCGCTTAGTAACTAAGGACTATCGAAAATCTTTATTTCCTCCATTTGCCTTAAAATTAAAGCCAATCGGTCAGGTATGCTAAGAATGCACCAAAAAACAAGACTCCAGCGAAAAACCGAGTTTTTTAGTTTTGGCAGTCTACCAACGCCAAGCGGTCGGATACGCTGTTATAGCGCTTAGTAACTAAGGACTATCGAAAATTTTTATTTCCTCCATTTGCCTTAAAATTAAAGCCAATCGGTCAGGTATGCTAACATTGCACCAAAAAACAAGACTCCAGCAAAAACCGAGTTTTTTAGTTTTGGCAGTCTACCAACGCCAAGCGGTCGGATACGCTGTTATAGCGCTTAGTATCTAAGGACTATCGAAAATCTTGATTTGCTCCATTTGCCTTAATATTAAAGCCAATCGGTCAGGTATGCTAAGAATGCACCAAAAAACAAGACTCCAGCAAAAACCGAGTTTTTTAGTTTTGGCAGTCTACCAACGCCAAGCGGTCGGATGCGCTGTTATAGCGCTTAGTAACTAAGGACTATCGAAATTTTTTATTTCCTCCATTTGCCTTAAAATTTAAGCCAATCGGTCAGGTATGCTAAGAATGCACCAAAAAACAAGACTCCAGCGAAAAACCGAGTTTTTTAGTTTTGGCAGTCTACCAACGCCAAGCGGTCGGATACGCTGTTATAGCGCTTAGTAACTAAGGACTATCGAAAAATTTTATTTCCTCCATTTGCCTTAAAATTAAAGCTAATCGGTCAGGTATGCTAAGAATGCACCAAAAAACAAGACTCCAGCGAAAAACCGAGTTTTTTAGTTTTGGCAGTCTACCAACGCCAAGCGGTCGGATACGCTGTTATAGCGCTTAGTAACTAAGGACTATCGAAAATTTTTATTTCCTCCATTTGCCTTAAAATTAAAGCCAATCGGTCAGGTATGCTAAGAATGCACCAAAAAACAAGACTCCAGCGAAAAACCGAGTTTTTTAGTTTTGGCAGTCTACCAACGCCAAGCGGTCGGATACGCTGTTATAGCGCTTAGTAACTAAGGACTATTGAAAAAAATTATTTCCTCCATTTGCCTTAAAATTAAAGCCAATCGGTCAGGTATGCTAAGAATGCACCAAAAAACAAGACTCCAGCGAAAAACCGAGTTTTTTAGTTTTGGCAGTCTACCAACGCCAAGCGGTCGGATACGCTGTTATAGCGCATAGTAACTAAGGACTATCGAAAATCTTTATTTCCTCCATTTGCCTTAAAATTAAAGCCAATCGGTCAGGTATGCTAAGAATGCACCAAAAACAAGACTCCAGCGAAAAACCGAGTTTTTTAGTTTTGGCAGTCTACCAACGCCAAGCGGTCGGATACGCTGTTATAGCGCTTAGTAACTAAGGACTATCGAAAATCTTTATTTCCTCCATTTGCCTTAAAATTAAAGCCAATCGGTCAGGTATGCTAAGAATGCACCAAAAAACAAGACTCCAGCGAAAAACCGAGTTTTTCAGTTTTGGCAGTCTACCAACGCCAAGCGGTCGGATACGCTGTTATAGCGCTTAGTAACTAAGGACTATCGAAATTTTTTATTTCCTCCATTTGCCTTAAAATTAAAGCCAATCGGTCAGGTATGCTAAGAATGCACCAAAAAACAAGACTCCAGCGAAAAACCGAGTTTTTTAGTTTTGGCAGTCTACCAACGCCAAGAGGTCGGATACGCTGTTATAGCGCTTAGTAACTAAGGACTATCGAAAAATTTTATTTCCTCCATTTGCCTTAAAATTAAAGCCAATCGGTCAGGTATGCTAAGAATACACCAAAAAACAAGACTCCAGCGAAAAACCGAGTTTTTTAGTTTTGGCAGTCTACCAACGCCAAGCGGTCGGATACGCTGTTATAGCGCTTAGTAACTAAGGACTATCGAAAATTTTTATTTCCTCCATTTGCCTTAAAATTAAAGCCAATCGGTCAGGTATGCTAAGAATGCACCAAAAAACAAGACTCCAGCGAAAAACCGAGTTTTTTAGTTTTGGCAGTCTACCAACGCCAAGCGGTCGGATACGCTGTTATAGCGCTTAGTAACTAAGGACTATTGAAAAAAATTATTTCCTCCATTTGCCTTAAAATTAAAGCCAATTGGTCAGGTATGCTAAGAATGCACCTAAAAACAAGACTCCAGAGAAAAACCGAGTTTTTTAGTTTTGGCAGTCTACCAACGCCAAGCGGTCGGATACGCTGTTATAGCGCATAGTAACTAAGGACTATCGAAAATCTTTATTTCCTCCATTTGCCTTAAAATTAAAGCCAATCGGTCAGGTATGCTAAGAATGCACCAAAAACAAGACTCCAGCGAAAAACCGAGTTTTTTAGTTTTGGCAGTCTACCAACGCCAAGCGGTCGGATACGCTGTTATAGCGCTTAGTAACTAAGGACTATCGAAAAATTTTATTTCCTCCATTTGCCTTAAAATTAAAGCCAATCGGTCAGGTATGCTAAGAATGCACCAAAAAACAAGACTCCAGCGAAAAACCGAGTTTTTTAGTTTTGGCAGTCTACCAACGCCAAGCGGTCGGATACGCTGTTATAGCGCTTAGTAACTAAGGACTATCGAAAAATTTTATTTCCTCCATTTGCCTTAAAATTAAAGCCAATCGGTCAGGTATGCTAAGAATGCACCAAAAAACAAGACTCCAGTAAAAACCGAGTTTTTTAGTTTTGGCAGTCTACCAACGCCAAGCAGTCGGATACGCTGTTATAGCGCTTAGTATCTAAGGACTATCGAAAATCTTTATTTCCTCCATTTGCCTTAAAATTAAAGCCAATCGGTCAGGTATGCTAAGAATGCACCAAAAAACAAGACTCCAGCGAAAAACCGAGTTTTTTAGTTTTGGCAGTCTACCAACGCCAAGCGGTCGGATACGCTGTTGTAGCGCTTAGTAGCTAAGGACTATCGAAATTTTTTATTTCCTCCATTTGCCTTAAAATTAAAGCCAATCGGTCAGGTATGCTAAGAATGCACCAAAAACAAGACTCCAGCGAAAAACCGAGTTTTTTAGTTTTGGCAGTCTACCAACGCCAAGCGGTCGGATACGCTGTTATAGCGCTTAGTAACTAAGGACTATCGAAAATTTTTATTTCCTCCATTTGCCTTAAAAATTTAAGCCAATCGGTCAGGTATGCTAAGAATGCACCAAAAAACAAGACTCCAGCGAAAAACCGAGTTTTTTAGTTTTGGCAGTCTACCAACGCCAAGCGGTCGGATACGCTGTTATAGCGCTTAGTAACTAAGGACTATCGAAAATTTTTATTTCCTCCATTTGCCTTAAAATTAAAGCCAATCGGTCAGGTATGCTAAGAATGCACCAAAAAACAAGACTCCAGCGAAAAACCGAGTTTTTTAGTTTTGGCAGTCTACCAAAGCCAAGCGGTCGGATACGCTGTTATAGCGCTTAGTAACTAAGGACTATCGAAAATTTTTATTTCCTCCATTTGCCTTAAAATTTAAGCCAATCGGTCAGGTATGCTAAGAATGCACCAAAAAACAAGACTCCAGCGAAAAACCGAGTTTTTTAGTTTTGGCAGTCTACCAAAGCCAAGCGGTCGGATACGCTGTTATAGCGCTTAGTAACTAAGGACTATCGAAAATTTTTATTTCCTCCATTTGCCTTAAAATTAAAGCCAATCGGTCAGGTATGCTAAGAATGCACCAAAAAACAAGACTCCAGCGAAAAACCGAGTTTTTTAGTTTTGGCAGTCTACCAACGCCAAGCGGTCGGATACGCTGTTATAGCGCTTAGTAACTAAGGACTATTGAAAAAAAATATTTCCTCCATTTGCCTTAAAATTAAAGCCAATCGGTCAGGTATGCTAAGAATGCACCAAAAAACAAGACTCCAGAGAAAAACCGAGTTTTTTAGTTTTGGCAGTCTACCAACGCCAAGCGGTCGGATACGCTGTTATAGCGCATAGTAACTAAGGACTATCGAAAATCTTTATTTCCTCCATTTGCCTTAAAATTAAAGCCAATCGGTCAGGTATGCTAAGAATGCACCAAAAACAAGACTCCAGCGAAAAACCGAGTTTTTTAGTTTTGGCAGTCTACCAACGCCAAGCGGTCGGATACGCTGTTATAGCGCTTAGTAACTAAGGACTATCGAAAAATTTTATTTCCTCCATTTGCCTTAAAATTAAAGCCAATCGGTCAGGTATGCTAAGAATGCACCAAAAAACAAGACTCCAGTAAAAACCGAGTTTTTTAGTTTTGGCAGTCTACCAACGCCAAGCGGTCAGATACGCTGTTATAGCGCTTAGTATCTAAGGACTATCGAAAATCTTTATTTCCTCCATTTGCCTTAAAATTAAAGCCAATCGGTCAGGTATGCTAAGAATGCACCAAAAAACAAGACTCCAGCGAAAAACCGAGTTTTTTAGTTTTGGCAGTCTACCAACGCCAAGCGGTCGGATACGCTGTTGTAGCGCTTAGTAACTAAGGACTATCGAAATTTTTTATTTCCTCCATTTGCCTTAAAATTAAAGCCAATCGGTCAGGTATGCTAAGAATGCACAAAAAACAAGACTCCAGCGAAAACCCAAGTTTTTTAGTTTTGGCAGTCTACCAAAGCCAAGCGGTCGGATACGCTGTTATAGCGCTTAGTAACTAAGGACTATCAAAAAATTTTATTTCCTTCATTTGCCTTAAAATTTAAGCCAATCGGTCAGGTATGCTAAGAATGCACCAAAAAACAAGACTCCAGAGAAAAACCGAGTTTTTTAGTTTTGGCAGTCTACCAAAGCCAAGCGGTCGGATACGCTGTTATAGCGCTTAGTAACTAAGGACTATCGAAAATTTTTATTTCCTCCATTTGCCTTAAAATTAAAGCCAATCGGTCAGGTATGCTAAGAATGCACCAAAAAACAAGACTCCAGCGAAAAACCGAGTTTTTTAGTTTTGGCAGTCTACCAAAGCCAAGCGGTCGGATACGCTGTTATAGCGCTTAGTAACTAAGGACTATCAAAAAATTTTATTTCCTTCATTTGCCTTAAAATTTAAGCCAATCGGTCAGGTATGCTAAGAATGCAAAAAAACAAGACTCCAGCGAAAAACCGAGTTTTTTAGTTTTGGCAGTCTACCAACGCCAAGCGGTCGGATGCGCTGTTATAGCGCTTAGTAACTAAGGACTATCGAAAAATTTTATTTCCTCCATTTGCCTTAAAATTAAAGCCAATCGGT